>CM077155.1:143336710-143826115 GCA_039583875.1 Platanthera guangdongensis | reverse complement strand
GGAGGAACTATCAGGAATAGGTATGGACGTTAACCTCCTAAACTCGATGAGGATCGACCTCACAAAGGAGATACCATGGTAAAGGCGTAATCAGCTTTGAGAATACTAAAAGGCTCGCTCTTAGAATTGTTTGTCCTGTAGGGCAGGACGCGTTTCTGTTGTTGCCAAAGTGGGATAACTCGCCACGCTTTCAAAGCAACTGGGCAACTGAGCTCTAGAAGATACGAGTTCTAGAAGGATTGTGGACTTGAGTGTGTGTCCTGTAGGACCCCCAGGGGGTCATTTCCCTTGCTTGTATGCAGACCTTCGTAGCCAAGTGGCAGAGCTAGTAGCGATCTCCGCGATTGAGTTGGGAAACGAGCTTTTGACCTGATTCTCCTAAAAAGCCCAGGGCGGACGATGAGACGATGCTTCGGGATTTAAGCATCCTTATAAGACCAAGTCCCTGCATTGACAGTCTAGATTAGCTCCCCCCTTGCATGTCGTTCTAGCTACCCCCGATTGCATCTCTCCTTCGACTAGAGGAACTCTCAGGAACATGTCTAGACGCCAACCTCTCCAACTTGATAGAGAAGATCATCATCCCTTTAGAAGTTTCCTTCGTCATCAAAGAGATTAATACTTTTGATTGTTTGGCAATCTCTTAAGTAACAAGGTGAATGACCTCAGCAACGATACAAGTCCTCATGTGAGTGTTATCGTAGTTTGTGCCCCCTGTACTATCTCCCCTCCTACAGGCTGACTACCTGCCTCCCGAGTCGACCTCCACCTCTAGTTGAGCTCGGCTCCTTAGAGTTGTCGACCCATCTCCAGTTGAGCTCGGCTCCTATAAGATGTTGATCCCTCGTGTGAGTGTTGTCTTAGTCTGTGCCCCTTATATGAGTTTGCCTCCTACAGGCTGACTACCTGCCTCTCGAGTCAACCTCCACCTCCAGTTGAGCCTAGCTCCTGAGAGTTGTCGACCTATCTCCAATTGATCTCGGCTCCTGTAAGATCTTGATCCCTTATCATATGAGTGTTGTCGTAGTCCGTACCCCTGTACGAGCTGCCATCCTGCAGGTCGAATACTTATCTCCTGAGTCGACCTCCACCTCCAGTTATGCTCGGCTCTTGAGAGTTGTCGACCCATCTCCAGTTGAGCTCAACTCTTGTAAGATGTTGATCCCTCATGTGAGTGTTGTCGTAGTCTGTGCCCCATGTACGAGCTCCCGTCCTACAGGTCGATTACCTGCCTCCCGAGTGGACCTCCACTTCCAGTTGAGCTCGACACCTTAGAGCTGTCGACCCATCTCCAGTTGAGTTTGACTCTTGTAAGATGTTGATCCCTTGTGTGAGTGTTGTTGTAGCTCATGCCCCCTATACGAGCTCCCCTCCTACCGGCCGACTAGTTGCCTCCCGAGTCGACATACACCTCCAGTTAAGCTTGGTTCCTTAGAGCTGTCGAGCCATCTCCAGTTGAGCTCGGGCTCATGTAAGATGTTTATCCCTCGTATGAGTGTTATCGTAGTCCGTACCCCCTTTACGAGCTCCCCTCATGCAGGCTGACTACTTGTCTCCTGAGTCGACATCCACCTCTAAAAGAAATGGTATACCTCTGATATCAATTGAAAGATAGGTGATAGATCTGATTACTCTAGAGGAGGGGTGAATAGAGTAACTTAAAACTTTTTGGCTGTTTTAAGATTTGTCAGAGTAAAATAGGTGATATTAATCGTAGTTTAAAAAGAAATGCAACCTAAGCAAATCTATCACAGCACAGCTAGAACAAAATGAAAATAAACAACCACACAACACAAAAATTTTATAGTGGTTCACCAAACTGGGTACATCCACTATTCTACCACCCTGGTAGGAATCCACTATCAGGTTTTTGATCAGGTGACTGCCACCACAAGATCTATTTACATGGAGATATCACAACTCTTTAGGCTTTTGATCAGGTGCCCAAAAACCAAGAATAAACTTTTGAAGGGAGTTAATAAATCCTTTTTACAGGAGGTTAAGAGAGTTGATGGTTCTTATCTTTTCTCTATACAACAGAGAAGACTAGTGGAATTCTATTGTCAATGCTCCTTCTATAATAATGAATGGTTCAGAACTTGGAGCCTTGCTCAGGGTGTAGGTCTTCAGCCTTGTATTGAAGTGATCCAGGAACTTTCTGACTAATTCAGAGTTGTTGTCCTTGAATGTCCCTGGAGTAGAAGTAGAAGAAGGATTCTTGATATTTGATGGTTGTTCTCTTCTTCAGTCTTCAGAAAGATCAAGGAGAAAACAGAATGTTTTTAGCACACAGAGAAGAAGCAGATATTATTCTGTATGTTTCTGTATCTCTTCTCTGTATTCTCTTGTGTTGCCACTGCTTGTCTTATGTCGAGTCTCTGTATTTAGTCTAAAAAGAGAAAATCTCTTTTATATTCTGCTGTCAAAATTCTCCTCTAAAATTTGATTTTCAAGCATTAATTGTTGATTAATCTGGAGAATGAAACGGCTGGAATATCTGCTTTAATGAGTTTCCTCAACTGTCCCATTAAAATAAGCAAGTAATTAACCGTGATGAAGACCATAATTAATGCTGGCAATAACGGCTATATTTAGGAGAATATAAGCATTAATTACTCGGAGAATTACTGTTAAATAATATAGTAAATAAGGAGAGAATAAGGAAAAACTCATAATTCTGGCTCGAGACAGAATTCGTCGAGCTCTGAACAGAATTCGTCGACTGGAGTTCCAAGTTTGTCGAGCTGATAATTCTTGTTCGTCGACCTGAGCTCAGCGAACTGCATTCTGGAAATAACTTGCCAAATCTGCGCTTTAAGTTCGTCAAACAAAGAATATGTCTTCGTCGTCCTGTGTTCAGAGAAAATAAATTGGAAAGAATCTGCTGAAGCTAAACTCCAAAATTAGTCGAGCAGAGAATCTGTCTTGAGGCAGAAATCATCGACCTGAGCTCGAATATCATCGAGCTCAACTCAGAGAAATAACTCTGAGTTCGTCGAGCTGAGTTCGAAGAATTTCGAACTGATAATTTTGAACTCTGAATTCTTCTAAGTCTGAGTCTATTGAGGTCCTCTGCTGGCTGGTCCATGAAGGTTGAACCTAATGACTAACCTAAACTCTAGGACTCATAAACTTGACCCTAACTATACAATGTGGGTCAAAACTCATCCTAATTAGTGAACCTAGCCCAAATCCAAACTAGTGATCCAACAATCTTCTCCTATTTGGGTGAAGTCACTAATACAAATAAAAGAAAAACAATCACAAAACATGATAAAATATATCTGGCAGAAAAATAAAATATCCAGCAGATATGTATATAAGTGTTTCATGATTAACAGATAAAGTTCAGAAAATAAAATCTAAACACAACAGTTATTGTTCTTATTTGGCTTTTCTTTCGCAGCTTTGTCAGATTTATCAGAGGGTTGTCTGAATATGATTTCTCTATTTGAATTTGCAGCTTCTCTTTTGGACATTGTCATGTCTGATGCTCCAATTATAGTGCATGAGGTGGCCCCTGGTACTATTGCTTCATATAGTCATCTACATTGAAAAATTTATTAGCTTTTACATACCTCTTGAGCTCTTCTTTTCTGTAAGATGACATTGTAGAGTATTGTGATGGATCTTTTCCTTATGCTTTAGCTTTGTTGATCATAAAAAGTCCAACCAGCTCTTGAAACCTGACCATTTTTAAGTTGTTTCCTATTCTGGATCTACAAAAGGAATAGGTGGAGATTCTGGCCTTTTAGGACTAGAATCCTTTGAATAATCATGAAAAGCTGAAGTACTTTTCTTGTTTGTAGCTGGAGGAGGCTTGCTCTGAGAGGATCACTCCTGACTGCTGCCTTGTGAACTTGGCTTGGAGTGTCTCTGATAGGTCTTGGTAATAGGTGCAGATCCATGAGTCACACTTCCAGAGGCCCTAGCTGATGGAGGAGGAGGAGGAGGGTCTTTCCTGAAGTACTTAGGAGGAGACCTGTACCTTCTTCTCTTCTTCCTTTCTTTTTGCTCATTCTTAGATAGCAACATCCATTAAGGCATCCCCAGGTAAGGAGTAATCTTCTGTAGAATATAATAGGGAGTGTCATGGGTAGGATTTAGCTTGGGAGCAGCCTTTGGAGCAACTTTCCTTTTCTTAGCAACCTTCTTCTTGACTTTAGAGTCATCAGATTCATCAAAATCTTCATCATCATTATCTTCATCAGAGAATTCTGGAGGGTTGTCATACATAGTATCAATTGCCTTCAAGGCTTCCTTTGAGATTTGCTTCTCAGCTTGAGGAAGCACTTGAGGTTCTGAAGCTTCTTGTGGAGCAACAATATTTTCAGAAATAGTTTGATTCTCTTCTACTATATCTGCAAGAATAATGTCATCCAGGTTTTGTAAAGGACTGTCATCCATTTTGTAGGTAGGAGGGGAAAGAGCTTTTTGCTCTGGAGTAGAGACTTGTTCAAGAATATTCTCAGTCATATGTTCTTCTGAAATCACTGGTGTTGTAAAAATTACCTTTAGTTGATTAACAACTTCAGGGCTTATTGGTGAAGTATAGCAAACTATAACCATAGATTGCTCTTGGCAGATTTCTGGAAGATAATCCAAATAAGCTGTATCAAAATAATTTAGCAAATTGAATAAATTTACTGTGGGATTGACAAAGCAATCACCAGCAGTCAAAACTAATGGAAAGTCAACTAGCTCATCTGTACAAGACATAATAAAATCAGCTGCTGTCTCAACTTCTGTAAACATATTTACATCTACATCTGCATCTGCTAGCTCATCTATCTGCAAAACTGTTGCTGCTTCTGCTACTGTTGGAGGAGAGGAGATTAGAGCTTCTTCACTGGATATCTCCCCCTGCCTGATTTCAGAAGGTCCTGAAGCCAGGCCCCTAGAAGAAGGGACAGGAGGGCAACAGAAATGAGGGCAGATAGGGATGCAATTGAATCAGCAAGAAGTTTAATGGCATCTACTATAAGCTTTGAGATAAGGGGAGTGATGAGTTCCAGAAGGGAGGGAACGGAAGGGGAATCCATTTGCATAAACTCAGAGGGTGTCTGAGTTGATACAGAAGTATGAGGGATGGATGATGATGGGAAAGGAGTGGTGTCTGTCATGGGCTCATCATGAGGTGATGGAGTATTGATGGGAGATGATAGTAGATCAAAAGATAGAATAGATGAGAGGTTATGAAGGTGAATGCCAGTTAGATGATGAGGAAGTGGGGATTGAGGAAGTGGGAAGGGGGTGGTGTGGTATGCTCTGGAGATTGAATTTGTGTTGGAGTATAAGCTGGTGAAGAGGATGGTTGTTGGAGGGTTGATGAAGGAATTGAAATTTATGGAGGTATAGTTTGTTGAGATGGAGGTGTTTGAATCTGGGTGGATGGAATTGTGGTGGAGGGGACAAATTTTGGGGGTGGGGGATCAGCTGTTACAGCTCTTGTATCCTCAAAAGTTCTGGAAGAGGTTGAAGCCTTGGATGGCTTTGGGATTGTCCTCTCCCACCTTCCAAACAAGGCACATGTTAGCTTTTTGGAGGCATTAATGAATATGGTCTGAGAGACCAGGGATTCAGGTGCCTTTTCCTGTAGAAAAATTCCTAGAATTCTTCCAAAATACACTTACTTCTTACTATTCTTCTTCTTGATCAAGTCAAACAAAATCCTTGCCCAATTCACCGGTTTCTTATTCAGTACTGCACACATTATATGAAATTATTGCCTGATAATATAATCATGAGCAGTATGCTTTCCTAGCAATACCTTGCCCACCACATCGGCTAAGAATTATTCAGAAGACAAATTTTTTTCAATAATTTATTAGGGTTCTCTCCAACATGACCCATTTTATTCAACATGTCAGCATACTCAGAATTATCAATCTCTATATATTCTTCACCATTTATCAGACCAAAAATTTCAGTTAAGATTGTTGGGTATAAAGAGACTTGGTTACCAGATATGGTGCCCGTCATTGTGTCAGCGTCTGGAGTTGAGGAGGTGAACACTCATTCTCTTATTTCAGTAGCAGCTATCTTTATTATGGTTGTCATGAAGTTCTTCAGCTGTTGTTCCTCAAAGAGTTTCAGTATATCTAGGAAAACTTGATCAGAATGTTGAAATGATTCAAAGTCTATGTCGAATCCCATATCAGATTTCATTGCCGCCAGAGAGCTCGCCAGAATCGCCATTGATCGCCTGCAAAAGGAAACAGAAAGATCAAGTGCAAGGGGAATAGAAAGCGCGGGATGGAGCTCGAAGAAAACCTAGTTATATGGTTTTCAGAATATGAAGCGGCAGACTCTGTCCTGCGAAATAACCAAAATTCTTCGATCTGAGTTCGACGAAATATTTTATTGACAAAGGAGTTTGTCGATCTCAGTCTAAAGAAGGGAAAAGTTTTTTTCGTGCTCAGGTCGACGAAAACTTTTCTGAAGCAATATCGTCGATCTCCGTTCGACGAATAGTACTTCACACACAGGGAGTTCGTCGATCTCAGGTCGACGACTTTCTCAAGAACTTTCCTCAGTTCGTCAATCTTCGTTCAATGAACTGTGGTAAATTCTCCGACCACAGACATAAAGTTAACTTAATGCATCTCTATTTATCATACCTAGCTGATTCATAAAAAATAGATGTTTCTTCTCATCCAAGGGTTTGGTGAAGATATCTACCTTTTGCAAATCAGTAGAAACAAAGGTGAGATTAATTTTCTTTTTGTCTGCACACTCTCTAATGAAATGATGTATTACATCTATATGCTTAGTTCTACTATGATGCACTGGATTCTGTGTAATAGAAATTGCACTAGTATTATCACAAAGTAGAGTTGAATTATTTAAGTTGACACCATAATCTAGGAGTTGGTTTTGAATCCACAACATCTGTGAACAACAACTATCAGCTGCTATATACGCAGCTTCTGCTGTTGAGGTAGACACAAATGTTTGATCCTTGCAAAACCAAGACACTAGCCTATCACCAAGGAACTGACATGTCCCTGATGTGCTCTTTCTGTCCACTCTACATCCAGCAAAGTCAGCATCAGAGTATTCAGTTAACTCAAATTCTAACTCAGTTGGATACCAGAGTCCTAAATTAGGGCAACTCTTTATATATCTCAAAATTCTTTTTAAGAAAATAAGATGAGATTCTTTAGGGTTTACCTAGAATATAACATAAAGATATGTAACAAACATAATGTCTAGTCTACTTGCTGTAAGATATAACAGGAATCCAACAATGACCTTATATAATTTCTGATCTACATGTTTCTCATGTTCATCAGAAACAATCACAACATTTGTAGTCATAGGTGTTTTCTTAGCTGAAGCATCAGTCATCCCAAACCTTTATCAGCTCCTTAACATACTTGGATTGGGATATGAAGATGTCATCGGGGGACTGCTTCACTTGGAGACCAAGGAAGTAGAAGAGCTCACTCATGCTACTCATTTCAAACTTGGAATGCATAAGGTTGGAGAACCTTTTACATAGTTTGGAATCTGTAGAACCAAATATAATATCATCTACATATATTTGTACTAACAAGATTTTATCATGATGATGCTTGATAAATAGTCATATTTACTATACCTCCAGAAAAGTTATGCTCTAAGAGAAAGATTTCATACCAAGCTCTTGGAGCTTGCTTTAGATCATAGAGAGCCTTATGCAATTTGAAAATGTAAGAGGGATAAGTAGGAGAAATAAAACTTGGTGGTTGTTCCACATAAACCTCTTCTTTGAGTTCACCATTTAGGAATGCACTTTTGACATCCATTTGATATATTGTGAACTTCTTGTAGGTTGCATAAGCTAGAAATATCCTTATTTCTTCTATCCTTACAACATGGGCAAATGTTTGGTCATAATCTATGCCTTCCTTTTATCTATATCCTTGAGCAACTAATCTTGTCATGTTCCTTATGATAAGACCTTGAGCATCTAGTTTGTTTCTAAATACCCATTTAGTTCCAATGACTGGGTAGTCTTTGAGTCTTGGAACTAAATCTCAAACTCTACATCTCTCAAATTGGTTAAGCTTCTCTCGCATTGCAATGATCCAGTGTGGATCTTGCTTAGCATCTTTTATGGATTGGGGCTCAGTTTGGGATATGAAGCAGGCATGCATCATGTCCTGGTGGAGTTGATGCCTTGTCTGCACACCCACTGATATGTCTCCAATCACTTGAGATACAGGGTGATCTCTAAATGTGACTAATTCAGTAGGAGGAGTTGGTTGAGCAACAGCTTGGGGAATTAATTCCTCATGTGGAATTATAGCTATTGTTGGATTTTCACTAAGTTCAGTGTCATCATCTTCACTATCTTCACCAACATATGGAAAAGGTTGTGTAACAGCCTCATTGGTGAGGGTCAATTCTTCCAATTTCTCACACAGATGTGGTTCCTATAAGTTCTTACTGGTAGAAGGAAACTCTTCCTTGTAAAACATGTTAGTTTCATCAAAAGAAATATGAATAAACTCTTCCATTTTCATAGATGATTTATTGTATACCCTATAAGTCTTGCTTACTTGGAAATATCCAAGAAAAATTCCTATTTTAGCTTTGACTTCAAACTTTCTAATATGTTTCTTGTTGTTGTTATGAATGTAACAAATACAACCAAAGACTCTAAAATAGTCTACTTTAGGTTTCTTCCCTTTGAGTAGTTCATATGGGGTCTTGCCCTTAAGTTTGTGTATCAAACTTCTATTCAGTACATAGTTTGTTGTGCTCACAGCCTCTGCCCAAAAGGATAGGGGCAAGTGAGCATCTGCAAGTAATGTGCATGCAGCTTCAATCAGTGTTTTGTTTTTTTCCTTTCAGCTACCCCATTTTGTTGAGAAGTTTTAGGAGCAGAGAAAAAGTGTCTGATACCTTCCTTCTCACAAAATTCTTGCATAGGAAGAAACTTATACTCAGTACCATGATCACTTCTAATCAATGCAACTGGAGTAGAGTACTCAATCCTTATGCTCTTAAGAAAATCTGTAAGAACCTTGAAGTTATCTGACTTATTTCTCAAGAAGAACACCCAAGTGAACCTTGAGAAGTCATCAACAATTACTAAGGTATAAGACTTCCCTCCCAGGCTCTGTACAGCAATGGGTCCAAAGAGATCCATGTATAGCAAATACAGAATCCTAGGTGAATCACTCTTATTAAGTGACTTAAAGCTATTTTTAGTTTGTTTGCCTAATTGACAAGCCCTGCAAAGGTTTTCCTTCTTGTACGGGCAAGAAGACAATCCTCTAACAAGGTTGTCCCTAGAGAGTTTAGCAATGTTTTTCAGGTTTACATGTCCTAATCTCCTATGCCAAAAATCATTATTATTACTAGTTTGGTTAAACAGGCATATTTTAGTTTTAGCTGACTTAAAATTAACTACATAGATATTTCCTACTCTAATACCTATTAAAACTACTTGGTTATCTACAGAAGTAATAATACATGAGGTTTTGTTAAATGATACCTGAAAATTTTCATCACATAACTGACTTATAGATATAAGGTTGTGCTTCAGTCCACTTACATAAGCAACCTTCCTGAAGGTGACTTCTCCAATTTTGACATGTTCATATCCTTCAGTCTGGCCACAATTGGAATCACCAAATATTACTTTGGGTCCTAGCTTTGACTTATAGTTGATTAAGTTGACCTTGTTTCCAGTCATATGCTTTGAACAGCCACTATCCAGATATCATTGTTGCTCTGTGGTGGGATAGTCTTTCACCTACAATAAAACAGATTAGCTATTCTTGACCCAGGTTACCTTGGGTCCTTATTTATTTACATAATTAAAGATGGAAATGTAAGAGTATTCTGGTTGATTTTTATAACCTAAGGGGTGAAATCTTCTAGGTGGAATTATCCACTAGGTGAATGGATTAACATATTGTCTTGGTTGATTAAATGATCTATATGAATTAAAGTTTCTGTTATAATGAACTGGGTTCGACAAATTATGGTAAGTTCGTCGATCTGAGCTCGACGAATGGGGATGAGTTCGTTGAACTCTACTTAGAGAATGAAAGTATTCATTCTCTGGGCCCCAGTATCGCCAATCTCTGGTCGACAAACCATACTAGTTTTGTCGATCGCAATCCAGAGAATAATCGTAATAAAAGTTTGCGTTCTGAGTTTGTCGACTTGAGTTTGACGAACTATACACATTTTGTCGATCTGAGTTCGACGAAATCTGCTGAACATTGTTATGGTTAAGATCTTTCTTATTCTTTCTCTTTTTGTTATTCTTTTATTTTAATTCGTGTTGTTTAACATTATTATCTATCTTTTCCTCGCCTTTTTCTGAAATAAATTTTATTGGAGTTGTTAAAATGTTCTTCTGAATTAGTGGGGGTGGCTTGATGAATCACCCAAGCTCAACTTGTCATTAAGCCTGACATTCACTGTGCTTGTGATGTCCATGAGCTTGATACTTCTCCCATTTAGCGATTCTTCAAGTTGTCTGGCCTTAGTTAATTCAGTTTTTAATGTGATGATCTGTTCATTAGCTAGGGTTAATTCATCTTTTAATTTGATCTTTTTAGAAAACAAGTTTTCTTGTTCAGTCAATTTTTCTCTAAGTTATTTAATCTCTTTTTCAGAATTAATTAAATCAATGCATACATATTTAAATTCAGTTCTAAAATTTTCTGAATTGAAATCAAAGGAAGACAGTACCTGATCCTCTTCAGATAGAGGTTCTTCACTGTCTGATTGCTCAGCTTCAGATAGGCTGCTTGAAGCATCAATGACCATCAAGCAAATCCCTTTTGCCTTAGCCTCTTCTTCATCTTCACTAGAGCTAGAAGATGAAGATTCATCTTCAGTTTCACTCCAAGTTTCAGCCACAAACCCTTTCTCCTTCCTTTTATGGTTGCTGGAGGAGGGCTTGATGCAGTGCTACTTCCTGGATTCCTTTTCTCTTCTTCTCTCCTTCTTTTGATTCTTTGGACACTCTGATATAAAGTGTCATGGCTTCCTGCAACCAAAGCAAACAACTTCTTTAGTTGGGGTCTTGTCATACCTTGGCTTGTCATCTTGCCTAGATGACTTTCTTCTGAAATCATTCTTTGCCACCTTGTAAAATCTCTTAGCTAAGAGACTTAGAAGTACCTCATTAGTTGTTGGAGCTTCTGATTCTTCAGATGCCTTGAATGCTATGCTTTGCTCCTTTCTTCCTGCTGAAGGAGTCTTCTGCTCTGCAGCTTCTCTTATCTTTATTTATTGTTCATAGGACTTGAGCTTTCCAAGAAGAGATTCAGTGGAAATCTCATTTAAACTTCTAGCCTCCTTGATTGGCCATATTCTGGAATCTCATGAGCTAGGGAAGCATATTAGGATTTTGTCATTGACTTCTATGAGAGTGATGTCCTTGTCCAGAGTCTTCAGCTCATTGATGATTGAGCTTAGTTTGTAGTACATGTCACTCACAGATTCTGACTCATCTTTCTTAAAGTTCTCATATTGTGAGATGAGATTTGATCTCCTGTCCTTTCTCTTATTTGTAGAACCAGCAACCATCTGGTTAAGAGAATCCCAGATAGCTTTGGTTGATGTGCACTCAGCCACTTTCTAGAAGATGTCATCAGACATTATTTGAGCCAAAATATTCATGACCTTAACATCAGCTATCTTGGCCTTCTTTGCGGCATCTGTCCACTCAGGTGGTGGAACAACATATGTACTGGAAGTAGAAGTAGATATATTCTGTGGAACGGGTGGTCCTGTCAAAATGGAATTAAAGATATCTTCATCAATACAGTTCATATATAGTTTAATTCTTGCCTTCCAGATAGCAAACTTATTCAGATTGCAAACTGGAGGTATGGTGCTTGTATAATCTTTGTTCTGTGCCATGATATGAAATAAATAGAGAGACTAGGAAAAAAGAAAATCAGATCTAACAAGGATCTTTTGGTTCAAGTGTTAGCTTGTATAACCAAAGGAACGCCCCTCTGATACCAATTGAAAGAAATGGTATACCTCTAATACCAATTAAAAGATATGTGATAGATCTAATTACTTTAGGGGGGGTAAATAGACTAACTTAAAACTTTTTGGCTGTTTTAAGATTTGTCAGAGTAAAATAGGTGATATTAATAGTAGTTTAAAAAGAAATGCAACCTAAGCAAATCTATCACAACACAGTTAGAACAAAAAGAAAATAAACAACCAGATAACACAAAAAATTTATAGTGGTTCCCCAAATTAGGTACATCCACTTTTCTACCACCCTGGTAGGAATCCACTATCAGATTTTTGATCAGGTGACTGCCACCACAATATCTATTTACAGAGAGATCTCACAACCCTTTAGACTTTTGATCAGGTGCTCAAAAAACAAGAATAAACTTTTGAAAGGAGTTAATAAACTCTTTTACAAGAGGTTAAGAGAGTTGATAGTGTCTTCTCTTTTCACTATACAACACAGAAGACTAGTGGAATTCTGTTGTCAAGGCTCCTTCTATAATAATGAATGGTTCAGAACTTGGAGCCTTGCTCAGGGTATAGGTCTTCAGCCTTGTCTTGAAGTGATCCAGGAACTTTCTGACTAATTCAGAGTTGTTGTCCTTGAATGTCCCTGGAGTAGAAGTAGAAGAAGGATTCTTGATATTTGATGGTTGTTCTCTTCTTCAGTCTTCAGAAAGATCAAGGAGAAAACAGAATGTTTTCAGCAAACAGAGAAGAAGCAGATATTCTTCTATATATTTTTGTATCTCTTCTCTGTATTCTCTTGTATTGTCATTGCTTCTCTTATGTCAAGTCTTTCTATTTAGTCTGAAAAGAGAAAATCTCTTTTATATTCTGCTGTCAAAATTCTCCTCTAAAATTTGAATTCCAAGCATTAATTGTTGATTAATCTGGAGAATGAAACATCTGAAATATCTTCTTTAATGAGTTTCCCCAGCTGTCCCATTAAACTAAGCAAGTAATTAACCCTGATGAAGACCATAATTAATGCTGCCAATAAAGGCTATATTCAGGAGAATATAAACATTAATTACTCAGAGAATTACTGCTAAATAATATAGTAAATAAGGACAGCATAAGGAAAGACTCCTAAGTCTGGCACGGGACAGAATTCATCGAGCTCTAAACAGAATACGTCGACTGGAGTTCCAAGTTCGTCGAGTTGATAATTCATGTTCGTCGACCTGAGCTCAGTGAACTACATTCTGGAAATAACTTGCCAAATCCGCGCTCTAAGTTCGTCGAACAAAGAATCTGTCGTAGTCGTCCTGAGTTTAGAGAAAATAAACTGGAAAGAATCTGTTGAAGCTGAACTCCAGAATTCGTCGAGCAGAGAATCTGTCTTGAGGCAAAAATCATCGACCTGAGCTTGAATATCGTCGAGCTCAACTTATAGAAATAACTCTGAGTTCGTCGATGTGAGATCGACGATCGTCGAGCTGAGTTCAAAGAATTTCGAACTGATAATTTTGAACTCTGAATTCTTCTAAGTCTGAGTCAACTGAGGTCCTCTGCTGGCTGGTCCATGAAGGTTAAACCTAATGACTAGCCTGAACTCTAGGACTCATAAACTTGACCTTGGCTATACAATGTGGGACAAAACTCATCCTAATTAGTGAACCTAGCCCAAATCCAAACTAGGGATCCAACAACCTCTAGTTGAGTTCGGCTCCTTTGAGTTGTCGACCACCACCTCCAGTTGACCTGGACTCCTGTGAGTTGTCGACCTCTTCTCCACCCATAGTTTAGTTTGGCTCCTGTTAGGTGTCAACTTATTCTCCACCTTCTGTTGAGCTTCCTCCTAATTATGCGTCGACTATATTCTCCAACTCAGTTGAGCTCGGCTCCTAAGAGATATGTGACCATGCAAGTACGAGCAGATACGTGCGAGCATATGACCGTGACCATGCAGGTGCGAGTAAAGACGTGCAAGCATATGACTGTGACCATGCAGGTACGAGTAGAGACGTATAGGCATACGACTATGACTAATAACATGCGAGTATGTGGGAATAATTAAGTTGGTGCGAGCATCGATGGCGCGATTATGGGCAACATCAACATGTAAGTACACACGCAACGAGCTCTCAACCTCCTTGCGCCTATGAGCCTAACGAGTATCATCATCGAGCGAGTACGTGTGCGACTAGCTCTCAATCTCTCTACGCCTATGTGTAATCCCCCAACCTTTGCTCGGGTTGGGCCAGAGTGGATCTTACTTGCCCAAGATGCCCACTCAGTGCTCCTTAAGGGGAGACAACCCACACTACTAGGTACTAGCTGGCCGCCTTGCTCGACTTGAATCACAACATTAACATCACATCACAAAGTTTTGTGGAAGCATTAACATGAAGTCATAGAAAATAGACATCAATATATATTTAAAAGGAACTGCAAAAAGGTTGTTGTTACACAAAACCTGTAAGCTATACAGTTTTTATAGCTAATCACTCCTCTCTCTCCAACTCTACTAGCCAGCACTCACGTCTCAAAACTCGGGAGACGGCGGGGATGCTTCTGCTCGGGTGGTCCTATCAGCTGACATATCATCCTACAACAGCTGGTCTGTATGGTGCTTCATTTCCTGTGAATGGTTATTAAGATAATCGTTAGTCATAAAGCTAAGTGGAATCAAATATCCTCCCCGAATCCATATCCTGGGGACGAGCGTACATACCCAACAAAATAAAATAACTGAAACAAGAGAGAGTTAGCTCAACATTTCACGAATGATCTAGGAGCAACTAAAATGAGTACAACATGATATTATTGGACTAACAATAGTAGTATACATCAGTTATATTTTAGGCTCCACTAGCATAGCTACATAGTAGTTATTCAAAACCTGAATGAACTTCGCAGGCCTTCAAGCTGTGCACGCATTACAGGCAGTCACAACCACGCACACATCGCAGGCATTCACAGTCGCGCACACATCGTAGACATTCACAGTCGCGCACACATTTCAGAAATTTATAGCCTCGCATATATACTATATGTTGACATAGTATGGGTCGCTTCTCTTCAAGCAGGGTAGTGAGCCCCGCGGGCCTCACCGATATGGTTGTCGGTGACAGTGGTCTGTCCTGCCACATCTAGGGGTGATCGTACTACACAACCCAGACCCTAACGTACAACCTCGTGTACTCTTGGATGTGAGCGACATCCGGCGATTCAACATTTTGGCCGACCAATGGAGAAAACCTAAAGGGGAAAAACATAATGGTCGGTCACCCATGTTACTCATCTCCCCGTCGCCTTCAATCGTCGAACTCCCTACACCGGTACGAACGATTTGCGGAAGTGACTGACCTGCCACGATCCACCGCAAGCAATTTACAAGCAATAAATAAAACAGTTTATTAACATGCACCAGTTGTTCAGCGGTTTCCCTACTATGCTTTAAATAATTCGGGCAAACGACACTTAGCTCGACTTTTGACAAGGAGCGTGAGAGCACCTATTTGGGCCTAACTCAGGAGGAACATCTCGACTCCAGTTATCCCCAACTAAGGCTCAACATATTAAATCCCCGCCCGTTAGGGCAAGACCCGTGCGCAGAATATTAAATTGCAGAAATGAAAGTGTGATAATAGAATTGATGTTAGTATAATCTGCATAATTGAAATGTTATAAAGAAGCAGGTCTAGTAGATCACTGGAAGAGTACTGAAAGGAACTAATTGACGGGAACTTGACCAGCAAGACTGGAATGCTATTTTAAATGAACGAACTGAAGAAAAAATAAATAGCCAGGACCAGTATGAAACTGGAGTACTGAAAAGAAAGTACTTGAAATGAATAAAATAGCTGGACCAGTACGAGACTGGAATAAAACATAAAAAAATGTTAGTAGTCCAATCACTCATATTTAGGAGGCTTTAATTTCATTTATACTCTCAAGAGTTTTAGTTCAATTCTATCTTCATTCTCTGGAGTTTTAGTTTAGTTCCATCTCTGTTCTCAAGAGTTTTAGTTCAGTTTCATCTCCATTCTCAGGAGATTTAGTTCAATTTCATCTCTGTTCTCAGGAGTTTTAGTTCAATTCCATCTCCGTTTTCAGGAGGTTTCCTTGGGTTTTACTCATTATTCAGGTCCGATGATAGTTCATTTGCACCCTTTATCATTGTGACTTAATCAGACTTGAAGAATTTATTAAGGGTTGCACTTTTATTATTCATCGAGAATGATTGCTCGTACTTTCATTTTCTGAGTCTGTTCAAGTTATTCGAGAGTTTTTATAACAGAGAAGAACGAGGCACTCAGTGGTTCCATGAAACCTCGAAATACTCAGATCTTGGGTACTTACCTCGAACACTCTCGTTGGTAAAACGATTCGAACTTATTAATTGATTAAAAAGGGTAGTGGCGCGCTCCAATTTTCATTTCGAGAAAATCGGGCGTATTAATTTTCGAGCGCGACACTAGGATCCATTAAATTGGAAAAACTCCAATTTTGTCCCAAATTTTGAAATTTTAATACAACCTTTAGGGAGGCCTAAGATGAGCAAACAAATTTTATCAAATTATTTTGAATAATTTTAGATCTCTAATTTGGACAATTTCATTTGGACTTTTAAAAATACTAAAATAGCTTCAATAATTCTCAAAATATTTGTGGAGAAAGCCCTCATTGAGCGGAACAACTTTCATGTTCAACATTTTTTCTCTAGAAGCCTATATTTTTTAAAAAAAAATCTCCAAGGTTCTGATTAAATAGGTGGTCTGCATATAGCAGATCTAAACCCATCCTGCAGCCAGGATTGCGCTAGACAGAGAAAATGGCTAGTGTTTTCCCACAGCAGATTGGACGTGGATCCAATGTGTGGGGCATAGAAGATGAGGCGGGGGGACGATGAAATCATAGTCGTTCATCTCATTACTGTGAGATGAATGACGGTGATTTCTCCCCGTCAGAGAAGGAGGAGGTGGCCCTCTACCACCGCCGGCCGGCCACTGTCGGGTGTCGGCTCCGCCCCCGATTGCCTAGACAGGGGCCGGCGAGCTTCTGGGCGGTGGTCCGGCGGCCTGCTGTCGCCGGCCACCGCCAGAAATTACGAAACCGAGAGCAGGGTGGCGGTGACTCTGCTCCCAGCGCCACCCTGCCTCTCCGGTGACTACTCCGGCCACGAAACCACCCCCGGCCGGTGTGTCGGGGGTAGTGCTCCTCTCTGGCGGTGGCCTGGTAGCCTGCCGTCGCAGCAAAATAGCAAAAACATGTTGGAACCGCTGTTTCATATTCTATATGCTTGAGAATATCAAATCCTAGATGCATTTGATCACGTCTTGTGTTGATAGAGTGTGCAGGTAGACATGTTCGCGCAAGAAAAGAAGTCTCCTATGGATGCTAACACCGAGCGATAAGAGTAAATGTCGGGCGGTAGTCGTGAATTAATTGGACAGAGCTCACGGGAACTTATCGCGTCGCGCTAGTCCTAACGCGCCGTGCTAGCCTCTCGACAAATGACGAGAAGGATTCCTCAAGTAACCGATCTACCGCCAGGCGATAGCTGCTACTGTACAGTGCTAGTCTCTCGGCGAATGTTGAGAAGGATTTCTCGAGTAACAGACCTACCACCAGGCGATAGTGGTTACCGCGCCGCGCTAGCCTCTCGATGAGTGTTAAGAAGGATTTCTCGAGTAACTGACATACCGCCAGACGACAGTGGTTACCGCACCACGCTAGTCGTTTCACGAGTCTCGCAACGGTTCGTCGACTTACTGACATACCACGTGGCGCTACCTTTTACCGCGAAACGCTAGCTCTTTGAAAAAGGAAGATTCATTTTGAAATATTATTCTAGATTTGGATGACAGCTGACATAACAAGCACGCAAACCTATCACCGAGCACTAGTCGTACCACCAGCAGTAGCCTATTTTCATGAAGACGTATAAAAAACCGCCTTGGTTTCTGTGCCTCATGGATTGGAAAATGAAAAGTGAAGGGAGTTCGTGCATTCTAAGGTTCGACCGCTATTTCTTGCGCTCCATTCCAAAAAGTCTCTATCTAAGAAGAAGAAAGTCGTCTCCCTCCCGTTCATGAACGAAGGATGTCGGCGATCCAAGATCTACATCGAATATGAAGAGCTGACCGGTTGCTGGCAAACGAAGATCTCACGTGTCGGTCGTGGATCGCTCAACGGAGAAGTTGTCAAGAGGGAGAACTTCATCCTTTAAATTTTCTACATCCTTATTTCTGTAATCTTTTCTTTTCTGAATCTTGTGGTGAGGGAAATCGACCGGAAGGTCGTCAAAATCCGGGAAGGGTTTTGTGAGAAATCGACTAGGAGGGTCGTCATATTCCTTGAGAAATCATCACGGGGAGGGGACGTCTAGATCGGGTGGATCTAGAGGGGCTCTAAGACCCTTTCTTATGTGGAGGTGAAGTGCCAGCTCGAAGACTTTTCTTGGATGGAAAGGGACAGATCCAACCGGTCCGTGGAGCGTATCGGTATAGAAACCAAAAGAGTTTTTATTTCTCATCGCTTTAGTCTTCGGCATCACGGAGATTACAGTTGTGCAATCATCTAGAACAATTGTTATTCTAATTCATGCAATGGAATTCCTGTTTCTGGCTTGATCAATTCTATGATTGCTCTGGTTTCGTTAAGTGAGTGCTTGTGATGTAGGGATTGCAAATGAATTTGCACAGGAAAATGAGTCCATAGACTTGCCATCGCGCGTTAGATACCTAACGCGTCGCGGTAGTTTCCAGAACTCTAGTTTCTGAGCAAAATAATTTTAATTTCAGTTCAAGGCGAAAAACCTTATTCACCCCCCCCCCCTCTAAGGTTGGCCACGAGATCCAACAAGTGGTATCAGAGGAGGTTATTCCAAATCAGTTTCACCACCAGGAATAATGGCCAACCTTGACCTTGAATCGACTAGCGGGGATGAAAAATTGTACACTGAAAATTCTTTTGCACCGCCTCTATTTACAGGAGTGAACTATAACGAATGGAGAACACTAATGAGGAAATTCCTTATATAATTAGATATAGAAGTGTGGAACAAGACTTGTATCAAGCCCCCAAAAAACTTAAATAAGTACGAATGTCATTTAAGTGCTAAAGCTATGAATAGTCTATTTTGTGGGCTTGGTCAAGATATTTTCAAACTAATCTATACGCTTCCTACTGCATATGATATATGGAATTTTCTTGAGTTAACTTATAGTTCTCTTTCTGTAGATGACGAGTCAGAGCAATTTCGCATGGATCCAAGTGAAGAACCAAATAGAGACATGCTCTTGGAGAAGGACATGACAATCACATCACATGAAAGGGAAGTTGAAATCTCAACCATGGATGAGGCAACACACAGAGAAGTCAAAGACACTCAAAGCTCAAATCTTGCTTCATCCAAGAGCACTGTAGAAAAATGAAATTCCCTTCGTGTATGCAATTCCATTTCTATAGTGATTGTGTTAGATAGGGCAAAACGTAGAATTAAGAAATTGATGAGTATCAATCCAAAACTACGCTCAGAAAATAACCGCTTAAAAGCATGTGTTAATGTAGAATCCAACATTGTCGTGTCTAGTTTGCATGTTTGCTCTTTATATAACGTTTTGACACCTTATATAGATTATTAAGAGTTAAAAGAAAAATATAAGGTTCTTGCACAGAAGCTTCGTATTGCAAAAGAACAAAATGATAAATTATGTTTAGAAAACTCATCAGTGAAAAGTGACTGCGCTGAATGCAAGAATTATAAAGTTGAAATCGAAGAGATGAACGAGACATTCGATGAATTTAGGAGTAATGCTTAAAAACTCGCAAAGCTCAACTCCTAAGTTGCATATAAAACCCAAAAGCAAGTTGAATATGAACCACCATTTACAGGCTGAGTTAATCAAAGGGAGTAGAAAATCGCAAGCTAGTGCAAGTGAAACTCTTAACTATAAAAATAACTCTCACTTTGAAAAACAAATTACTCCCAACTCAAAAATAAATGAATGTAGATTTCCGGTCAACAACTACTATACTATGAGTTCTAATGTTAAGCGAAATAATCTTGACTTAAAGAACAACTTCAATATAGTTAATCTTCCAACGCAATATTATTCAATTAAAGATCATCACATAAAGACTCATAGAATTCTAGAAGGAAATTTGCAACATAAACATAACATTAAACCAAAGTATGAATGGAGACTCATCATTCAAAATAGTGCACTCATTCCGCTCAAAAGGGCCCATTCATTGTCATCTCCGCAAGATGTACCACGTTATGTTTGTGTACCCAAAGGAACCGCCACCCATGGTCCCTTTTGGATACCTAAATTTCTTATCCATTAGTATCCACAAATTGCGTGGTGTAGAAACTAATCAAACCAAAATTACTCGATAATCTACATCACGATATGCCCAATATTCTGTCTATTCTTTTTATTTTGTTTTTCCGTTGTTTTCAGAGTTTGTACTTCACGATATACCCATTAAATTTTTTTTATGTAAATACGCTTTAGTCTAGTACGTAGTGTATTTTCCTTATGTGGGTGTTTGTTGTGAGTTAGCACGATAAGACGACAATATCAAACTAATTAAAGCATGGTATCAGAGAATCACAATGGGTATAGAGGTAGCACAGAACACATCACATGATAAACAACTATTAATTGAGTCTGGAGCTCACCTGTTTATTGCATAAGAAACTACAACTGATAAACATGAACAATACATTTAAGCTGCTACTCCTCTGAAGAGGTGGGAGAAATATTAAGCTTGACCATGATCTTTTTCATCCCCTTCACCTCTTTCGATGTCTGTTTAATCTCCCGACCTTGCTCCTCCATGAGGCCGCAGATGTCCCGGCTGGTTTCCCTGAGGGACCCTGTACGGTGTATCGGTGGCTGCGATGGAGGTGCCCGTGCCTGTGAGGAAGAAGTAATCTCGCCTACCCCGTACACCTGCGGGAAGTTGTCTATGGGGTAGGTTGACCAGTCGATGGACAGGTATTTCTCTATCAGGACACTCTAGATCACACCACCCAGAGGAAGTGTGTTCACCCGCTGGCGGTCAGGGGACTTCAGGCGAAAAGTGTAGCGCATCATGGAAAGAATGAGATCTGAGACGTTGAAGGACTTCTGAGCCATGATATAGCACGTCAGCATCGACAGCTGGGCTGTGACCTTCTCAGTGTCCCCAGCCTTGAACGTGAAGGAGTGACGTAGGATATCCTGGATGATGCGGGCGTCGGGAGTGAGAGTGTCTACCGAGGTGAAGAGATCTGAACGCCCCTCCACACCGTGAAGAACCTCGTTCATCTCCCTCCAGGGCCTAGTAGTTCTAAAGGACTCCACAATGTCAAGGACTGGACAGTTGGGGGTTGGGGGTCCAATCATATTTACTGTTGAGATATGCATGGGTTATTGTCATGATCTTTGTGCCAATGCAAGATTGGACACCCCCACCTAGGCGCATCTGAGCGGGATCCCGAAGGTTATTGTAAAACTCTCGGGTGAGGGCAGAGGAGAATGGTGCACCGGATGAACTCACTGCAAGCACACCAGATCCCTCCAAGTACCCATATATATAAGCATATCGATCATCAATATTTATGATCATCGGAATGCTCGCAGTAGCATCATCTATAGCATGGTAGGTGGAGACCGGCACTTGGGACCTCTTTGAAAAACTGCGGCGTGCAGACTGGGAACTCGACGAAGCCATATCCTAAAAATAAACCGTGAAACTGTTTAGTAAAATCTATAAAGGGATTAACCAAAAATAACAAAACAGAAATTGAAAACCAGCCTCTGATTCCTACCGCCAGGCGATAATTTGTTACCACCTAGCGTAGCGTGACGGACTATCTTCATCCTCTTCCGTCGGATATGTTCCAAAACCCCAATTTTTGGCTTAAATCCTCTCCCAAATGCGGTATAAATCATAGATCCATGCTTATGAAGAGTAGATCGGAGTTAGTAGCCAAGATCTGAAAAGAAAAACTCATCCAACATGGAAAATCACAGAAAGCTACACGAATGAAAATTTGGCTCCGGATCTTACCAAAAAATGGGATTTTTGAGTAAATCGGCCGTTCGAAAATACCAAAGACAAGAAATCTGAGCCTACACAAGCCAGATCCATGAAAAACGACGATGATCTGTGGAAAAAATTAGAAAACAAATGCACCTTCAGCTCAAAAAGCATCGCGGATCGCACTCAAAAACATGTGAAGTCAAAACCTATAAATCTAAAATACTAGAAATTAGAGAGAGAGGGAGTACCTTAAGGGAATGAAGAAGAGCTCCAGGAAGGAGAATGTCGGTAGCAGCGAGTGGAAGTGAGCAGGTGTGCAGATCTAGATATGAACCGAGGCTTATATAATCCAAAGCTACCGCGGAGCGATAACCTTACCGTCAGCCATAACTCTTCTTTTCGTATTGTTGCTTATCTGCCCAAGTAAATTCTATCACGTTGTCTTAGTATGCCTGCGATCATTCACCCATTATGTATGTCTCGCAATAGCGGGGCGTAGGTGTGTATGTGCTTTAGAAATGCTAACCGGTAAACTACGTCTTGTCCTTAACCGGGGAGGGTTCCAGTAGGTCCTTGTGTGGCGCTGGGGGGAAAAAGTGTTGGGTTGAGCGGGTTCTTCTGTATGCACATGGGATTAACACCCCACCCTACGACACATGTACAGCTCCTTATGCTCATCCGTCACTTAGTACGGGACTGGGGTGTAGACATATAGCTTAGATATTAGATTATTCGGCATACTTATGATTCACATATCCATTGCATGAACATTATTTCACTTATCATGTTCATTATATTCATGCATAATATTTTATCATGCTAGCTTTTGTTTGCATCATATATCTCCTTGACCCTTCATGTTTTTAGAAAAACACAAGTATTTATATATATATATATATAATTATAAAATAATTTAAATGAAAAAAAAATTATATATCTTGTTTTATTCGCTTTGTTTGTGTTGTGTAATAATTTTAAAATATTTAAAACAAAAAAAACTGTGGATCGTTCATTTCATCAGGCACACATGACTTGAACTTAGGCTATAACGAGTAAACGCAATGTTCGAGATAAATTGTTAATCTGTGTGAACATTATCCCCGATCATGGTGTGTCGAATCTATAGGTGTTAAGCCACTGAGTGCGACATTACATGTTCGTGTATGTTGACTATGCCTTTAGGTATGTGTGGGGATTTAGATAGGGGAATGACTTCACACTATTCACACATCCCTAGACAGAGCACTAACGTACAAATGTTAGGCGTACATGTTATAACTCATGACATTGTATCTTAACACACTAGAAATATCTTGAATAATCAATGTCACGATACATATGTGCTTATATAAAGATTATAACTTTGGGTCAAATCTCTAGTGCTAAGGTCTTATGTATACAAGTTAAAGTGTATCTATCTAGGTGGATAGATTTCGATTGACTCGGGGCTCCTTTGAACTCATAAAAAACTATATAAAAGTGATAGCTCAAAGCAAACTAAAAAGCAACTTTGCAAGCTATCAAAGGTCATGTCAAGGACCCCTCCAAGCATGACTCATTTCTCCTGATAAGTCTTTATAAGTATTGTGAGGATGAGCACCTTGGTTTTAAGAGTCATTTCAATCTTATGCAGAGACTCTACCTTAAGCTTAGTGCCCTTCGTTCTAGTCTTGGTATGACGTAGATTGGTATGTGACGTGATTGTTCACTCTATTTCTCATGTGTTAGCATTTTAAAGGATCGAGATAAACATGTAATATATGATATTTTTTCTTGGTGTTTTCTCTCTTTTTGATGTTACACGTACATGTCATTGCCTTATTTAACGCTTCCATGCATAAGAATTGGACTGAAACTACACTCTATGTTTTTCGCACATAGGTCCTAGCACACGATCTATACTTTTGACGTTTACAATGTTTAAATATGATAACTCTATAACTCTCATAGCATTGTATTGTTCCTCGTTGTATGCTTAGTCTATCTTGTGTTGTCCAATCCACATAATCTTTGCAAAATGACTTATTTTATGCTAGCATACTCCGCTCCTACGATTTGCTCATACACTTCATATTCTCTGATTTGCATGATTTTGGGTCACCCCTATGTTTCTCACTTCTTGTTGTCCTATTTATGTTCATTGTCTGCTGTCTTTATAATGCTTATTGTACAACCCCTATTCATCGAGAGTGGGCCCTACCACGGACAAGTCAGCAGAAGTCAAGGTCAACAAGTCAAGGTAGGAGTCAAACTCAGCATTCAAGATCGCGGAAGGCCTGAGTGAGTATAGGCGAGCTCCCCTCGCATACTCGCCAGGTAGGCGACTAGGCGAGATACTCGTCCAGCCCGTGCGAGTTCCCCTGGAAGTCGTCTAGTCGCCGGGGGGTGGGGTATAAATATGACCCCCTCCCCTTGCATTTGCCTATAAATAGGACCCCAGGGGTACGAGGTGGGGCACTGGAAATCCTCAGCAGGATACTCGCGCGCTTCAGTTTCGGGATAATAGCTAAATCTTTGGATTCCTTTTGCTTAGAGAGCAAGTCGTAACCTTGCGACCTCGCCTAGCTTCCCTCGTACCCAGTTCGGTCATTTTTGGTTGAGAAGGGGTTGCTCCTTTCGAGCATTCGGGTATGTGGTGGGTCCTTCCTGCCGCAACATCTAGGGTCCTGTTTGACCTGATTCTTCATTCTAGTCATTTTTGTTGTCTGATCTAGCCTCTGAGCCAGTAACCTTAGCCGGCTTTTGTTCGAATTCTGAGGTTAGGATTTTTCCTGGCTTCAACACTTGGTGCGGTGAGCGTGGATCGCAGCCAAGGAGGAAAGTTTGGAAGTTGAGGGAGATGACCATAGCTGGCGAGCAGGGAGAGTTGGTTGGCAACTCGGCAGTAGGAGGAGACGCCGCGCGAGGTGGCGAGTTTGTAACAGTGGCCGCGTTTGAAGAGTTCACGAGGAAGATCGAGCAAACCATTCTCATTGGTTTCTCTCAACGCCCAGAGGTCACGGCGACTTCTCCTTGTTGCCTGAAGCCGCTAGAAGAGGAAGCGCCGCCGAGGCGAGTTATAAAGGAGACCGCTTGGGCAAGGGAAGAGCGACCAATGCAGTCACGACTTTATCCAGCGAGCAGCCAGGGGGTCCGTTTTCGGAATCCAATGTCGTCGGCGAGGTTCAGAGATACTCGCCAATACAACGAGTATGACGTCTCCAGCGAGGATGAAACTCGCCACCGCCAGGGAAGGAGGAGCCCCTTCTGTGACGAGATCCTCGCCGCCTCGGCTCCAGAAGGGTTCAGGGAACCTGTTCTTACTTATTACTCCGGCAGAGACGACCCTATCAGACACCTCCAGTGGTTTGAAAACGTCGTATCCATTCGCAACATGTCTGATGCCTTCAAGTGCAGGTTCTTCTCCATCACCCTCAAGGGAAATGCTCGGGACTGGTTCCATCAACTACCGGCAAGGTCTGTGTACTACTTCTCAGATTTGCGTCGTGGCCTTATGGCAAGGTTCGCGACTTCGAAGAAGAGGAAGAAAGAAGCGACAACCCTCTTCAAAATCGTCCAAGGTCAACACGAGAGTTTGGGGAACTACATCGACCGTTTTCAAGAGGAGATTTTGGAGGTGGAGGACGTGGACAGTTTTACTTTGATGGTGGCCCTCAAGTTTGGGTTGAAGCAGGGACTCTTCAGTTTGGTGATGGGGTCCAATCCCCCGAGATCTTTTGAAGAAATGATAGATAAGGCGAACACTTTTGTTCGAGGGGAGGAGAAGAATAAAGATTTCTTAGCAAGGCTGGATGGGTAGATAGCGACGGAGAGAAGGGGAATAAGACCTTCGGGGTTAAAGTCGAGGAGGACGCCAGAAAGGAAGGAGGAGAGGAAAGAGGAAAGGAAGAAGGAAGAGTCAAGGAGAGAAGAGAGAAGGAAGAAAGAAGAACCCAGGAGGGTTGAAGAAAGGAGGCAGGAGAGGCCTCAAAGGCAGGAAGAGAGAAGGCCGGCGGAAGTTTGGGAAGGAGGAAGGGAAGAAAGGAGATTCCAATATCTAGAGAATCGCCCCCAATGGAGACCAGTGAGGCAACAGCATCAGGAAGAGAGGAGGAATGAAAATCGGCAGGAGGGAGATCGAGGAGGAGGAGGAAGGGAGACAATTGTCAACGCCCGCCAAGACAACAAGCGGCGTCGGAGGGAGCAGCGAGCGATGCGCTAGGAGGCGGCGATCCCCCTTTACTGCGATATTCATCGAGTAGAGGGGCACAGGACCTTGGCTTGCCCCGAGTTTTGGGAAGCAAGGAGGAGGCTGGAGGCAGGAGCGGCGGAGAGAGAGCAACAGAGGCAGGAGGCCCCGGTCGGGCAGGTGGCATTCTAAGCTCTAACAAGGAGGAGGAATGAAGATCGAGTCGATCTAGGGACTCGTGGGGAAGTAATACATGGCCCAGGAGGTGGGCATGTAGGTGTGATCAATGGAGGGGTCGGGCTTGGAGCTTCCCGCAAGGGAAGTCTTCACCAGATCTATCGAAAGAACGTCGCTTCGACGTCACAGATCCCGCCGCCATTAGAGGAGATCACCTTCTCGGAGGAAGATATGCTGGGGAATTAGAACCCCTTCCATGACGCCCTGGTGATCCAAGCTGCCATCGAGGACTTCACTGTCAACTGAATCCTCGCGGATAACGGGAGTTCGGTGAATGTCATCTTCAAAAGAACCTTCATCGGGCTTCAGGTGGAAGCGTCCCGGGTCCAAGCTGCAGATGGACCGCTCTTTGGCTTCTCAGGTGAGAAGAAAGAGGTGGAGGGAGCAGTGGAGCTACTGGTTACACTCGGTGGGACATCGATCTGATGCCGCTTTATCATCGTCGACGCACCGAGTGGGTACAATGCCATCTTCGGGCGGCCTCTTATCAACTACTTCAGGGCCGTTTCATCGTCTTATCACCAGTGCCTGAAGTACTGCCGCGAAGATGTGCAGATCAGGATCAGGGGAGATCCCAAGGCTTCCAGGGAGTGCTACTTGAATGTCGTCAGCACCATCAGCTGGATGAGTGACGCGGAGAAGCTGGAGGAGTTACTGGAGAAGGAGAAAGGGTTGTGTGCTGCTGAGTAGGTGGAGGATATAGAAGTGATCTCTCGAGGGGGAGAGCCGGGACTGCTGAAGGTGGGAGGATCCTTGTTTCTTGGGGGGAAGAT
This sequence comes from Platanthera guangdongensis, assembly GCA_039583875.1. Taxonomy (NCBI): domain Eukaryota; kingdom Viridiplantae; phylum Streptophyta; class Magnoliopsida; order Asparagales; family Orchidaceae; genus Platanthera; species Platanthera guangdongensis. The sequence goes on along the minus strand of CM077155.1, from coordinate 143,798,959 downwards.
GGAGATGGCCGCTTTCCTGCAGGACAACGTTGATGTCTTTGCGTGGAGCGCCACCGAGATGTCAGGGGTGGACGCCGATGTTGCTTGTCATCGCCTCAACCTGGATCCCGCGGCGGCTCCAGTTCGACAAAAGCAGAGGAAAAGTGTCGCCATATTAGCTGAGTCGATCAGGGAAGAGGTGGAGAAGCTGTTGAAGGCAGGGTTTGTCTCGGAGATCCAGTATCCAGGCTGGGTCTCCAATGTTGTAATGGTGAAAAATCCTGGAGGGGGATGGCGTTTATGTATTGATTTTTCAATGTTGAATAAAGCTTGCCTGAAGGATTGTTACCCCTTGCCTCAAATCGACGCGCTGGTTGATTCCGCCGTCGGGTTTCCTGTGATGAGTTTTCTTGATGCCTTTTCAGGATATCATCAGATCCGGATGCATCCCCCGACTGCCGGGACGTATCTTTCATAACCAGCGACGGCTGCTATAGCTACAAGATGATACCCTTCGGGCTCAAGAATGCAGACGCCACTTACCAAAGGATGATGGATCAAATCTTCAAGGGGCAGAAGGGGCGGAACTTGGAGGTTTATGTGGATGACCTCCTCGTCAAGAGCAAGAGCGTCGCGGAGCATATAACGGATCTGGTGGAGACTTTTGCCACCCTGAGGAAGTACAAGATGCGACTCAATCCGGCCAAGTGCGTCTTCGGTGCAGGAAGAGGGAAGTTTCTAGGTCACCTCCTTACTCCCAGGGGGGTGTAACCTAATCCAGACAAGGTGAAGGCCATTCTGGAGATGGCATCGCCAAGGGATACTAAGGAAGTTCAAAGGCTGACTGGAAGCCTGGCAGGCCTCAGCCGTTTTTTGTCCAAGGCAGGGGAGAAGTGCTCTCCGTTCTTCAAGACCCTTCGGGGAAATCAGAAGTTCGAGTGGACAGCGGAGTGCGAGGAGGCTTTCGGAAAGCTCAAACAACAGCTAACCCAAACTCCTCTCCTCCAGGGGCCGCGGGGTAATGAAGATCTCTTCCTCTACCTAGGAGTCGGGACAGAAGCAGTTAATTCGGTGCTGGTTCGGGAGGAACGCAAGAGACAGCTTCTTATCTACTATGTTTGTAGAATGTCGCGGCAGGCGGAGACGAGGTATCCTATTCTGGAGAAGCTGGTGTTCGCTTTGGTAGTTTCGGCTCGAAGGCTCCGCCCATATTTTCAAGCTCACTCCATCAGGGTCGTCTCCGATCATCCTCTACGGAGTATCCTGGATGGAGTGGAGCACTCTGGCAGGTTGGCAAAGTGGGCAGTGGAGCTTAGAGAGTTCGATATTTCTTACTCTCCAAGGGTAGCAATCAAGGCGCAGGCGGTGGCAGATATCCTTGTCGACTTCTCGGCTGAAGTGGAAGTAGAGGAAGGCTCTTCTAGCACAGTGTCCTGGAAGATGTTTGTAGATGGGGCTTCGGGCAGATATTCTGTGGGAGCCGGAATCGTGCTCGTAAGTCCTCAGGGAACCAGGATCAAGCAAGCAGTCGAGATTCTCTTCCCAGTTACCAACAATCAGGCATAGTACGAAGCCATGGTGGCCGGCTTGCGTCTCGCCAAGGAGTTGGGGATTCGAGATATCAGGGCCTTCACCGACTCGATGGTAGTTGCTTCCCAGATCATAGGCGAGTTCGAGGTGAACGATCCGATTTTGCAGCGGTACTTGATCAAAGTGAAAGGTCTGATCGGGGGATTTCAATCTTTCTTCGTCGAGCACGTACCCCGAGAGGAGAATTCAGAAGCTGACTATCTTGCCAAATACGGTCCCCGGGCTGGGGGAATCGTGACTGAACTTTTCTGACCATCCATCGAGGAAGGGGAGATGATGGAAATCGAGCAGAGGGCATCTTGTAGGGATCCGTTCGTTTCTTTCATAACAACGGGTCGGATACCTGCCAGCGAAGGAGACGAGAGGAAGTTTCGCTACAAAGCTGCCTATTATTTGCTTCAAGAAGGGGAACTCTACCGCAAAACCATCTCAGGTCCTCTGGCTCGATGCCTGTCAGAGATTGAAGTACCTCGTATTCTGGAATAGATTCACTCAGGGGAGTGCGACAGTCATTCAAGGACTCGGACTCTTGAACAAAGGATTCTGAGGCACGGGTACTTCTGGCCCACCATTAGGAAGGATGCAGAGACCTTATCCAAAAAGTGCCTCCAGTGCCAGCTCTTCGCGCCTCTTCAACTACAGCCAGCTCAACACCTTCGCTCGATCACTGCTACATGGCCCTTCGTCATCTGGAGGATGGACTTGATCGGCCCCTTTCCTCAGGCCAGTGGGCAGAGGAAGTTCGTGCTTGTCAAGATCGACTACTTCTCCAAGTGGATCGAGGCAAAGGCCTTAGCCAAGACCACGTCACAGGTCGTGAAGAACTTCATTTGGGGGGAAATTGCATGCAGGTTTGGGATTCCTCTAGCCATCGTCACCGACAACGGGCCACAGTTCGCCAGTTTGGAGCTAGAGGACTTCTGCAAGCAGCTAGGGACGGATCTTCGATTCGCCTCTGTGCATCATCCTCGCACAAACGGGCAAGTGGAGGCAGCCAATAAGTTGATCATCAATCTTCTGAAGAAGAAAGTCACCAACTTGAAGGGCAACTGGGCGGAGCTGCTCCCCTCGGTTCTCTAGGCTTTGAGGACAAATCCAAACTCGGCCACGCGGGAAACTCCTTTCAAGTTATCCCACGGGTCTGAGGCACTCATCCCAGTGGAATTCGAGGTCCGAAGCCCGAGAGTTATAGCAGCTGGAGATTGTGGTGAAGAATGACGCTTGGAGAATGAGGACGCCCAAAGACTCTCACTGGATTTCATGGAAGAACTTCGTGACTTGGCCTCCATCCGCCAAGGGGATATCAAGCGGCGCATGACGAAGCACTTCGACAAAAATGTCCGCCTAAAGCATTTTCTCGCCGGAGATCTGGTTATGAAGAAGGTGGACGCCACAGAAAGGGGAGCAACAATGGGCAAGCTGTATCCGAATTGGGAAGGTCCCTTCATTGTCCTGGAAGCCTTAGCCACCGGAGGCTATTATCTCCAGGATCAGGTTGGAGAGCAGCTGACAGGTACTTGGAGCGGGGATGACCTAAAAAGGTTCTATCCTTAGCGGCCAATGATGTATTTTGTTTGTACATACTTTTACATATATGTAATGGCAGCTATTCTTCTTCTGTTCATCTTGTTTTTTATTACAAGCTTTCTAGGAACTCAAGGTTTTACTTCAAGATCGATCCAAGAAGCTGGCAGTCAACTCGTTCCCCCTGGATAGCCCAGTTCGGACGATGGGACGATGCCTCAGGATATAAGCGTCCTTGTAAGACCGGACCCCCGCATTGACCACCGAGATCAGCTCCCCCTTTGCATGTCGGCCTAGCTACCCCCGACTGCATCTCTCCTCCGACTGGTGGAACTAGCGGGAATAGGTCTAGACCCCAACCTCTCGGATTTGAGGAAGAATCAACCTGGCCAGGCTTTCTCTCTGGTAGACAGGGAGCCAGGATAGGCCCAAGGGAGTATGATAGTCGCGAGTGAGTCCTGGAGGACCCTCGGAAAGACATAGCCCCGCGCTCTTGCATTTACGCTCGTAGCCAGTTGGTAGAGCTAAGAACGATCGTAGCAGTGGGATTGAGAAACATGCCTTCGACCTGTTAATCGTGGATAGCCCAGTTCGGACGATGCATCGGGATATAAGCACCCATGTAATACCAGACCCCTGCATTGACGACCGAGATCAGCTCCCCCCTTGCATGTTGGCCTTGCTACCCCCGATTGCATCTCTCCTCCGACTGGAGGAACTATCAGGAACAGGGTTGGACGCCAACCTCCCAACTCGACGTCGACAAGATCGTCTTTCGATTTCTGTTTTCTTCTTCCTCAAAGATATTGATGCGCTTAATCCATCTTTAAAATCTTGAAGCAGCAGGAAAAACAACGCTCAAGTCCTCGAGTGGTAGGTCCCCGTAAGTCCAAGTCCCTGCACGAGCTCTTCTCCTGCATATTGGCCGCTGACCTCCTCAAGTGAGATCGAGATCCTCGCTGGAGTGATGTCGTAGTTCGAGACCTCTATATGGGTTCCTCTCCTACAGACCGACTACTTACCTCCCTGAGTCGACCTACACCACTCCAGTCGAACAAGGCTCCTGAGAGCTGTCGACTCCAGCAACGCTCAAGTCCTCGAGTGGTAGGTCCCCGTAAGTCCAAGTCCCTGCACGAGCTCTTCTCCTGCATATTGGCCACAGACCTCCTCGAGTGAGATCGAGATCCTCGTTGGAGTGATGTCGTAGTCTGAGACCTCTGTACGAGCTCCTCTCCTGCAGACCGACTACTTGTCTCCCCGAGTCGACCTACACCACTCCAATCGAGCAAGGCTCCTGAGAGCTGACGACTCCAGCAACGCTCAAGTCCTCGAATAGTAGGTCCCCGTAAGTCCAAGTCCCTGCACGAGATCTTCTCCGGCATATTGGCCACAGACCTCCTCGAGTAAGATCGAGATCCTCGCTGGAGTGATGTCGTAGTCCGAGACCTCTGTACGAGCTCCTCTCCTACAGACCGACTACTTGCCTCCCCGAGTTGACCAACACCACTCCAGTCGAGCAAGGCTCCTGAGAGCTGACGACTCCAGCAACGCTCAAGTTCTCGAGTGGTAGGTCCCCGTAAGTCCAAGTCCCTGCACGAGCTCTTCTCCTTCATATTAGCCACAGACCTCCTCGAGTGAGATCAAGTTCCTCGCTGGAGTGATGTCGTAGTCTGAGACCTCTGTACGAGCTCCTCTCTTGTAGACCGACTACTTGCCTCCCCGAGTCGACCTACACCACTCCAGTCGAGCAAGGCTCCTGAGAGCTGACGACTCCAGCAACGCTCAAGTCCTTTGTTGGGTACACTGGAAAATATGTACCAGATTTGAAGAAGTCTCACCCTACTCAATGATATACATCAAGGTGTATTTGATGTGCTTTGAGTTTATATGTGCAGGTTAAGTAATTGCAGGAAATCAGAAAAGTTTCTAAGTTCATGTGTCGACACCTAGAAGAAAAGTGTCGACACTTAAGAAGGCTTATGTCGACACCTAGATAAGATGTGTCAATACTAGGAGTAATTGTGTCGACACCAGGAAAGGCAGAGTCGACACCAGAAGAAAAGTGTCGACACTTAGAGGCAGTGTCGACACACTGTGAAGAATTATCAACATGAGCTATGTCCACACTTAGAGGCAGTGTCGACACCCAGAGAAGCTTAGTCGACATCAAATGTGTCAACACCAAGAATCTGTGTCGACACTCAGCAAGCTTCACCAAAGTTAAAGTAAAAGAAGGCAAGTGTCGACACCAAGAATCTGTGTCGACACTCAGCAAGCTTCACCAAAGTTAAAGTAAAAGAAGGCAAGTGTCGACACAAAGAAGATGTGTCGACACTCAGCAAGTTTCAACATAAGAAGACATGTGTCGACACAAAGGAGATGTGTCGACACTCAGCAAGTTTCAACACAAGAAGGCATGTGTCGATACAAAGGAGATGTGTCGACACTCAGCAAGTTTCAACACAAGAAGGCATGTGACGACACAAAGGAGATGTGTCGACACTCAGCAAGTTTCAACACAAGAAGGCATGTGTCGACGCAAAGGAGTTGTGTCGACACACAGCAGAATTCAGCTAAGTGTTAAAGAAAAAGTACTTGCGTCGACACACTCAATCAGTGTCGACACATTCAACAGAAGGCTTGTGTAGACACACAGAATCTGTGTCGACACATTCTGAAGAAGCAGTGTCGAGAAGCTATTACAACAACACAAGGAGTTGTGTCGACACCATCAAGGCTAGTGTCGACACTTAGTTCACTTGTGTCGACACTTGGTCTATTTGTGTCGACACATAATGACTATCTGTCTCGACACTTTCAGACAGTGACAGTAATTTCAAGAAGTGACTGGATGACTTGACAGCTGTCATTTCTACCGGTCAACTGCAACTGTCAGAGATGTCAGAAGTTCGTTAGAAACCGAATCAGCCGGTTACCTTGAAGGAAGACTATATAAAGGCCTTTCTCCTTTAACAGAATAATATCTATTAAGAATCGATCAACAGATTATTCATTGAAGATCAATAACAGATTGAAGATTTACACAGAGATCTAACACACAAAAGAAGAAGACCTTCGACAGAAGATCTAAGAAGTTGGAGAGAAAGAGAGAGAGCTCCTTCTAAGAAGAGCAACTGTTGAACCAGGCTGCTAAGTAAGATTCAGATTGAGATCTGAATCTCAAAACAGAAGTTGATTGAAGATCATCTTCACAGGAGATTCAACCCTACTGAGTTCTAATTCAAGAAGCTTTGAAGAAAGCTAAGGGAGGTTGATCTCTGCCAAGTTCTTCCAAGAACTCATCAAGAAGTCAGTCAACTCATCTCTCTCTGTCAGAGTTGTGGTTATTTACTTTGTAAACTTTATTTTCTGTAGGATCCTAAGAGATCTGAGTTGTAAGCCTAAATCTATAAAGGCTGAGGTAGGGCTTTTTGAGCCTGAGTGTAGGAGATTCAAATCTCTGAGTGTAGGCATTGTTGAAGGCTGAGGTAGGGCTGTTTAGCCTGAGTGTAGGTCTTGTTGAAGACTGAGTGATAGGGCTTTGTGCCTGAGTTGTAGGAGTGGGGACACTCTGAGTTGTAGGAACTTGTTTGGGGTTCTGAGCTGTAGGATCTGAGGATCTGAGGAGTAGTGGAGAAGTTAGGCTGAATCTAGTACACTACTAGATAGGCGAAGGGGGAAAGTGGATGTACCCAGACCTTGGGGAACCACTATAAAAATCTGTGTGCACTCTGTGTTTGGTTATTTTTATGATTGCTGAGCTAGTTGTGCTTAATTGCTATAGAAAATTGCAAATACAGGTTTAATTGTTCAGTGTTTATGCCGTAAATTTAAAAAGATAAAGTTCACCTGTTCACCCCCCCCCCCCTCTAGGTGGTTAGGCACTATTTCTCTCAAGTGGTATCAGAGCCAGGTTGCTCAAAAAGGACATAACAGTCTGAGTAAGATCCTGTAGGCAGTATCAGAATAAACAAGATTCAAGAAAATGGGTTCTAGTGAGAATCACAAAGAGCTGGGGTCCATGGAATTGTCAATATGTAGAAAAGAAATATTTGGCATATGGAAAGAGAGGGTTAGACTCTTTATGGGAGATTCTGACCCAAGAATATACATTACAGTCAAAGAAGGTCCATATATCCCTATGAAGATTTCAGTTATAGATGCTAACCAAAGAATTCCCAAGGATTATTCAGAAATGACCAAGGATGAAATTATCTTGGCAACTATGGATAAGCGGGCTCAGAACATCATAGTGAGTGTCATTGATGATTCTACCTTTCAAAACTTAATTCATTGCGAAACCTCTAAAGAAATGTGGGACACATTAATAGTTTATATGGAGGGATCAGAAGAAGTAAGACAAGATAGGAAGTCCTTGTTAAATCAGGAATATGAAAGCTTCAGACAAGGAAAGTCTGATAGCATTACAGAATGTTACAAAAAGTTCTATAGGATTGTTAATGAGTTGATGTCCTATGGAAGAGAATTCAGCAACTATGAGCTGAATGACAAGTTTTTAAGATCCCTGACTAAGGACTGGGACACCAAGATTTGTGTCATTAGGGAAGTGGCCAAACTAGCTGATATACCTCCTCCAACTTTATTTGGAAAACTGTTATCTTATGAGATGCAGTTAATGGCTAGAAAGGAGGAAGAGAAGACTACTAGAGTGGAGCACAAGGAAAGATTTGTGGCCTTCAAGGTTGAAGCCACAAAGAAAAATAGGAGGATTTCCCCATCACCTCCTAGGATTGATGCTGATACTGCTTCAGAAAATTCAGATAACCAGAATTCAGACAGCAGTGATTCAGATGAAGATTTTGCTGCCTTCTCAAGGCAGTTTCAGAGATTTCTGAAGAAGAAGCAGTGGAAGTCTAAGCCTTCCACATCTAAGCCTAAGGATGATTACTATCAAAAGAGGAAGTCATCCAGGAAAGACAGGAGCAAGTCTAAGTCAAACAAGTCTACAACATCAAAGATTATTTGCTACTATTGTAATAGGCCTGGACATGTAGTAGCTGAATGTCCAGATAAAAGAAAAGAGACTGCAGATAAGAAGAAGAGCCAACATCAGAGCAAGAATGAGAAATCCTTTGTTGCAAAGAATGAGAAGACCTTGTCAGATCAGTCATCTTCAGAGTCAGAATCTGAAGCTGAGGCTTACATTGGTCTATTTGCTGCAGATGAAGAAGAAGAGTTCCTGCAGGTGCTGAACTCTATATATGAACAAGAAGACCATCAGAGCAAGGGACTGATGGTTGTATCAGAAGAGGATAAGTGTCAGGATCAGCCTGGTCCTAATAAGGTACAATGTCTTTCAGATTATAGTACTGAATTAGAGTCAGCAACATCTGCATCAAGTGATGTAGATGAGTCTGAGTCTCAAGGTGATATTCATCAGTTGATAGATGAATATAGAGATTTATTGCAGGCACTTAAGAAGAGCAAAAATCTGGTCAAAACACTGACTAAGGAAATTGCTAATCTTAAGTTGGCTGCTGCTGATTCAGATAAGTTATTGGATCAAAAACTGAATGAGATTGCCAGTTTGAAGAACATAACTATTATTCAAATTGGCACAATCAATTTCAAAAATGATCAAATTAGAAATCTGGAGGTTAGACTTCAGAAGGAGAAAGATATTGTAGCAAGTTTTTCTAAACCTAAGTCTGTGTTACCCTTGATAGATGAGTTTGTACCTCAAAAGGATAAGGCTAGGTTAGGATTTAAGAAAACTGACTAGACTGCTAAGTCCGAATCTAAGGGCAAAGTCCCAACACTAAACAAGAAGCCTGCAGTAGATAAAACAGCCAGGGTTATACCTAAACAAAAGTACAACAGGTTTGAGTGCTGGTGTTGTGGCAAGATAGGCCACTTTGCCATAGATTGTTGGCACAATTCAAGTGTCAAGGAGAGTAGTAAACTGTCTGCTAGAAGAGCTATAGGTAGTTTTGTTAAAAGTCAGACTAACTTGCACCAATGACCCAAGAGTTATTTGGGTTCTAAGGTTAAGTAATCTGTTTTGCAGGTGAGGCCAAGTGGTCATGCCCCTATATGGTACTTGGACAGTGGATGTTCCAGGCACATGACTGGAACTAAGGGGTTGCTAAAAGACTATACATCTATCAAGGATGGCCCTAAAGTTACCTTTGGTGATTCAGAAAAAGGAATCGTCAAAGGCTTTGGTAACATTTCTAGTAACCTGATTACAATTACTCAAGTGGCTTATGTAAAGGGTTTGAAACATAATCTCATTAGCATAAGTCAGCTGAGTGATTTAGGATATGACATCTCATTTGTTAAGAATGGTTGTCATATCAAAAGGTCAAGTGATCAAAAGATCATTTTGACAGGATATAGGAAGAGAAATGTCTATTGTCTAGACTTTGTGAGTGAGAACAATGTTTCTCCTATTTATCTTATAGCTGATGGAAGAGTCTCATATTGTGTTAAATGGCACAAAGGCTGGCTCATCTTAACTATAAGACAATTGGTCAACTCTTTAGCAAAGAGTTAGTGAGGAATGGTCCTCAAGTTAAGTGTATAAAGGATGAGATATGTTCAGCTTGTCAAAAGGGCAAGCAGACCAAATCCACCTTTCATAGCCTTGAGAACAAGGATTCTGTGAGGTGTCTATACCTCTTGCATATGGATCTTTTTGGTCTTATGTCAGTTCACATCCTAGGTAGGAAGGTCTACACATTTGTGGTAGTTGATGACTATTCTAGATATTCCTGGGTGTTTTTCCTAAGACAAAAATCTGAAACTCCAGGTATCTTATATAGTTTTATTAAACAAATTCAGAATGAATTTGACAGTACAGTGGTCAAAATCAGAAGTGACCATGGTACTGAATTTCAGTCTGAAAGTATGACAAAACTGTGTGAAGAGTTTGTGATTTTTCAGGAATTTTCCTCACCAAGAATACCTCAGTAAAATGGTATTGCTGAAAGGAAGAATAGAACATTGATAGAGGCTGGTAGAACCCTATTGAGTGACACTTCTCTCCTAGAATATTTCTGGGTTGAGGCAGTAAACACTGCATTTCATGTAATCAATAGGGCTACTATCACCAAGTGTCACAAGAAGACCCCCTACGAGATTGTGAAGGGCAGAAAACCAAATTTATCCTATTTCAGGATTTTTGGTTGCAAGTACTATATACTTAACAATGGAAAGTCTTATCTAACCAAGTTTGCTGCCAAATCCCAAGAGGAGATCTTTGTTGGGTACAGTAATAATAGTAAGGCTTATAGGGTCTACAACTTGATTACTCAAGTTGTAGAAGAGTCTGTTCATGCAGTATTTGATGAAACAAGACTCATTAACTGTGAATTGCCAAGTAGAGTTTGCAGCTCTACAGGTATATCTGAGAAGATGGACAAGCTTACCATTACAGAAGGTTCTACTACAACTCAGCAAGTGGAAAATGGTGGCTGATGTCCAGGGGGAGTACAAGATACTCCTGATGCTGAAGAAGACCAAGAGGTGCAGCATATTAAAGAAGCTGAAGGTGTACAACCTGAAGACAGGCTACCTCCAGCAAATAGGCACCTAAAGGATCATCCAACCAATCAAATAATTGGAGATCCCAGACAAGGAGTACAAACAAGAAGCAGGAATCTGAGTACAGTTCTTTACTCCAGCTTCCTATCCCAAGTAGAACCAAAGAAGTTTGAAGAAGCAATTCTAGACTCTCATTGGATTGATGTCATGCAAGAGGAGCTGAATCAATTCAAGAGATGCAAGGTGTGGGAGCTGGTTCCTAAACCCAAGAACCACAACATTATTGGAACTAAGTGGATCTTTAGGAACAAGTTGGATGAGAATGGAATCATTATAAAGAATAAAGCTAGGCTGGTTGCAAAAGGATATAGGTAGGAAGAAGGTATTGATTTTGATCAAACCTTTGCTCCAGTAGCAAGACTAGAAGCAATAAGGATGTTCCTTGCCTATGCAACACATCAAGGGTTCAAGGTATATCAAATGGATGTTAAGTCAGCTTTTCTGAATGGAAATCTGAAGGAAGAAGTCTATGTAAAGCAGTCATCAGGTTTTGTTGATTCCCTTAAACCTGATTATGTTTATAGACTTAGGAAGGCTTTGTATGGGTTAAAATAAGCCCCAAGGGCTTGGTATAAAACCTTGTCTAGTTTCCTCATTGAGAATAAATTCTCAAGGGAAAAAATAGACAAGACTCTATTCCTTAGGGAATCTAAAGACAAGATTATCTTAGTCCAAATATATGTAGATGACATAATATTTGGGTCTACAGAAAGTAGTCTTTGCAGAAAGTTTGCAAAACTTATGCAAGGAAAATTTGAAATGAGCAGTATGGGGGAACTTAAGTTCTTCTTGGGTCTCCAAGTTAGACAGACTGAAGATGGTCTGTCCATATGCCAGTCTAAGTTCACCCTACAGTTGATAAAGAAGTATGGTATGAAATCATCCACTACCATGAAAACTCCTATGGGGTCAAGCATGTCTCTAAGCAAAGATGATGCAGGGAAACCTGTAGATGAAACTTTGTATAGCGGGATAGTTGGCTCACTACTGTATTTAACTGCTAGTAGACCAGATATCATGTATGTTACATATGTCTGTGCTAGGTACCAAGCATGCCCTAAAGAATCTCATCTGACTGCAGTCAAAAGGATTTTGAGATATCTTAAGGGCACACCTTATCTAGGCCTTTGGTATCCTAGGAATGGAGATTTTGTACTGACAGGTTATTCAGATGCAGATTTTGCAGGCAGCAGGGAAGATAGGAAGAGTACTACAAGAACCTGTCAATTTCTACGTGGAAGGCTGGTGTCTTGGAGCAGTAAGAAGCAGACCAGTGTGGCCATCTCCACAGCTGAGTCTGAATATGTTGCTGCAGGAAGTTGTTGTGCACAACTATTATGGATGCAGCATCAGCTAGAAGATTATGGTATTCAAGTAAGTAGAACACCTTTGTTTTGTGATTCTACAAGTGCAATTTCTATAGCTAATAATCCTGTTTCACATAGTAGGACTAAACAAATAGAAATTAAATACCATTTTCTTAGAGAACATGTAGAAAAAGAAGACATTTCCCTAGAATATGTTAAAACAGATAATCAGATAGCTGATATGTTTACTAAGCCCCTAGATGAAACCAAATTCAATAATTTTAAAATTGAATTAGGTATGTTAAACTTAGAATAGTTTAAAAATTGGCTAAGTAAAATAGTGTCAACACACAGAGTTGTTTGTGTCGACACATAGAAGTGGTGTCGACATTTCAGAGAAATGGTGTCGACACATCTAGACAGTTTGTGTCGACATTTCAGAGAATTAGTGTCGACACATCCAGAGTAGGTGTCAACACATCCAGAGTGGTGTCGACACTTAGGATTAACACAGAATTCGTCGAGTAGAGTTTCGACTAATCGTCGAGCTGAGATGTATAAGTGTCGACACATATATTCTGTCGACTATATTTGTGTCGACACATAGTTGTCGAGACATTAGAAGTAAGTGTCGACACTTTTCAACAGTGTCGACACATTTCAAGTATTTTGACGCGCCTTTTCACCTTCGATTTTAGAAAGGTATAAATAGGTCTTCACCATTGTTTGTCGACACGCTCTCCATAGTTTCGAGACCAAACTTGTGTGTCGACATCTCTCTTCTCTAAATTCAAAATTTCTTCAAACCCTAATGGCGCCCAAGTTAGAAGAGAACATCAATGAAGGTTATGAGCTCGTGCAACACGCTTTTGATGACGCAGAACCAGAGATACAAGGTGTTGTAACCCTAGTTGCAGAGACTGGGTTAGAGTATCTAGCTTCAAAACCAATCAAGATTTGGAAGAAGGAGATCCTTGAATTCTTCAGTGCAGCTACACTTGATGAAACTGGACTCAAGATTAAGTCCACAGTCCATGGGGCAAAGGTGAAAGTCACCCAGAAAGGTCTAAGAAAAGTTCTACATCTACCTAGAACTAAAGAAGAAGAAGATGTACCAGCATCAAAGACAAGGGAGGCACTGCAATGGTGTGGATTAGATTCAAGCATGAAAATTGGATCAGTCTTTAATAGGAAAGGCATGAACATGCATGGCAAGTTCTTGTCTAAAATAGTAGGCAAGGTAATTCTGAGCAAGCCAGGTGGGCATCGTAGAATATCAGCTCACATGTTCAGTTTGATGACAAGGATTATTTTCAAACTGAAGACTGATTGGTCAGCAGTAATGTTTGACAAGATAAAGAAAAGTATGAAGAAGTCCAATCTGGGTAGGATTATGAGTTTATACTTATCTGGAGTTATTCCTGAAGTGATGAACCAAGCTGCAGGTTCAAAGATAAACCACATGAGGAGAATGGATGTTAGAATTATCTCAAGGTGGGATAGAGTATTGACAAAAGAAATGCCTACTCCTGAGAAGGAAACACCTCATCAGAAGAAGAAAGTCATTGTGGCTCCTGAATCCTCAAGTAGCTCAGAGAAACACGTAGTTTTTAGTTCTGATGATGGAGAAGCTGGAAATGCTGGACAGTCTCCAGCAAGAAATGAAGATGCCCAGAGACAGGGGAGATACCATCTGCTAGCCCTATTCACCTGGATCCACAAGAAGAAAGATGTTAAAGGAAAGAAGCCTGCTGATGACACTGATGCTCCAGTTAAAGCCAAAATTCAATATGGAAAGGGCATTATCATCAAGGAGCCAGAGCAGCCATAGAATAGAATTTTCTTAAGTTTACAACTCTGTAATCTTTTGCATTAAAATCTATGTAAACTTATGATTAATGAAACTATTGGAAGTTATAACAAAACAATGTTTGATGTTCAATCTGTTATATTTTTATTCTGTAATGATTGTTTATACATGTTTTGTTTTGTATTTACCCTGTCATATAATACTGTTATACATCATATTGAGTATTTGTTATGTATGGTGTATATCATTGACTAAGGGTTATGACTTCTCCAAATAGGGGGAGATTGTTGGGTACACTGGAAAATATGTATCAGATTTGAAGAAGCCTCACCCTACTCAATGATATACATCAAGGTGTATTTGATGTGCTTTGAGTTTATATGTGCATGTTAAGTAATTGCAGGAAATGCAGAAAAGTTTCTAAGTCCATGTGTCGACACCTAGAAGAAAAGTGTCGACACTTAAGAAGGCTTGTGTCGACACCTAGAGAAGTTGTGTCGACACTATGAGTAATTGTGTCGACACCAGGAAAGGCAGAGTCGACACCAGAAGAAAAGTGTCGACACTTAGAGGTAGTGTCGACACATTGTGAAGAATTATCAACATGAGCTATGTCGACACTTAGAGGCAGTGTCGACACCCAGAGAAGCTTAGTCAACATCAAATGTGTCGACACCAAGAATCTGTGTCGACACTCAGCAAGCTTCACCAAAGTTAAAGTAAAAGAAGGCAAGTGTCGACACCAAGAATCTGTGTCGACACTCAGCAAGGTTCACCAAAGTTAAAGTAAAAGAAGGCAAGTGTCGACACAAAGAAGATGTGTCGACACTCAGCAAGTTTCAACATAAGAAGGCATGTGTCGACACAAAGGAGATGTGTCGACACTCAACAAATTTCAACACAAAAAGGCATGTGTCGACACAAAGGAGTTGTGTCGACACACAGCAGAATTCAGCTAAGTGTTAAAGAAGAAGTACTTATGTCGACACACTCAATCAGTGTCGACATATTCAACAGAAGGCTTGTGTCGACACACAGAATCTGTGTCGACACATTCTGAAGAAGCAGTGTCGAGAAGCTGTTACAACAACACAAGGAGTTGTGTCGACACCATCAAGGCTAGTGTCGACACTTAGTTCACTTGTTTCGACACTTGGTCTATTTGTGTCGACACATAATGACTATCTGTCTCGACACTTTCAGACAGTGACAGAAATTTCAAGAAGTGACTGGATGACTTGACAGCTGCCATTTCTACCGGTCAACTGCAACTGTCAGAGATGTCAGAAGTTCGTTAGAAATCGGATCAGCCGGTTACCTTAGAGGAAGACTATATAAAGGCCTTTCTCCTTTAATAGAATAGTATCTATTAAGAATCCATCAACATATTATTCATTGAAGATCAATAACAGATTGAAGATCTACACAGAGATCTAACACACAAAAGAAGAAGACCTTCGACAGAAGATATAAGAAGTTGGAGAGAGAGAGCTCCTTCTAAGAAGAGCAGCTGCTGAACCAGGCTGCTAAGTAAGATTCAGATTGAGATCTGAATCTCAAGACAGAAGTTGATTGAAGATCATCTTCACAGGAGATTCAACCCTACTGAGTTCTAATTCAAGAAGCTTTGAAGAAAGCTAAGGGAGGTTGATCTCTGTCAAGTTCTTCCAAGAACTCATCAAGAAGCCAGTCAACTCATCTCTCTCTGTCAGAGTTGTGGTTATTTACTTTGTAAACGTTATTTTCTGTAGGATCCTAAGGGATCTGAGTTGTAAGCCTAAATCTATAAAGGCTGAGGTAGGGCTTTTGAGCCTAAGTGTAGGAGATTCAAATCTCTGAGTGTAGGCCTTATTGAAGGCTGAGGTAGGGTTGTTTAGCCTGAGTGTAGGTCTTGTTGAAGACTGAGTGTAGGGCTTTGTGCCTGAGTTGTAGGAGTGGGGACACTCTGAGTTGTAGGAACCTGTTTGGGGTTCTGAGCTGTAGGATCTGACGATCTGAGGAGTAGTGGAGAAGTTAGGCCGAATCTAGTACACTACTAGATAGGCGAAGGGGGAAAGTGGATGTACCCAGACCTTGGGGAACCACTATAAAAATCTGTGTGCACTCTGTGTTTGGTTATTTCTGTGATTGCTGAGCTAGCTGTGCTGAATTGCTATAGAAAATTGCAAATACAGGTTTAATTGTTCAGTGTTTCTGCCGTAAATTTAAAAAGATAAAGTTCACATATTCACCCCCCCCCCTCTAGGTGGTTAGGCACTATTTCTTTCATCCTCGGGTGGTAGGCCCCCGTAAGTCCAATTCCCTACACGAGATCTTCTCCTGCATATTGGCCACAGACCTCCTCGAGTGAGATCGAGTTCCTCGCTGGAGTGATGTCGTAGTCCGAGACCTCTATACGAGCTCCTATCCTGCAGACCGACTGCTTGCCTCCCCGAGTCGACCTACACCACTCCAGTTGAGCAAGACTCCTGAGAGCTGTCGACTCCAACAAATGCTCAAGTCCTCGAGGGTAGGTCTTCATAAGTCTAAGTCCCTGCACGAGATCTTCTCCTACATATTGGCCACAGACCTCCTCGAGTGAGATCGAGTTCCTCGCTGGAGCGATGTCGTAGTCCAAGACCACTATACGAGCTCCTCTCCTGCAGACCGACTACTTGCATCCCCGAGTCGACCTACACTACTCCAGTCGAGCAAGGCTCCTGAGAGCTGACGACTCCAGCAACGCTCAAGTCCTCGAGTGGTAGGTCCCCGTAAGTCCAAGTCCCTGCACGAGATCTTCTCCTGCATATTGGCCACAGACCTCCTCGAGCGAGATCGAGATCCTCGCTGGAGCGATGCCATAGTCCGAGACCTCTGTATGAGCTCCTCTCCTGCAGACCGACTACTTGCCTCCCCGAGTCGACTCACACCACTCCAGTTGAGCAAGGTTCCTGAGAGTCGTCGACTCCAACAGTGCTCAAGTCCTCGAATGGCAGGTCCCATTAAGTCCAAATCATTACACAAGCCCCTCTCCCGCGCATTGGCCAATGACCTCCTCGAGTTAGACCAAACTTCCCGGTGGGATGATGCGAGCAGCATTGGGGAGAGCATGCATGCAGGCATCGGCGAATATGCGAGTATGACATAACAAAAAATGCGAGTATGATACGGCGAGTAGCTACGGGCGAGTACCAGGGTGCGAGTTATGAAGAGCGACTACGTTCATGCGAGTATCAACTACGCGATTATGAATAACGCCACCGTGCGGGTAAAGCGTCATGAACACTCGTCCTCCCCGAGCCTACGAGCCTAGCGAGTATTATCAGCAGACATGCGAGATCAGCAGACAAGCGAGTAAGAAATCAACAACAGGGTAACTTAAACTTGTATATATATATTTCTTTCAAAATTTTACAAGTTACAAAAGATCTGTTACAAAAAAGAGGCTATGTCATGCGAGTATGAAGAATATCAGCGAGCAACTAGGACTCATCGTCGCCAGTATCAAGCCGATATTCCTCATCTCCAATGTCGGCGTCCTCTTCATCGCCGCTTTCCTCGCTTTCCTCTTCGCCGCTGCCACTGCCGCTGCTGCCGCTGCTGCCGGAGCCCGACGATGGTGAAGGCAGACGATCTGGCGAGACGGTCTCGGTGAGAAGCTCAGGGATGAGTTTGTAAACAGTGAACACCTTCTCCCCCTCATCGAGCTCCCACTAATCCTCAGCCTCCCGAGAACGACGTTGCCAGCCGCGCGGGCTATCTCGCGGCGAACTGATGACCTCTCCTCCCACAGGATGCGAGATCGCTTGATGGCGTAGTGAGGATCGTCCTCCGGCCGCGACTGAGGAGCAGAGGAACTCGCGCCGACTTCTAAAATGGCCAGGCGAGATTCCATCTCGGTCGCATGGATCTGGGCTGCCTCCAAATCAGCCCGAGCCTTGGCGAGTTCCGCCTCATACTCGGAGAGCTTTTTGGCGGTCTCCATCTCGGCAGCCTGCGACAAATAACAGAGTCAGCCAAAGAAGCACACATGACGACATTGACATCACGCGTAGAGGCGATTTACCTCATAATCTCGCCAGCGAGTAGATTCCATGCCGAGATCGATCACATTCTTACTGACGATCTTCAAGGCCTTTGTCCTCTCCAGCATCCTCCTCGTCGCGAAGTGATTTAACTCGACAGCTCGGGCGAGTGAGCAGGCCGCTTGCTGGGCGAGTTCTTCCTCACTGAGATCCAGCATATACTCGGCGTCGCCTCGCCCATACATCGCGTGGAGGATGGCGAAGGCCTCCCCCCTGTCCTCCCCCTCCTCCGCCCAGGAGGGGAGGTTGGTGCTCAACGTCACCAGATGCTCGTCCGGCGCCCAGGTCACCAGCGGGCGACCGTGGGCGTCCACCACGTCCAGCCCCAAGTTGAAATTGGGGTGGAAGTGGGGAAGCTGAGCGTGGAGCGGCGAGTCCTGGTCGTCGAGATGCGGCGACGATACCTTCTGCTTCTTGGTCGCGGGGCCCGGCGACCTGGCTTTGCCTTTGCCCTTAGCGAGTTTTTTCTTCTCGCCGATATCAGCCGTCGAGTTGGGCTCAAATAGCGAGGTGGCAACTTCTTTGGCTGGAGGAAGCGGCCTCGCCGGGAGCTCGTTTGGCTCTGCAAAAGGCCGAGAAATGTAAACAAACGACTATCGCGACGAGCATACAACAGACGTTCCTTGCCAAGATTTACCTTCATTATAATGGACCTCGAACAACGTGTTGACGTTTAGTCGCCAGAAGATAACGTCGAACCAGCGACCTCGGAACGCTTCGACGAGTTGCTCGCGCGCACCTTCCAGTATCGGTGGAAGGAAGGCGACATCAGCAGGCTGGTGCGGCCTACCCTGGACGTCGCCAAATTCGCCCTCAACGACGACTAACATCTCGCTCCACCGATGTACTTTGTTCACCGTCCCCACCAGGGTGCATACACGGCTGCTGAAGTAGACCACACCCTCGGCAGTCGCGGCAAAGGCGAATATCTTGCGGAAGACGGAAAGATCGAAGATGATCCTCTCCTCGCGCAGATAGCAAAGGAACCCCATAATGATGACGACGCCGTTGGGATTGATTTGTGCGGGGACTATGCCGAAGTACCGGAGTATATCGCAATACTCCGGGCATAGTGGAAGTCGCAGGCCAGCGTCGAAGTGGCGGAGGGGAAGGACCAGCGCGCCCTCGATGAAGGTGTTCAGTCGCTCGCTACGGCTCGGAAGTCTGGCCGAGTATCCCCCGGGGAGGAGTCTTTCCCTAAAGTTCTTTCGGTCGCGCTCAGTGGTGATCGACTTCTTGAAAGCCGCATCCGCAAAGTTGGCGGCATGGGCTTGGCGGCGAGCATTGGCGTCGTCTCCCACCATCCTGCGAGTTTTAAAGAAGAGAAGAAGGAATTGCGAGGAGCAAAGCAAAGTCGCAGCACCCGAGCAGGGACAGATACTCGCGAGCTAGGGGATCAAAAGCGCAACAACGTACTTATGTCCTACCTACCCCCTCTATTTATAGGCGTCAGGGGGGTATATCCTCCTTACGACGAGTATTAAACCAAGTCGCGCACTAAGCGAGGAAGTCCGGCTCCATTGCGTAGGTCGCACAGAACAGATAAAGCATTATCGCAACCTACAGAACAAACTCGACACAGACCAGACAAGACATCGCATAAACAACACAGAGAAGAAACTAATATGGTAAAGACGCGAGATTCAAACTCGCTTATTACAATCAATAATAGTCCACTAAAGCCGCAGTTGGCGAGTTCCAAATAGAAGAAGAATGAAAAGAAAGAAAATTCTAAGGCCTAGGCCTCTCTGGGGGATGCGGATGTCGCCCGGCCCAACCCATCTCGCGCGCTCGCCGGAAATGCTCTGTCGTCATCGCTATCGTATCATCGCCGAGCCGCAACTGCTCCTCCATCCTCGTCAATCGGCTGACAGAGCCCATACTTGCGCGAATGTCGGCGACCTCGTCAAGGACGAGCTGGAGGCGATGATTGTTAATCGCCAGCTGACGATCATTCTCCCTTACCATGTGGAAGCGGGATTCGTAGCTCTCCAGCGTACTCTTTATCTCTTCCATCTTCGCCATCCGCACTTCCAACGATGATATTCGGCGATGAGGCTCGCAGATCGCCAGCTGGTCAAACTTGCTCTCTAGCTCCAAGTAGGCGCGAGCGGCAGCACGGCGGTATTCCATGCCCTGTAACCCCATGGCATCGTTGAAGGCCGCCCCCGGAGTCGCCGGCTGATCTGACAACAAAAAAAAGTCGCCAGAATTAGACGAAGATACATAGCCGCCATATGCACATCAATAACGATACATACCGCTGCGAGGAGACCCAGATCGGGGAGGGGATCTAGATCGGCAAGGAGGGGATCCGCGAGTTGGCTCATCTCGCCAGCTTGACGATGGCCCACCAGCGAGCTCGGCCGCCTTGCCTCGCCCGCGCCCCCTTGTCCAAGATCCGCGTTCCTTGGCGGGAAGTAGCTCGGTCGTGGCTTGACCGGCTTAATACCTGCGGGATGTGATGAAGGAGGTGGAGGGAGCGACGAACTCGCCGGTGGCGGAGGATTCTTCAGCGGAGGAGACGGAGGAAGTCGCGTCGTGGTGACTTGAGAAGGCGCGACCAGAGGTTGTCGGCATCGGCAAGGATACGATCACCGACTGGATGGTGGCGACGTTGGTAAGCGGCGGCGGCGGGGGCAACGAGGAGCTCGCCTCAGGCAGAGAAGACCTCGCCGGAAGCAGTGCAGAACTCGCGGCGGGCGGAGCAGAACTTCTCGCAGGCGGCGCAGAACTCGTTGGGAGACCCTTGCTTACCGACGGATCCTTCTTGGGCAGAGGGTCCTTCGGCAAAGGATCCTTGCTCGTCCAGAGTCTTCCTCGGCGGAGGATTCTTCGACAGCGATTCCTTGCTTGCCGGAGGAACTGAGGCCTCAACTGTCCTTTTGGAGCCAATATTAATCCGCACTGTGTGCACAGTCTTTACTTGTCTCCCGGCAGGAAGGGCGACAAGCGGCGCGGAGCTTAACGGGGCGACATTCAGAGCCGCGCCCACGCCACCCGAGGGAGAATCTGCGAGTATCATGGTCCAGTTAGCAAGCAATAGAAACAACCATCAGAATGGGAAATCATCCCGACAAAAAGACAACCTGGCAGGTCGACGACTTCAACCTGCTGTGGCGCCAGAGCGGGGGCGAGTTCCGGGGCCAGGGTCGTGGCGAGCTCGGGGACGTCAAGCGAGTCGAGGAGACTCGCATCAGAGACGGCGACATTGGGAATGTCGTCAAGTCCCAAGTCGCTAAGCAACTGTTGCGTGCCGGCAGAGCGTACGGGGTTGCTGGTGGACGCCGCGGGTCGAGAAAGAGGTGGTCGCGAGATATCATCGCCAGAGGCGGGTTTATTCTTGGACGTTTTAATCTTTTTCTTCTTGGGGGGGGGGGGTAAGTCGGCGGCGACATCCTCTTCGCGCCATCGCTTCGGTTTCGTGACTCCAATAGCACTCGTTGGCGCGGCGAGACTATCACAGAGAAACTTCTCAGCGTTCGACATTATGCGCGAGTTATGGAAAAACCGGCTAAAGAACTAGCCCCCCCTATTTATAGAGATCGGCAGGCAGTCACAAGAGGTGAGTAACCCAGATACTTAGCAGAGCAGCTCGCCGAATAAGTGTTGGATGTTTCTTTCCGAGCTCTGATGTCGCTCAGAAAGAGCGGGGATTGTGTACAACCCGTATTCGTCGAGAGTGGGCCCTACCACGGCCAAGTCAGTAGAAGTCAAGGTCAACAAGTCAAGGCAGGAGTCAAAGTCAGCATTCAAGATCGCGGAAGACCTGAGCGAGTATAGACGAGCTCCCCTCGCATACTCGCCAGGTAGGCGACTAGGCGAGATACTCGCCCAGCCCGTGCGAGTTCCCTTGGAAGTCGCCTAGTCGCCGGGGGGTGGGGTATAAATATGACCCCCCCCCCCCCCCCACCTCCCCTTGCATTTGCCTATAAATAGGACCCTATGGGTACGAGGTGGGGCACTGGAAATCCTCAGCAGCATACTCGCGCGCTTCAGTTTCGGGATAATAGCTAAATCTTTGGATTCTTTTTCCTTAGAGAGCAAGTCGCAACCTTGCGACCTCGCCTAGCTTCCCTCGTACCCAGTTCGGCCATTTTTTGTTGAGAAGGGGTTGCTCCTTTCGAGCATCCGGGTACGTGGTGGGTCCTTCCTGCCGTAACATCTGGGGTCCTGTTTGACCTGATTCTTCGTTCTAGTCATCTTTGTCGTCTGATCTAACCTCTGAGCCAGTAACCTTAGGCGGCTTTGGTCCAAATTCTGAGGTTGGGATTTTTCCTGGCTTCAACACTTATCATATATTGATTTTTCATCCTGCATGACTGTTTGGTCGTGCCCGCCCCTTTTGATATTATCAAAGGGGGAGAAGAGATTGTTCATGGGTATGATCTCATATAGGGGGAGCTTGTTTCAATGTGTGCACATAGATATGGGGAGTGCGTAGAACATGTAGATAGGGAGAGCGTGTAGAACACGTAGGTAGGGGGAGCATGTGTGTAAGAGAGCTATATAGAGAACCTGAAATCCGAAACCTGAAAAATATTTTTTTATATATATATCACCGTACTATCATGTATTGTATTATTTCTCATGAATGAGATTTGATATTATCAAAATGGAGAGTTTGTTGGAACCACTGTTTCATATTTCCTATGTTTGAAAATATCAAATCTCAGATGTATTTGATCTCGTCTTGTGTTGATAGAGTGTGCAGGTTGATAGGTTCGAGCAAAGAAAAGAAGTCTCCTATGGATGCTAATGCCGAGTGATAAGAGTTACCGTCAGGCGGTAGTCGTGAATTAATTGGACAGAGCTCTCAGGAACTTATCGCGCTGTGCTAGTCCTAACGCGCCGCGCTAGCCTCTCGACGAATGGCGAGAAGGATTCCTCGAGTAATCGATCTACTGCCAGGAGATAGATGCTACCGCGCCGCGCTAGTCTCTCGACGAATGTCGAGAATGATTTCTCGAGTAACAGACCTATCGCCAGGCGAGAGAGGTTGTCGCGCCGCGCTAGCCTCTCGACGAGTGCTGGGAAGGATTTCTCGAGTAACCGACATACTTCCAGGCGACATTGGTTACCATGCCACGCTAGCCATTTCACGAGTCTCATGACGGTTCGTCGACTTACTGACCTACCGTGTGGCGCTACCTTCTATCGCGGAGCACTAAATCTTTGAAAAAGGAAGATTCGTTTTGAAATATTATTCCAGATTTGGATGACAGCTGACACAACAAGCGCGCGAACCTACCGCTGGGCGCTGGTCGTATCTCCGACGGTAATGTATTTTCATGAAGACGTATAAAAGGCTGCCTTAGTTTTTGTGCCTCATGGATTGGAAAACGAAAAGTGACGAGAGTTTGTGCATTCTAGGGTTCAGCCGCTCTTTCTTACGCTCCATTCCAAAAGGTCTCCGTCGAAGAAGAAGAAAGTCATCTCCCTTCCGTTTGTGAACAAAGGACACTGGCGATCCAAGATCTATATCGAATATGAAGAGCCGACTGGTTGTTAGCAAACGAAGATCTCACGTGCCGGGTGCGGATCGCTCAATGGAGAAGTCGTCAAGAGGGAGAACTTCATCCTTTAAATTTTCTACATCCTTATTTCTATAATCTTTTCTTTTCTGAATCTTGTGGTGAGGGAAATCGATCGGAAGGTCGTCAAAATCTGGGAAGGGTTTTGTGAGAAATCGACTTGGAGGGTCGTCGGATTTCGAGGAGGATTCCATGAGAAATCGTCCCGGGAAAGGGACTTCTAGATCAAGTGGATCTAACGGGGCTCTAAGACCCCTCCTTGTGTGGAGGTGAACAACCGGCTCGAAGTCCTTTCTCGGAGGGAAGGGGAGAGAACCAACCGATCTGTGGAGCGGATCGGTATAGAAACCAAAAGATTTTTTATTTCTCATCGCCTTCGGTCTCTGGCATCACGGAGATCACATTTGTGTAATCATGTAGAACAATTGTTATTCTAATTCATGCAATGGAATTCTTGTTTCTGCTTTGATCAATTCTGTGATTGTTCTGGTTTTGTTAAGTGAGTGTCTGTGTTGTGGGGCTTACAAACGAACTTACACAGGAAAACGAGTTCATAGACTTGCCACCGTGCGTTAGATACCTAACGCTCTACGGTAGCTTCCAGAACTCGAGTTTCTGAGCAATATAATTTTAATTTCAGTTCAAGGCGAAAAACCTTATTCACCCCCCCCCCCTCTATAAGGTTGTCCATGAGATCCAACAAAACACTTTGTTTTCGGGTGTCGCCGAAGCGGTGATTTTCGGCGGCACCTTGGCCTCCCACCGCCGAGGAAAGTTATCCCCGGTGGTTTAGCCCTTCCCTATTGCCATCATTGCTGGTGCTGGAAAAGGCTAGCGTCCTGCGGCCACCACCCGACCTGGAGCTTGGGTCGGGTGGTCTCGGCGGCGCTCCGGCCCCCGGGAGGCCCATGCAGGACGTCCAAAAACTTAGAAAGGGGGTGAAGGTTCCACCTGTGCTAAGGGGGCTTGGGAAGGACCAGCCTGATTCACCATTAAAGGTGGCGGCGGTGGAGCTTGTGGGTAGTGGTTTCCGGCAAGGTTGAGCTCCGACGAGGGGACCTGGGCTCATCTGGGTTTGTGAGGAGGAGAGCAGAGGAATGGGTCTATTTATAGGTGGAGGAGAGGCCATCCCATGGCTCTTGCCGATGTGGGACTAATCCCATGAGGGGAGGAGCTCCTCTCCTCCCCTCCACTAGCCCTGGCTAGGTGGCAACCATCAAAGGCCTACAGGTGGCAGCCATTCAGGGGAAGAAGAGGTGGGCTTGGGCCTTGGTTCTTAAGAAGAGAAAAGAGGAGGGGAGGGAGAAATTGGGCCTACCTTGGCTCATAGCTCATTTCCTATCAAGTTTGCTGGTTTGGTGGCCCAAGGAGTAAGAGGGGGTAGGGCTTTATGTTAGGTACATTGGTCACAATATAGTTGAGTTGAAGAAGCCCTTTCAGTTCAATGATGTACACATAGTTGTATTTGATGAATGTTAAGTTCATGTGTACAGGCAAATAAAGTTAAGTACAAAATTGTCAAGATACTAGACATGTGTCGACACCTTTGTCAAGGATGTGCTGAGACAAGGAGAAAGTTGTGTCGACACTCAGGACTAATGTCGACACACTTAAATAAGAAGTGCTGAGTCAAGGAGAAAGTTGTGTCGACACCCAGAACTTGGGTCAACACTATGATACAAGAAAACAACTGTGTCGACACTCAGGACTAATGTCGACACACACTGCACAAGTTGTGTCGAGACAAAGAGAAGTTGTGTCGACACTAAGGACAAGTGTCGACACACTCTATACAAGCAGTGTCGAGACTGAAGATAACTGTGTTGACACTCAAGAGAAGTGTCGACACACTTCACAAGCTGAGTCAGGACTGGAAGAGCAGTGTCGACACTTAGGACTAGTGTCGACACATTCTACATCAGCTATGTCGAGAAAAAGTGAAGGTTTTGTCGACACATTCAAAAGTATGTCGACACCACTACAAGAGTAGTGTCGACACCCAGGACTGGTGTCGACACATCCAACAGTCAAGTTTCAACACTTCAAACAGATTTGTTTCCTAAGTATAGAAATCAAGTCAGAGGGTCTGACAACTGTCAGAACTGTCAAAACTATCAGATGTCAGTCATTAACCAGATCAGCCGGTTACCTATGACAGAGCCTATATAAATGGATCAACTCATCAAAAGAGATAGAGAGAAAAAATTGGCAAGTTCAGATCTAAGAAGTTATCTTCTAGAATACAGAAGGTGGAGAGAAGCCGGATCAAGAATCATCTTCAACATCCTCCAGCCTAGATCTACCCTAATTTCAACTTCAAGAAGCTTTGAAAAGCTAAGAAGAGCAGGATCAAATCTATTACTTCAAGATCAAAGGAAGCAAACCGATCAGGATCAGATCAAGAAGCAAACACTCATTCTTCTCTTGCTAGGTGACTTGTTCTCAATCAATCTCTTTTACTTTTATTAATTTTATAAGATCTACCTATAGATCTGAGTGTAGGGGAAACATTTTATCTGAGATTGTAAGCCTATGTTATAAAGGCTGAGATAGGGCATGGATTGTCTGAGGTAGGAGAAGAGGGAATTTCTCTGAGTTGTAGGGCAGCATTTGCCTGAAAAGTGGGAGTGTGGATACATTCTGAGGTAGAGTTCTTAGGAAGAACTTGAGGTGTGGGAACTTGGTGAATCTGAGTGGTAAGACTTGTAAAGTCTGAGTTGTAGGAGCCAGCTGGGCTCTGAGCTGAAGATCTATGGATCTGAGAAAAGGAAGAAGAAGGAGTTTGGCCGAATATAGTTCATTGCTAGATAGGCGAAAGTGGAAAGTGGATGTACCCATAAATTGAGGAACCACTATAAAACTGTGGGTGTTGTGCTGTGTATGATGTGTTTGATATGCTGTGATAGTTCTAGATTGCTGGTAAAATTATCTTGTTTATCTGACTGTGATATTTAACTGAAAGAAAATATATCTCTGAACTAAAAGGGGTAGCCAAGATTCAAATTGGACCTATTTACCCCTCTCTAGGTCACTCTCAATCCTTAAACAAATATTTACACCTTAGCCATTAATGAAGAGGAGGTGAGCACCTCTTTGGAAGAAAATTCCTAAAAATAGATTTTAGGGGGGTTGACCAAAGTCAACCCTAGGTGGGTCCCCCCATGCTGGTCAAAATAAAGTGAGTCGATGACATCTAGAGTTGGGTCAAAGTTGGGGTATCTTACCATAATTTGTGTGCGCACACTTTTCGGTGCACAACTATGCTTGATTTGCTCATTGATTGACTATCCATTACTGAAATTGACTGAAACATACTTGGTTGACTTCATATTGATTATATGAGTTAAATGTCACTGACCGGGGTCGAATTAGAGTTCGTTTGCTAATTATCTAAAATTAGCGCGTCACAACGCACTAAAATGCTCGAACTTATATTCGTCGTCAGACTTTGAATTGTGACGCAACGAGTTCTAATGCATTCGCATTGACTATACAAATTCATAGGAACTGACAGAACTCAAATCGGAACCCTCTAGGTCATTATCCAAAAATCTCAATTTCGTGACGTTTTACGAGAAATGGCTATACTCACCATATGACCTTGGAGTTTAACGGGACGAGTTCTAATGCATTTGTATTGATTACACGAAGTCATAGGAACTGACAGAACTCGAATCATAGTTCTCTATCTCCATATACCCTGTCTAGGGTTACCTCTTACCATGGTGTGGGTTGTGGGTAGAGGTCCGAGTTACTTTTATTGGGCCCACTAGGGTTCTGGTGGCCCAATAAAAGTCGGGATGTTATACTACGAGCCTAGAAAGTATCATCAACAAGCGAGCATTCAAATACAGAAACGAACAGTACAAAAGATCTGTTTTGTATTACACGACGAGTATTACAATACTTTACAGAATTTTCTAAGTTTCTACAACTTTCTATCATTAAAAGTTTGGACGCAGGAGGTTGCCGACCGACTAAGACTCGTCGTCGCCAGTATCAGGCTAGTCCTCCTTGTCTCTGAAGACACATCCTCATCCTCACCTTCGTCTTCGCCATCCTCGTCGTCGCCGATGTCGTCGTTACTCTCTCTGTTGTTGCTGTCGTTGGAGCTGGATCCAGAAGCGGAGGAGAGTACGCGATCTGGCGAGTTGGATTTCTCAGCGAGTAGGCCCAGAATGAGGTCTGTGATCGTCAGGTGGTCTTCTTCTGGGCAGAGGAAGCCGTCGATCCTCAGCTTGGCGAGAACGACTTCCCTCGTAGCTTGCGTTCTCCCGCGACGGATGGCGGACATCTCATCCTCGTGGAAGCAGATTCTCTTGCCCATCCCGTGCGGACTCTCCCCTTGTTGTTGCTCAGCAGGGTGAGTATCTGAGGGACCTGGGCGATCTCCATGGGCGACTAGGCGAGTCTCCAACTCGGCGACCCAGATCTGCGTGACTTCCAGCTCGGTTTTGGTATCTGCGAGCTCCTGCTCAAGCTCAGAGATCTTCTTCACCGTCTCGATCTCGGCGGCCTGCGAGTATCAACAACAATCAGTTAGAAAAATCACCAAGTACAATGACAACTATATCACGCAAATAAGCACGAGCTACCTCATAGTCCTTCAAGCGGACTAATTGCATCCCCAAATCGATCACCTTCTACACGATCTTCAGCGCCGCCTGAGTCTTTAGGAGCCTCCTCATGGTGTGGTGGCCCAGCTCGATAGCTCACAGGAGCACGCGAGTTGTTTGGCGGGAGAGCACCTCCGGGCTGAGGTATGGAATCAACTCGGCGTCAGCTCGCTCGTACAATGCGAAAGCAATGTCGTAAGCCTCACGTTGTACTCCCAGTCTTCCGACCAGGCGGGTAGGTTGGTGCTCAGCGTCACTTTGTGGTCGCCTTTGACTCAAGACACCAGTGGGCATACAAAGGCATCCTTGTCGCCCCGCCAGAGTTTGTAGTTTGGATGGAAGTAAGGCGCCCCGACGTCGACGGGCAACTCCCTCCCATCGAAGAGCTTGCGGGAGATCTTCTCGCGCTTGCTCGCATGGTCTGGGGACTTGACCATTTCTTTCCCCTTGCCGAGCTTTTTCTGCAACGAGGTCTTCTTGTCACTAGCACGCGATTAGCCCTTGGAGCACGTGGGCGGCGGGATCTCTACTTTAGCAGGCGAGTTCAATGAATCTGGGCGCGACGAAGCAACTTCCTTCGCCGGAGGAAGTTGTTCTCGTGGAAGCTCGTGAGTAGTTGCAGATATGTAAGAACAATTAGTATTTTTGCACCAGCAATCAATCAAAGCAAGTATGGTGGAATATCACCATATTCTACCTTCGTTGTGGTAGATCTCGTCCAGCGAGTTGACATTCAGGTGCCAATGGATGACGTTGAATTGCCGACCGCGAAAGGCCTCAAAGAGTTTCTCGTGCATGCCTTCGAGGATGGGCGGCAAGAAGGCGACTTCGGTTGGCTGGTGCGGCCTGCGCGGTACTTCTTCGGAGTCGCCGCCGACGACGACTGGATACTTGACCCACTGGTGGACCTTGTTAGTCGTGCCAACCAGTGTGCAGACATGGCTGTTGAATAAGATTTCTCCCTCAGAGGTCGCAAGGAAGGCAAAGACCTTCCTAAAGACGGAGAGGTCGAAGACGATCTTCTCTTACTGCAGGAAGCAAAGGAATCCCATGATCAAGGAAGACACAAGCAAGAACAACAAACTCACGAGCAATGGTTGAAATTCGTAACAGCTTACTAAAGTCTCACCTACCCCTTCTATTTATAGGCAGAGGTCAGGAGGAATATCAACCCCGCTCAAGTATCAGCCTAAGTCACGTGCATATTTCAGGCCGAGCTTCGTTGCTCGATGGCAAAGGAGGAGGTGGAGGCAATGAGGTGCTCCACCACGGTTGTTGCGAGCTGGCCGAAGGAAACGACGATGACAGCAAAGTAATGCTCGCCATCGGTAGCGATGAGGTGGTCACAGAGGCAAGGGCTTTGCTTACCCCAGGTAGTGATGCCTTTGTTGCCGGAGGACCTTTATCCTTGCCTCAGGGGCGGGATTTTCAGACCCTTTCTTACTACCAAGGTTGATCCAAATAGTGTGCTCAGATCGAGACTATTGCGGAGCTTCGAGGGAGACCAACAGAGTTGTTCGCAGAGGAGTAACATCCAAAGGCTCGCCTGCAATAGACGACGAAGGAGCTGCGAGTATGAAGAACAAGTCAGCAAAGAAGCATACAACTTAGTCAGCGACTCAGTTAGTTTTCAACAAGAAGGTAACCTTGTGAGCCAGCGAGATCTGCCTGCAGCTGTCCTTGGGACCCGACGAGTTCCAGGGCAGGAGGAGAAGACGGTGAGGAGAGTAGAGAGAAGCCGGGAACGGACAGCTCGGGAATGTCACTCAACCTGAGGTCGTCCAGGAGTTTCTGTGTACTTGCTGAAGGTTCGGGTAGGACGGCCGAGGAACTGATATTCTCGGCAGGCGGAGGTGGGTTGTCAATTTTGGAGATGAGCAACCTCGTCAACTTCTTCTTCAATTTTTTCTTCTTTAGGGGAGGAAGATCAGCAGTAACCTCCCCTTCTCGCGACTTTTTTGGTCTTGAAGGCTCAAGGAATCCAGATAGTACGATAAGGCTTGTATGGCAGACTTCCTTGGTAGACTTCGACATTGCGTGCGAGTTCAGAAAGCATGTCTCAAAAACCACCCATATTTATAGAGTTTAGCAGACATCCATCAGATGCGAGTAACTCAGATACTCGTCCAAGCAGTTCGCTGAATCAGTGTTTGATGTTTCTTTTCGAGCTCCTACATCGCTCGGAAAGAGCCGGGATTGTATACAACCCATATTCGTCGAGGGTGAATCCCTCCAGAGCTAGGTCAGAAATGGTCAAAGTTGGCAAGTCAAGACAGAAGTTAGAGTCAACGCGCAAGACGACAAAAGACCTGAGCGAGTCTGATGAGCTTCATTCGCATACTCGCCAGGTAGGCGACTAGGTCGGTTACTCGCCCAGCCGAGCGAGCTCCCCCCAAGAAGTCGCCTAGTCGCTAGGGGTGGGGTTGTAAATAAGACCCCCCCCCCTTTGATTTGCCTATAAATAGGAGCTCATGGGTACGAGGAGACAAACTTCAGAATCTCGCAAAAATCTCGAGATCTCTTTGTCTTAGACATCAGCTGAACCTTTGACCCCTTAATTTAGAGAGTCCGATCGTGAGTTTGCGACTATCTATCTTAGTCATCGCAACTTTATTATCAGCTAGTCTACCTCGTACCCTACTCAGCTATTTTTGGTTGTGGAGATGTTGCTTCTTCTAAGCTTCCGGGTACGTGGTCAGACCTCCCTGCCGCAGCGTCTGGGTCCTTTTAGTTGTCTAACAATTTCCGCATTTTAGCTCGTTAGTCGTCGAGCCTGACTGCTGAACCGGTAATCTTAGGCAGTCTTGATCTGAATTTTTATAATAAGAGATTTTCCGACTTCAACAATTATATTATATTATTTTTAAGTGAAGTCATTTAAAACAGGAATTTTCAACAAAGTCGAATAGAGCTGTCACTGAAAACTGAAAACTGTAAACCGAATCGGAACCACAAAGAATCAGACCGAACCGTTCATCAATTATTCGGGTTTCGGTTTGAATCTTGGAACTGTAAACAAGAATGATCCGGGTGCGGTTCCTTCATTTTTTTTATCCGGACCGGAACCAGAATAGTAACATACAAGTCTCAAATGGTTTCAAAATTTCTATACCCGATTCAAACCGAACCGACATAGAACCGAACCGTAACAAGTTTATTATTATTATTTTAATAAAAAAATTATTTATCATATAATTAGTATTAATTTTGTATATTGCGAATAAAAAATCACATTTGAGATTAAATATTTCCACCAATTGCCACTTTATTTCATCTATTGGTCATTTAGCGGTAGAGGTTCACATCCAGCTTTATTTCAAATGAAGCTTTATTTCACATCCAGCGTTATTTCAAATGCAGCTTTATTTAACATCCAACTTTATTTCACATCCAGCTTTTCAACGGTACCGATGCGTGAACTTAGCGGAAACCAAATCCATGATCGATTCGTTTTGAGAGCTGAGAGTGGAGATAACCGGACCCGAACCATCAGAAAATAATTTGGTTTTATAATCCATGACTGATTTCAAGTTGCATCCCTCATACTTTTAAAATTACAAAAATATCTCTGAAGTTCACTTTCATAACATTAATCTCCCTTGAACTGGAACCGAACCGGAACCAAATAAAACCTGACCAAACCGCCAGTAAATAATTTAGTTTTGGTTCTTAGCAAATCAGAATCGGAACCATATGCCCTACGACTCCAAAAACTTATGTTGAAAGCAGGAAAGCAGAACCGGAATCGGTTAAACAAAAATAAGATTTTGATTCTAACTTGAAGAATTGTTGTATTAGGCTTCATTTGTTTCGGCGGTGGCGGATCGATCCGGCGGGTGGAAACGGAGTGTTCGAAACGGAGGGGGGAGGTGGCTGCTCCAAACGGAGCTTTTTGGGGCGTTTCTCAAGGCGGGCGGGTGGAAACGGAGCAAACGCCGCCGGAGGTTCATTTGTTTTCCCGCCTTCCGGTGGCGTTTGCCCAAAACGGAGTTCCGAAACGCCCAAACAAATAGAGCCTTAATGATTCGATTCACAATTTTAATAGAACCGAAGTCAAACCAGAACCTTGACAACTCTACGGTCAAGCGAGTCACTTAGGCTCTGTTTGGCGCAGCTCTGGCGGCTGGAAAATCTCTATTCCAGCCACCAGAGCTGATTTTAAGTTGTTTGGGCAGACAGCTTTTGGAAAATCACGGATGGAAAAATCCCTTTTAACAGATTTTTGGAGCACTCCCACCACCCTGCGTCCAGCTCCCGAAAAAGCGCTTTTCGCGGTTTGGAAATCGCACAGCCGGCGAAATGGATACGATAATCCCGATGGCTTCTTCCGGAGGCGGATTCCCTGCCGGACGGCTTCGAGTGATCTCCCCGGCGGGCTGGGAGGCGGATCACCGAGATTTCGAACGGAGATGGAAGATCTGCGCGTCGACGAAGGACCAGAAATCGATGAAAGGATTACTTCTACATCCACCGATTCTTTTGCTATAAAAGCAGCGGAATCCACCAGCTCTCAGGATTACAAAGAACTGGAAATTCTGCCGGAGATGGGGTCGTGCTATGTTGAAGAGCACAGGCATTGTCAGATATCCGTGCTAGGCAGGTTTTGTTTGTTGGCATCTTCCTTATATCTTCTCATATTTCGATTCAGAAACAGATTAATGATCCATGCTCGATGTTTTTAACGAAGCAAGCCTAATTTTCTTGTTGCTAGCTTAATTTTCTTGCATTTACACACGTTCTTACTTGAAGGAGAAGTAAACCTTCTTTTATACACTGTAAGATGATTGCTTGAGGGAGTTTGAACACACGACATTGTTTAGTATTTCTTAACCGGCGCCAATCTGATGAGATCGATGCATGGAAGTGTAGAGATATTTTGTTATGAGTAGGAGCACCTACCTTCTCGATCCGCTATCTTTTGCTACCATCGTCTTTGAACTTTCTGTCTTTTCTTGACGCCGGAAGGTTCTGCAGCCGATCGTAACCTTAGCCGATAGTTCATGTCTTATTATAGTGCGATACAAAAAATAGTAGAGATAGACACCATCCATTTAAGTTGAATAGATGTGTCTTTTGTCGTTCTACATTCAACCTCAGTGTTGAATCATGAGATATTAGATTGATATTTGTCGTGCCAAGAGATGATATTTGTAGTTATTTTTATATATTTATATATTTTAGTTTTTAAAAAACAACTTCCAAAAGTTGTTTCTCCAAACAGCTAAAAATAGAAAAACACTTTTCAAAGCGCACTTCTGCACAGAACACCCAAACACTCTGCAGTTTTTCAAAATTGCTCCCCAGAGATCTATTTTAAAACAGTTCTATCCGGACAGCAGCTTTTCAATCCGCCAGAGCTGTTCCAAACAGACCCTTAGACTGCGTTTGACGCGGCTTATCGTGACTTATTTGTTTGGTGAGATTGGACAAAAATGTCATTGTCATGTCAAAATTTTATGCCTCAAATTAATTTCTTTTTTATTATATTTGTGATACTAAACATAAATTTTTATGACAATGACATTTTGTCCAATCACAACCGAGCAAATAAGCTACGGATAAGAGCATCTCCAACGAGGGATCTCTATATTTAGAGATCCCCTTTGTACTATGTTCTCCAAATATGGAGAACATGGAGAATCAACTCCAACCATGTTCTTCATATTTGGAGAACATGATTTTTTTAATATTATTTAAATAATTTTATAATATAAATATTTTTTAAATATTATATTATATTAATTTTTAAGTTTTTTTAATTTAAAATTTAATTGTATAAATAAAATAAATAAACATTATATAGTTCAAACAAAATATTACATTTGAAAAATAATTCTAAAATTCTGGGAGGTTATCATCGGGTTCGCTACGACTTCCGCGTGCGCTTCCCCGTGTTGTTCTCCTCCATACCCGGGAACTTCATAGTCGCTTCCTCCATACTGGCTTCGTTCGTGCTGGTGTCCTCCGGATCGAGCTCCACCATATTGGTCTCCTCCATAGAGGCTTCCGCCGTACTGACTTCCTCCAAAACTAGACCCACCAAATTGAGGCCCTCCAAATTGAGGCCCTCCAAATTGAGGTCCTCCATGTGGGTCTCCTAGATAGTGGCTTGCTCCATATTGGTTTCCTGCATGCTGACCGACTCCAAACTGATGTCCTCCATATTGATCACCTCTATGTTGTGCTCCGCCATACTGTCTTCCTCCGTGTTGGCTTCCTCCATATTCGGTTCCTTCTAGTGATGATGATCCTCTAAATAGGGATTGTTTAATATTTTTTTTTTGAATTGTTTAATATTTTTATTCATTATTTCTTGTTTTTTCTGCCGAAAATATTGCCGCTCCGGAGTTCCTTTTATGCTATCCAAGTTTATCATCAAAATATCATGATCCTGTTTAGCACTCTGAAACTCTAATTTTTCTTTTCATTTTCGACCTTTAACTTCAGCAGTTCATTCATGGAAGACATATCCTTTGCTCGTTGTTCTGGCCCTCTTTTTAGAAGCTCTAAGGTTTCTTCATTTGCTTTAGTTTGTATTTTCATACCACAACTTTGTCTCCTCCTTTCTTTTTCTTTCTTTCTCCCAGTTGGTCGAGTATTTGAAATTGATATCGGAGAATCTTCATCACCATTGCTTTTACGGTTCATTTCATTACTGTCTGTGTTTAGGTCTACACGGCTTCGTTGTGTGGGAGAGTTAGAGTCCAAATCTTGCGATATATCATCATGCTGAGAGTTCTTACCAGCTGTAGCCCCGAAATGATCTATCCACTTTTCAGAATTTTTCAAGATTGAACAAACATGATCAAACAAGAAATCTCTTTTCTCGTTCGGCTCCTCGCCGTACAAAATTTTTGCTTGATTAAACTACAAAAAACAACAATTATAGTAACATATAAATTCATTCTTCTATTATATAAAAATAACAATTACAGTCAGACTTACAATATCCATTTCAGATGCACCGCTGAGATTTCTTTTCTCAATCTGTCGAATGCATCCTCTAAATTTGCTAGTCTTGCTTGCTAACAATGAGCCGCGACATGAGAGAGATTTTGGAGTTCTCTGTCCTGAGCAAGTAGTCGGTCTTCTGTTGTGAAATATAACAGAAACTATTTCCCACATCTTGTGTTCTTTTTGATTGTTACCCATAACTGGGTCTTAAGAGACCTCAAGCCATGCATAACATAATGCTTGATCTTCTTTCACTGAGAATGTTGTTCCTCGACTGGAAGTCATGCTCCACAATGGTTGCTCTTCCTATTGGTGAGGTACTTATAAAACATGTTGGAGATAAGAATCCAATGCAGGGGATGAAGTGACATGAGAATCTGATGCTTGTGATGAAGTGACGTATGATAGGTATCCAATGCTGCTAATAACACAAGATAGAGAGAACACAAGCATATTTTGGTACTCAAAAAACGTCAGCTCGACCAAAATTGTCGAGCTCTGCTCGGCGATCGTCGAGCTTTCGGAGCGAGCTCTGCTCGACGATTTCGTCGAGCTGAGCTCGCCGATCGTCGAGCTCTGCTCGACGATCGTCGAGCTATGTTCAACGATTTCGTCGAGCCGAAGTCGGCGAACGTTGAGCTTTGCTAGACGATTTCGGCGAGCTGAGCTCGCCGAAAATTGTCGAGCTGTGCTCGACGATCGTGGAGCTCTGTTCGACGATTTCGTCGAGCTGAGCTCGGCGATCGTCGAGCTCTGCTCGACGATTTCTTGTGACATGGGGTATCCAATGCTGGAGAATAATTCAATGCTCTGTTCGACGATTTCTGGTGACATGTGATAGGTATCCAATGCTGGAGATTATAATTCAATGCTGGTGATGACGTGACAGGGAATCCAATGCTGATGATGAAGTCACAGGGAATCCAATGCTTGATCTAAAAAAATCCTATATAAACAACACTTCTCTTCTCATCTTCAGGTTAACTATCTTTCCCTCGTAGAAATAATGAACTACGGAGCAGACATCTCATTTACGATCTTCATTGTCTTCAGATGATGAATTGTTTTACCAGCAAATTCGAAAGTGGGAAGAAGAGACATCTGAATGGGAGCAAGAAGAGGAAATTTTGGCTGTGCTTATAAGTCCAACAAAGCTCAACTTCATAAAAATGAAATTTCGAGACGTCGAGGTTCAATACCTGGTCACATTGTAATCAATCGGGCAGGATTGAAGGAGATATTAGACTGTGGAATGACTACTTCTCCGATCATCCCACATATGGGGAAACATATTTTCGAAGAAGATTTCGCATGAAAAAAGGTTTATTTCTTCGTATTATTGTCGCGGTGCATGAGTATGATAATTTCTTCATGCAAAATAAGGATGTGGTTGGTAAGCTTGGATTGTCCACTTTACAAAAAATAACAGCATCCTTCCGTATGTTGGCATATGGAACATCAGCTGATAATTGCGATGAATATATTCGAATCAGTGAGTCAACCGTGATTCAATGTTTGAAAAGATTTTGTAGAGCGATTGTACAAGTGTACAAAGAAGAATATTTGAGATATCCCAATGTCAATGATGTTGTTAAATTATTACAGAAAGGTGAAGAACGAGGATTTTCAGGGATGTTGGGAAGTTTAGATTGCATGCATTGGCAATGGAAGAACTGCCCAACGACATGGGCAGACCAATATTCAGGACGCCATGGTGGGCCAACAATTATACTCGAAGCAGTAACATCTTATGACTTAGGGATATGACACACATATTTTTGTTTACCAGGCTCGAACAATGATATTAACGTACTGGAGTCGTCTCATTTGTTTTTCCAACATAGCACAAGGTATTACCCTTCCTACTCATTATCAAATATTGGGAAAAAATTTTGACGTTGGTTATTATTTAGGCGACGGAATATATCCGAAGTGGTCAACACTAGTTCAAACTATTTCTCATTCACAAGAAAAAAAGAAACAATACTTCGCAATGATGCAAGAAGCATGCCAAAAAGATGTCGAGCGGGCATTTGGTGCTCTTCAATCAAGATTTGCGATAATTAAGGAGCCGACCCGTTTTTGGAATAAGAGCGTTTTACACGATATCATGACTACTTGTGTTATAATGCATAACATGATCGTCGAAGACGAGCAAGATGAAAATGAATATGTCGTTATTTCTACTCCAGCACCAACGCAAAATGTTGAAGACTTGAACACAGGCGAAGTCGGACGATTTCGTCAGTTCCTAAATCGACATAAAGAGATCAAGGACAGAGATGCGCATTTTGCACTTCGAGATGCACTAGTTGAACATTTGTGGGAACGACATGGAAATCAAGATATGTAATTTTGAATGTATTTTTTTTGGTTCCACGAGTTTATTCAGTAAATGAATCATCTTATATTATTTGTATGACAAATAATAAGTAAAAAATATTTAATATTAGTCTCGTTTTGTATGTGTTGAAAAAATAATTTTATTGATATATTATATGACATCATTGAAAAATTATTATACCGACTTCGAAGATTTAAAAATTATACAAGAAATTAAAAAAACAAACAATTAAATAATTTTAAAATAAAAATATATTATAAAAAGAAATGCCGTGGCCGGCATTTCCTCTCCCCCTCCTCTATATTTAAAGTAGGAGAGAGAAAATCTGAATGCAGACTCAAAAGCCGTCCGATTGGAGATCGATATTTTTAGAGATCGATATTAGAGATCCGTTGGAGAGCTCTAATAGAACCAGCCACTTTGGTACGGCTGTTATCCTAAACTCAAAAAACACGGGGACGACGAAGACCTAGTAGACCTGCTCTTTGCTGCTTAAGACGCCGATCGCAATCATATATCTCCTGCCTCCACTTCCTCCTCGCCGGTACACTCTCCAAAGCTTTGCGATAAGGAAGTTTTCAAGTAATTTCTCATATCTCCCTCTCCCTCCCTTCCTCCCTCCCCCTCTCTCTCTCCCCCTCCCGTTCGCTCTCTTTCTCTCCAGCTCTCTCTATCCTTCTCTACAGAGGAGCTGGGAATGTTGCTGCTTTGTGAGAAATAAGTTTCTCCTGCTTTAGGTTTCTCTTGGCATCTCTTATAGATCATTGATGGGCACGTACTGAAAATTGGCAAGTGCGTGAGGATGGTCTGAGACATTGGATTCTCAGGCAACCCATGCGACCATTATTGGGATTTAAGGGCCGAAGGTTATAGATCGCACATAAAAAGAGAAAGAAGAAGTATTTTCTCTGTTTCTCTGGATGTGTTCAAGGAACTTGATTTATAAGGCATGTACCTGAATGTATGGAGGAAGTCAATATTTCGAAGGCCTCCTCTTCCACTCGGACCTCCTCGCCATTCGGAGGACCTCATTTCAGTACCAAATTGAGCAGTACAAGATTTTCATCTACTGCCAGTACTTTGGAGGATCTATCTCAATATGGTTTATGGAAACCAGTAAAAAAGAAACAGCAGCGGTGATTCGGATACTGAATTTGGCTTGCTTGAAATTTGTTTTTTTAATCCTTCTAATTAATTATCTATTTCAGGCTAGGAAGCACCGGTACGGGTACGGGTACCGAGTACGATACGTACCTGGTACTGCGACACATCAAAATTTAAAAAACAAGGATACGAGTACTACATGATACGTTATGACAAATATTATATATATATATATCACAAGTTCAATAAATAGTTCTCAAAATATCGAAACATCAAACATATATCATAACTCGAAGTACAAGTCCACAAATGGTTTTCAAACCTTAAGCATTCATAAATATTACAAAAATTAACATCTTATATGTTTAAACTTAAATCTACTCATCATTTTTTTCTTCTTCATTGTTGGAAATCAATATCTTTTATCTTCGGTTAGTTTAAAGACAAGTTAGTCATTTTGTTAATAACTTGCGTTGTATCAACATGTTCAATACACGTACTTGTAATAGAAACGTACTAGTACTGAAAACATACTCAGTACAGATACACAACTTAATTGAATGTACCAACACTTCCTAGCATAGAGCTAAGTCCAACTGTGTCCCGACAGGTAGATGTCCATCCGTCGAGTTTATCCTAGGTAAGCATACCGGTACGATGCGGCAATACGTATCCGGTACGGGTACGCTACCTTCGGGGAAGTATCTGTGCCGGTTCATAGATTTCAGGCAATGGTTGATTTTCTTGCATCATTTTATTCGCATTATCCAGCAATGATGAATGATAGCCTGAAATGAAATGAAGATGAAATTTTTCCTACTATGTCAGATTGACTTTGAGGATGGCCTGGGAAGGTACTTCTCAAGCAACCCGTGCAACTATTATCATTGGAAGGAGGCTGGAAGTCACCTGAGCCTCTAGTTCTCTACCCTGATTCCTTCTTTGTCCATTTGCATCCCTCTCTGTCCAACCACTATTATATACATCTTTTTATATTAAAAGGGAAAAAAACATTATGGTTAAACAGTTTCAGATATCCAGTATGTTTTTTACCCCTCTTTATGGTTCAGTTTCAGTATTCCAGTATTCAGTAAAAATCCAGTTATGGTTCAGTTTCAGTATCCAGTAATGTTATGGTTCTGTTTCAGTATCCAGTAATGTGAATAAAGATCCGGTGCCAGTTGTTCTTTTTTTCTCCGTGATTCCGCTCGCAAACTCCCGTGCATTTTCACTGGTCAATTTGAATATGATTCAGTGACGATGTGATAGTATCACTTTTTTACATAGGGTTGCGATCGGCGTGGATGTTCGCCGTCTGCCACCGGGACAATGTCGCGTAACCGGGATAATATACAGTCTGCTACTGCACATCTTGACATGGTATCCTATTACGCTTGGTCGTAGGGGCAGAGCCCCATGCCTCACTATTTTATATATATTAAATTTGTCGTATTGGTTAAAGTGTTGCCGTGTGACCTTCAGGTCATAGTTTTTAGTCCTGGAAGCAGATTCTTGCAAAAATGCAGGGGAAGGTTT
Organism: Platanthera guangdongensis; assembly: GCA_039583875.1. NCBI lineage: Eukaryota > Viridiplantae > Streptophyta > Magnoliopsida > Asparagales > Orchidaceae > Platanthera > Platanthera guangdongensis. Next base: position 143,759,031 of record CM077155.1, on the reverse strand, counting down.
GCCAACATTTCACCCTTTTGGTGGGACCCTTACCCAAATTCTCGTTGCGCGGGGATGCTTTGTGCACGAAGCTGCCCTTTTTATTACGTTCACATTATCTCTTTCTTTTTATAACCTCTTGATCTGGGCGTTTAGGCAACTTTTTGAGAAGTGTAGTATTACTTGGTTTGTGTTGAGTTCGGAATATTTCCTTTTGAGAAAGGCAATGGCGATTCATGGATAAGCCATGTGCAATGGTGATAGTATTGAGGATGGCCTAGTGCTTGGATTCTTACTATGCAACCCATACTATCATTGTTGAAATTGGAATGGCTGGATATCTAGGAATGAGAGCTATAACTCTTCATGGATGATTTTGGAAAACATCTGAGCCTTCCTTTGTGTGGGGAAGAAATCCTATATTAAATTTTGATTTGAACCCTTTTCACGTTGCTATTAGCACAAGGAATTCATTATTATTGGAATGATGATGTGGAGAAAACCTGAAACTTGTATATACTTTCTCAATAATCAAATACAAGGTATGAATACACATTTATAGGAGGGAGAAAGAGAAGAGATCCTTATACATGATGTGGGACTAAAGAGGAGAGAAGAAGAAAATAAACAAATGGGCTCCATCATTGGCCTCTTTACATGGGCTTTTCCAACACTCCGCAAGCTGGAGCGTACAAGTCATAGGCAAGCTATGTTGAAAAAGGAACTGGATTGTGGAAAATAAAGGTACTTGGTAGATGGAACCTTTGTGAGGATATCAGCAACTTGTTCAGTACCCGAAACTTGCTTCAATTCTATATTCTTCATTTGAACTTTCTCCCGGATAAAGTGACAGTCCACTTCAATATGTTTCGTTCTTTCATGGAAGACCAGATTCTTTGCTATGTGTATGGCCGCTTGGCTGTCACATAATAAGATGTGTGGTGAGAGAAGTTTTACTCCTAGATCGGTGAGGAGACTTTCAAGCCATGTTAACTTAGAGACAACCGATGTCATCGATCGGTATTCTGCTTCAGCTGAGGATCGAGCAACCACGGTTTGTTTCTTACTCCGCCAGGTAACAAGATGACCTCCAAAATAGGTACAAAAACCACTGGTTGACCGCCAATCATCCAAGGAACCGACATAATTTACATCAGAATACGCAAACAACGTTGGAGTAGATGATGAAGTTTTGTATAAAAAGAGAAAGAAGAAGAAGTATTCTAGATGTTGCTATTTTCTCTGTTTCTCTGGATGGGTTTAAGCTTGATTTATAATACCTGAACCTAATCATATTTCGCCTCCTCCTCCACTTCCTCCTCGCTATTACATTTCCCAAATTGACCAACTTGTTTTATTATGAATTCCAACATATAGAAGTGTAGTGATTAGTGAGAACTTCAAACTGATTCTTGATGGCAAAGCCGGTGAAGAATTGTCAAACTGAGCAACAAGGTTTTCCATCTACTGCCTACTAGGCTATCTTATGGTTTTGAAACCAGTAAAAAGAAAGAGCAGTGGTGATTTACTGAATTTGAGAAGCATTTGGCTTGCTTGAAATTTGTTTTTTTTAAATCCTTCTAATTAATTCTCTATTTCAGGCAATGGTTGATTTTCTTGCATCATTTTATTCACATTATCTAGGCAATGATGAATGATAGCCTGAAATGATATGAAGATGAAATTTTTCCTACTGTAGTTGACATTGAGGATGGCCTGGGAAGGTACTTCTCAAGCAACCCTTGCAACTATTTTTGTTGGAAGGACGCTGGAAGTCACCTGAGCCTTTAGTTCTCTACAGTCTACCCTGATTCTTTTTCTGTCCATTTGCATCCCTCTCTGTCCAACCACTATTATATATATACGCATATATATACACGTATATATATGTGTATATATACATATATATATATTAAATTTGTCGTATTGGTTAAAGTGTTGTTGCCCTGTGACCTTGAGGTCATAGTTTTTAGTCCTAGAAGCAGGTTCTTTTAAAAATGCATGGTAAAGTTTGCCTACATTTCACCCTTGTGGTGGGACCCTTCCCCAGATCCTCGTTGCGCGGGGATGCTTTGTGCACCGAGCTGCCCTTTTTATTACGTTCACATTATCTCTTTCTTTTTATAACCTTTTGATCTGGGTGTTTAGGCAACTTTTTGAGAAGTGTAGTATTACTTGTTTTGTGGCGAGTTCCGAATGTTTCCTTTTGAGAAAGGCAATGACGATTCATGGATAAGCCATGCGCAATGGTAATAGTATTGAGGATGGCCTAATGCTCGGATTCTTATTAGGCAACCCATACTATCATTGTTGAAATTGGAATGGCTGGATATCTAGGAATGAGAGTCATAACTCTTCATGGAAGATTTTGGAAAACATCTGAGCCTTTCTTTGTGGGGGAAGAAATCCTATATTAAATTTTGATTTGAACCTTTTTCACATTGCTATTAGCACAAGGAATTCATTATTATTGGTATGATGGAATATGATCTCTCTCTCTCTCTCTCTATATATATATACCTTTCACTATTTTAAGAAAAAAGTTAGCTTTGATGCAACATTCAAAATTGCCACATATAGCCTTATTCTTTTATTCTAATGGCTAAACATATAGCCTTATTCTTTTTTTCTTATTTAATCTTCTTTTATGCTTTTGTTACTATCCCTTAAAAAGGAAAAGAAGATGATGAAGAAGCTTAATAAGAATAAAAAAAAGGCCATATGTGGCAATTTTGCATATGTACACAATTAATTGTCCAACACTCAGAACCATAGAGCATCGCTGGTCACATCTTTATCAATACCTCCGTCTTTTTGAACTATCGATCAAAGATATTTAAAACGCTCACTACGGGAAATATCTTGATCGCCCAACTTAATAACGAAGTCATCCGTTCTTCTTGCACTGCTAAATTTAAGCTCCATAAACTCCATCTTTTTCGTGCTCAACTTAAAACCCTTCTTTTCTAAAGTGTCTCGCCAAGATTCAAGTTTTTTGTTTGCACCCTCATGCGTCTCATCTATGAAAACTATATCATCCGCAAATAATAAACATCAAGGTATTGCTTGTTGGGTACGTCCGGTGAGCTCATCTAAGATATGGGCAAAGAGATAAGGGCTTAAAGTTGAACCTTGATGTAAGCCAACAGTGATAGGAAATTCTTGTGTTAATCCTCTAGATGTCCTCACCCTTGTCACTGAATTTGTATACATATCATTGATTATGTCAATGTATGATACATTTACGGAGGAGTTGGGAATGTTGCTGCTTTGTGAGAAATAAGTTTCTCCTGCTTTAGGTTTCTCTCGACATCTCTTAGATTGTTGATGGCCACGTGCTGAAAATTGGCAAATGCGTGAGGATGGTCAGAGACATTGGATTCTCAGGCATCCCATGCGACCATTATTGGGATTCGAAGGCCGAAGGTTATAGATCACGCATAAGAGTTCCTTCTCTTACTATCCCTTAAAAAGGAAAAGAAGAAGCATTCTAGATGTTGCTATTTTCTCTGATTCTCTGGATGGGTTTAAACTTGATTTATAATACCTGAACGTAATCATATTTCGCCTCCTCATCCACTTCCTCCTCGCCATTACATTTCCCAAATTGACCCACACATAAGCCTAACTTGATTTATTATGCATTCCAACATATAGAAGTGTAGTGACTAGTGAGAACTTCAAACTGATTCTTGATGGCAAAGCCAGGGAAGAATTATCAAACTGAGCAACAAGGTTTTCCATCTACTGCCTACTAGGCTATCTTATGGTTTTGAAACCAGTAAAAAAGAAAGAGCAGGGGTGATTTACTGAATTTGAGAAGCATTTGGCTTGCTTGAAATTTGTTTTTTTAATCCTTCTAATTAATTATCTATTTCAGGCAACGGTTGATTTTCTTGCATCATTTTATTCGCATTATCCACGCAATGATGAATGATAGCCTGAAGTGAAATGAAGATGGAATTTTTCCTACTATGTAGTTGACTGTGAGGATGGCCTGGGAAGGTACTTCTCAAGCAACCCGTGCAACTATTATTGTTGGAAGGAGGCTGGAAGTCACCTGAGCCTCTAGTTCTCTACCCTGATTCGTTTTCTGTCCATTTGCATCCCTCTCTATCCAACCACTATTATATACATCTTACTATATTAAAAGAAAAAAAAACATCCTTTGATTAAACATTCGATTTCCAATTTTACCCCTCTTTATTAAAAGATTTCCAATTTTAAAAATTTATGTGATTTTTTATTTATTTTAAAAATGTGCTCTCATATAAATGAAGTTATCCAACTACAATAAAAAATGTGTTCTCTCCGCCGCTCACAAACTCCCGTGCATACTGCAAAAATGAGCGACGAGCATAGTATCACTCAGAGGCTTGTGATCGGCGGGAGCGCCGTCGCACCGGGACAATGTCGCGTCCGGGATAATGTCGCACGGAGGTATTATTATGCTTGGTCGTAAGGGGCAAAGCCCCGTGCCTGTCACTCGGATATTTATATATATATATATTTAATTTGTCGTATTGGTTAAAGTGTTGTTGCCGTGTGACCTTGAGGTTATAGTTTTTAGTCCTGGAAGCAGATTCTTGCAAAAATGCAGGGGAAGGTTTGCCTACATTTCACCCTTTTGGTGGGACCTTACCCAAATTCTCGTTGCGCGGGGATGCTTTGTGCACGGAGCTGCCCTTTTTATTACGTTCACATTATCTCTTTCTTTTTATAACCACTTGATCTCGGCGTTTAGGCAACCTTTTGAGAAGTGTAGTATTACTTGTTTTGTGGTGAGTTCCGAATGTTTCCTTTTGAGAAAAGCAATGATGATTCATGGATAAGCCATGTGCAATGGTAATAGTATCGAGGATGGCCTAGTGCTTGGATTCTTATTAGGCAACCCATACTATCATTGTTGAAATTGGAATGGCTGGATATCTATGAATGAGAGTTATAACTCTTCATGGAAGATTTTGGAAAACATCTGAGCCTTTATTTGTGGGGAAGAAATCCTATATTAAATTTTGATTTGAACCCTTTTCACATTGCTATTAGCACAAGGAATTCATTATTATAGGAATGATGGAAGATGATCTCTCTCTCTCTCTTTATATATCTTTCACTATTATAAGGAAAAAGTTAGCTTTGATGTAACATTCAAAATTGCCACATAAAGCCTCATTCTTTTATTCTAATGGCTTAACATATAGCCTTATTCTTTTATTCTTGTTGGAAAAGCTCAAAGCTTGTATGTATTGCTTCTATATCAAAATACAAGGAGAGAATACAAATATATAGGGGAGAAAAGGAGAGAAGAAATCCTATACAATGATGTGGGACTAAAAGGAGAAGAAGAAAGGAGGAGAAAACAAGGGCCCAATATGGGCCCATTTACATGGGCTTTTCTAACACTCCCCCGCAAGCTGGAGCGTACAAATCGTATGCACCAAGCTTGGACAAGCACTGATAGAAGAGCGTACTGGGAAGAGCTTTAGTGAGCACATCCGCAACTTGTTCTGTCCCGGGAACATGCTTCAAGTCAATCTTCTTCATTTGAACCTTTTCTCTGATGAAGTGACAGTCAACTTCAATATGTTTAGTTCTCTCGTGGAATACCGGGTTCTTGGCAATATGTATTGCCGCTTGGCTATCACAAAGGAGAAGCGCTGGGGAAGGAAGTCGTACACCAAGATCGGTAAGAAGACTCTCCAGCCATGTTAGTTCAGATACTACAGACGTCATTGCCCGGTATTCAGCCTCAGCAGATGATCGAGCTACAACGGCTTGTTTCTTACTCCGCCATGTAATCAAATGTCCTCCAAAATATGTGCAAAACCCACTGGTTGACCGTCGGTCATCAAGAGAACCAGCGTAATCAGCATCCGAGTAAGCTATCAATGTAGGAGCTGAAGATGAGGTCTTGTAGACCAATCCTTGACCAGGGGCTGTTTTGAGGTATCTGAGAATGCGTTCAACGGCGTGAAGATGAGATTTTCGGGGAGAATGCATATACCGGCTGACAATACTAACGACAAAGGATATGTCCGGTCTAGTTACCGTGAGGTAGATCAATTTTTCAACTAGACGGCGATAGTATTCAGGATTCTCAAGTAAGAGATCTGAGTCGGAAGCTTGAGCACATAACTTGTGATTCACATCCATTGGGGTATTGATCGACTTACATCCCGAATAACCTGCATCATGAAGAAGGTCGAGACAATACTTCCGCTGGGAGAGGACGAGACCATCTGGCCGTCTAGCTACCTCAAGGCCCAAAAAATACCGGAGGGGTCCCAGATCCTTTGTTTGAAAAACTGTACCGAGATGTCGTTTGACCTCCTGTATTCCCTATGAGTCATCGCCCGTAATGATGATGTCATCAACATAAACTAACAAAAGAACTGTCCCCGCTGTACGGTGGCGAGTGAACATGGAGAAGTCTGCCGTGCTGCGAGAAAATCCAACCTACCAAAGAGCTTTGCTGAACCTGTCGAACCAAGCCCGTGGTGATTGTTTGAGGCCATACAGAGCTTTCTGAAGACGACAAACCTGAGACTCCCCCGTGGTCTCAAACCCGGGAGGTTGTTGCATATAGACAGTCTCTTGCAAGTCGTCATTCAAAAAGACATTCTTAATATCCAGTTGCAGTAAGGGCCACCGGCGATGGACAACCACTGAGATAAGAACACGAACGGTGTTGAGTTTTGACCACCGGGGAAAAGGTTTCCTCATATTCTAGCCCGGGTTGTTGAGTGAAGCCGCGGGCGACGAGCCGAGCCTTGAGACGGTCAATCGTCCCATCAACGGCGTGTTTGATGACGAAGACCCACTTACACCCAACCGGTTTCTGACCCGGGGGAAGCGGTGCGAGAGTCCAGGTCTGGTTGGCCCAGAGGGCCGCCATTTCCTCCTCCATGGCAGCCTTCCAGCCGGGATGTGCTAGCGCCTCCCGCACAGTGTTAGGAACCGAAATAGAGGAAAGAGAAGTGGCAAAGGTGTGTAGGTGGGGGGAAGGCGATGCAAGGAGACAGAATTCGCCATAGGATGAGCGGTGGAGGGAGATACCTGATCAGCAGAGCGCAGGGTAGCCGTGGAAGAGGCAGACGACAGAGGGGCAACGGAGCAGGGGGGAAGGCGGCGAGAGTAAACCTGGATAACAGGCGGCCTGGAGGGAGGAGGTGGAGGGAAAGAAGAGGGAGCAGGTGGAGAGGGAACAGGTGGAGAGGAAGAAGGACGTGGGGAAACAGGCGCAGTAGTAGGGATGACGGGCCGGGGTAGAGGGAGCGGTGGAGATGTCGGCGTGGAGGAAGGAGTAGGGGAGAAGAATGGTTGATCTTCCCAAAAAGTAACATCGGCGTAGACGAGGATCTTCCGAGTACCCGGAGAGTATCATAGGTAACCCTTTTGGGTGCGAGAGTAGCCGACAAAAATGGATTTGGCGGCCCGGGGTCCAACTTATCGGAGGAGGGACCCAGGAGGGGAACAAAACAGGTGCAGCCAAAGACCCGTGGTATAAGAGGGAAAGCCGGAGTGGAGGGGAAGAGGAGACTGAAGGGGGCGACAAAGTTGAGAACCGAGGAAGGGAGGCGGTTTATGAGGAAGCAGGCAGTGGAAACCGCAAAGTTCCAGTAATGTTTTGGAACCTGTATTTGGATCATGAGAGAGCGGGCAACGTCGAGCAGGTGGCGGTTCTTCCGTTCGGCAACCCCATTTTGTTGGGGGGTATAGGGACAGGAGGTGTGATGAAGAATACCGAACTCAGCACAGAGGGTGGCAAATTCATGGCCGGTGTATTCGCGAGCGTTATCGGTGCGCACAGTTTTAATAGTGGTGGAGAATTGCGTGCGAGTTTCTTGGATGAAGGCGCGAAATATGCGAGGGAGCTCCGAGCGGTCCCGAAGGAGGTAAAGCCATGTGGTGCGAGAGTAATCATCAATAAAGGTGAGAAAATAACGGTAACCAGAGATACTGGTAACTCTAAAAGGACCCCAGATATCGGAATGAAGTAAATCAAAAGGAGCAGCGCTCCGAGTACAATGAGCAAGAAAAGAAGTACGCGGCTGTTTGCCGTAAATACATGAATCACAATGAAAAACAGGTAAAGAAACATCAGGCAGAGCCTTTCGGAGAACAGGAAGAGGGGCATGTCCAAGTCGACGATGCCAGTCCACAGCGGAGACAGAAGAGAGAATAGTCGGAGAGGTATCCAGAAGGTAGAGCCCGTTCTGCAGTCGTCCGCTACCAATGGTAGTCCGCGTCTGCCGATCCTGTATCAAAAAAGAAGAGGGAGTAAATGTGACGGAACAATCCATATCATGAGTGAGGCGGCCAACAAAAAATAAGTTAAACGGAGAGCTCGGAACATAAAGAGCCGAGCGAAGGCCGAAGAGAGAGGGAGGGGGCAAGAGAGAGGTCGGCACAGCCGGAGACCGGAGCAGTCACACCATTAGCGACTGTGATATACTTCGAATGAGGAGCATCCGAGTACTGGAGAGGCCGCAGCGAGGTGATGTGATGAGTAGCTCTGGAGTCCAAGATCCAATGCGGACTGGAGGAAAGGCAAGTGATACCTGCAGTAGAGGTGGTGGCAACATAGGCAGGAGGAGGGCTAAGAAGTCCCTGGAGGTGCTGGAGCTGGAGGCGCACAGACGCAAGGTCGGGACCAGTGGAGGAGGAGCCATCAGTAGCGGCTGCAGTGGGGCGAGGAGGATAGCCATGTTTCTTGTAGCAAACAGCATCCGTGTGGCCATCCCAGCCGCAGTAGGAGCACTTGGAGCGGGCCCGACCCCCACGTCCCCTTCCGCGAGAGCCGGAACGGCCACCGCGAGCAGAAGGCGGTTGGGGAAGTAAGGGAGGAGGGGCCTGCTGAAGGAGAGCCGGAGAGGAGGGTGCCGGAGGATCCAGAGGTGGTGAAACGCGAAGGAGCATATAGCAAACATCCGAGAGAGAGGGAGTAGAAGCCGAAGCCAATACTTGAGCCCGAATGCTCTGAAGGTGAGGTGGGACCCGAGCCATCATCATGACAATGCAGACGGCCTCCTTTTGCGCGCGTTGAGCAGCAAGATCAGTGGTAGAAGGCTGATGCTGGATCCAGGTCTCGACCAGAGTTTTGGCCTGAGCAACAAAAGAGGTCATGTCAGCCGCCCCACCAGCATCAAGCGACTGAAGGTCGGTAATAATGTCATAGAGGTGTTGAAGACTATCCTTTCCAGAGTATAAGGAGTGAAGCTCCTCCCACATGGTTTTGGCGGTCTCATGGTACATGACCATTTGATATGGCTCACCCTCTAGAGAATTAAGGAGCCATGTTTGAACTCGGCCGTCATTGCGTAGCCACTCCTCCGTATTGGGAACAGGAGGAGCGTTAGTAAGGTGAAGCACAAGGCCCTTGGCCTGAAGAACACGCCGAACAGAGTGGACCCATGGAACAAAGTTTTTCTTCCCAGATAAGGATATAGTGGTGATCCGCAACTCATCGCGAAGATCTGGAAGAGAGGCCGGGCGGTCAGCAGGAGGAGGAACCGCCTGTCCGGTAGAGTCAACAGAGGAACCCATGGAGCCGGGGAAGACCGCTGCGAATTGGAGGGGCAGAGACCGCGCGAGAAGGAGAAATAGAAGAAGAAGCCGCCGCGGTGAGAACAAACCGTGCGACCAGCAGAGGAAAGACTGCGGGGGGGGGGGGGGGGGAACGCGCGCGGCTAGAGCAGAGAGGCCGCGAGTAGGAACTCGAGCGGCTAGGAGAGAGAGGCCGCGAGTAGGAGCTCGAGCGGCTAGAGGAGAGAGGCCGCGAGTAGGAACTCGAGCGGCTAGAGGAGAGAGGCCGCGAGTAGGAACTCGAGCGGCTAGAGGAGAGAGGCCGCGAGGGGGAACTCGAGCGGCTAGAGGAGAGAGGCCGCGAGGGGGAACTCGAGCGGCTAGAGGAGAGAGGCCGCGAGGGGGAACTCGAGCGGCTAGAGGAGAGAGGCCGCGAGGAGGAACTCGAGCGGCTAGAGGCAGACAGACCGCAAGCGGCAAGCAGACAAACCGCAAGCGGCTAGAAGCAGAGAGAAGTGGGTCCCACGGGATAGAGTAGATATAAAAGGGGGCAGAGGGGTGGAGCCACGGGAGGGAGAGAGGAGGAGAGTCAGCGGCTTAAGAGGGAGAAGTCGCTGAGAGAAGAGATGTGCAGGAACAGGCCGCTCCCGGGCGGGTAGAGGAGGAGGCCGCAGAGGGAGAGCGGATAGGCGGAGAAGCAAAGCCGGGCGGTTAGAAAAGGGGAAACCGTGAGGTCGGATAACCTGGCTCTGATACCATGTTGGAAAAGCTCAAAGCTTGTATGTATTGCTTCTATATCAAAATACAAGGAGAGAATACAAATATATAGGGGAGAAAAGGAGAGAAGAAATCCTATACAATGATGTGAGACTAAAAGGAGAAGAAGAAAGGAGGAGAAAACAAGGGCCCAATATGGGCCCATTTACATGGGCTTTTCTAACAATTCTAATGGCTTAACATATAGCCTTATTCTTTTATTCTAATGGCTTAACATATATCCTTATTATTTTATTCTTATTGATCTTCTTTTATGCTTTCGTTACTATCCCTTAAAAAGGAAAATAAGATGGTGAAGAAGAAGCTTAATAAGAATAAAAGAATAAAGCTATATGTGGCAATTTTGTTCATGTACACATTTCACCGCCCAACACTCAGAACCATAGAACTTCGTTGGTCTAATGGCAGTACGGTAAAACTTGTCCTTAAGTTTTAATGATACTTTACGATCGCATAAGATCCCCAACGTCCCTCTCCATTTTAACCAACCCGCTTGGATTCTATGTGTCACATCTTTATTAATACCTCCGTCCTTTTGAACTATCTATCCAAGATATTTAAAACACTCACTACGGGAAATATCTTGATCACCCAACTTAATAACAAAGTCATATGTCATTCTTGCATTGCTAAATTTAAGCTCCATAAACTCCATATTTGCCCGGGTCAACTTAAAGCCCTTCTTTTCTAAAGTGTCTCGCCAAGATTCAAGTTTTTCGTTTACAACCTCACGCGTCTCATAGACCAAAGCGATATCATCCGCAAACAATAATCACCAAGACATTGCTTGTTGAAAATGTCCGGTGAGCTCATCTAAGATAAGGGTAAAGAGATAAGGGCTTAAAAGTGAACCTTGATGTAAGCCAACAATGATAGAGAATTCTTGTGTTAATCCTCAAGATGTCCTCACCATATCTTTGATTATGTCAATGCATGATATATTTACACATTTCTTTTCTAACTCTCCATAGGATCTCTCTTGGAACTCTATCATAAGCCTTCCCAAGATCGATAAGCCACATGTGCAAATCTTGTTTCTTTCTCGGTAGTAGTCAATAAGTCTCCTCAAGAGATGTATAGCTTCCATGGTTGACCGCCCTGACATGAATCCAAATTGATTCTTCGAGATGTTAGTCTCCCGTGTGTGTGTGTGTGTGTGTGTGTGTGTGTGTGTATAGGGTTATTTATTGGGACCTCTCCTCGAAGTTTTCGTAATTACAGCTTGCACTTCTCTAACTTTAAAAATTACAATTACCTCCCCTCAATGTATATATATATGTATATATATAGGGGCATTTACCGGGACCTCCCCTCTAACTTTGAAAAATTACAGACTGCACCCCTCTTATTATGGAAATTACAAAAACCTCCCCTCTATGTTACAAAACCTAACATTTACCTCCCCTGAACTACACATTTCATAAAATCCATGCACAAAAATACCCCCCTCGGAGTACATTTCCAAGGGGGGTGTTTTGTGCACAGATTTTATGAAATGTAAACTTCAGGGGAGGTAAATGTTATGTTGTGTAACATGGAGGGGAGGTTTTTGTAATTTCCATAATAAGAGGGGTGCAAGCTGTAATTGTGCTAACTTCCCTCATGAGTTTACGAAATTACATGTTGCACTCCTCTATCTTTTTAAATTACAAAGACCTCCCCTTTGAGTTTACATTTCATAACATGCATGCAAAAAAAACCTCCTTTCTAGGGTATACACACATACACATTGCTGGAGGAAGCTTTTAGCAATGATATGTTGTGTTGTGAATTAAGTTCTGTTGGGTTTGTAATTTCCTTTTTGTTTCTTTCAAGAGAGGCAACAAAGATTTATTGATAGGCATGCCACAACACACTGAATATCAGCATTGAGAATGGCTCGAGCTTGGATTCTTCTCCATTTGACACGGCGGTAGCAGTTGTGAATGTGGGAGGTTATGAACGCCCAACCTCACCTGAGGAACTACGTTCATGTTCAAAACTAGTTTTATTTTCTTGATGGCACCCCTGGCGGTTATAACTGTTGCCATGCCAAATATATATTATATGGTTGTGGCATTTTTGTCCAAACTCACTGGAGAAAAAATGATGTGCCAAACAGAGCTCTAATCTGTTTTGCTTGAAAAGTATGCTTTGTGTTTGGTTTAGAAGCACAAACGGAGACCATTAGAGACACTTATTAGGCATTGTGAGAGTTTAGCCACTAGACATATTAATCGGGGTAGGGGTAGATCAAAAAAGACTTTGTATGAGACTATAAGGAAAGATGTGACATGCTTGGGCATTAGTGTTGTTGTTTTTGTTGTGTCGACAACACATTTCTTCTCAGAATGAAAATTATGAGGAATAATCTCTGGGATTCCATATTGCACATAATGATGTATGGTTGTCTACATTTATCTCTCTCTCCCTCCCCCCTTCCTCTCCTGCTTCCCTCACCCACTTAGTGGTCTCCAAACAAATTTTCTGAGCAAAGAGCTATTCTATTTTCAATTTGGTTTTGCATGTTATTAGTTTTTTTTCTTTTAGAAAGGCAATGACGATAAATGGACAATTCATGTGTATAAAACTGTACAAGCATTGAGGACGGCCTAAGAGTAGAATTTAAATCAGGCAACCCGTGCAATATTTATTGGATCCTAAGATTAAAGCTCGATGATGAGACTTCTTTCTATTTTATGAAGTTTTTTTTGGAAACATCCGAGCCTTTTTTCTATTTGACTGAGGATTTGTGTGGAATTTAGGTTTGCATGAGCAGTTCCATTGCGGCATCTGATATATATATATATATATATATATATATATATATATATATATTTGTGTATACTATTTATATTTGTAGAACCTCTTAGATCAGATTGCATTTTTTACAAACTTTGCTCTTAATATTTTAATGTATTTATTTTTTATTCTTTATATATATATTTTTTATATTTTAATGCCTTTCTTTATAGTTTCATTCCAAGTCTTTATTGGTCTACCCCTTACTTGTTTAACATGTCTAGTGACTAGACTCTTACAACACCCAACAGGCGTCTCTAATGATCTCCTTTGTATGTGTCCAATCCATCTTAGTCAAGCTTCTCACATCTTCATTCCAAGTCTTTATTGGTCTGCCTCTCCCTTGTTTTCAATATTTACTATGCTACTTTAACTTATTTATGCATATTAATTTTTCATCATGAATAAATTTTCTTGTGTAATATTATTGTCATTATAAATTATAGGCAAAATATCTAAATTGGTCCATTCACTTTTGCCTAGTTTCAAATAGGTCTTAATTTTCATTTTCTTCAAATAGTACCCTTAACTTGCAAATGCATGAGGATTGTTTGAGTTCTTGGATTCTCAGGCAACCCATGCAACCAATATTGTGATTTGAAGGCCGAAGATTAGAGATGGCGCCTGAGAGTTCCTTCTATTACTACCCCTCAAAAAAGAAAATACAGAAGATGAAGCTTTTTAAATGTTGTTATTTTCTCTGTTTTTATGGATAGGTTGAAACTTGATTTATAATGCCTGAACGCAATCATATTTCTCCTGCTCCTCCACTTCCTCCTGCCGGTACACTCCCCAAATGGACCCATGCATCAGCCTAAATTTTCGACAAGGAAGTTTTCAGGTAATTTTTCACATCTCTCTCTCTCTCTTTCCCGCTCTCTCTTTCTCTCTAGCTCTCTCTATTCTTCTATACAAAGGAGTTGGGAATGTTCTGTGTGAGAAATAAGTTCCTTATGCTTTAGGTCTCTCTTGGCATCTTTTAGATCATTGATGAACACGTACTGAAAATTGGCAAATGCGTGAGGATGGTCTGAGTCTTTGGATTCTCAGGCAACCCATGCGACCATTATTGGAATTTGATAGCCGGAGATTAGAGATTTATCTTTAGAGATCCTTCTATTTATATCCCTTAAATTTGGGGGGGGGGGGTGGCTATGTCAAATTTTGATTTAAGTGTTACAGAAACCAGAGTAAGAAATAAAATAAAAAAAATCAACAACACTGAAGTCAAATTTAAGTGGATCACCCCAAGATGGAATATGTCCATGGGCAACAACAGTCTGTTTTTTTTTACTTCAAGAACATAGGCGGTTACAGAAAGTGTGCGGAATTCAGTTTTCCGAAAAAAATCATTATTATAGGGTTGATGTGTAATGCCCAGGTCTACTGTGGGTGCGCTATAAGTCCGCAAACCAGTGACCCCAACCCACCTCCACGGATCTGATTGGCTGTAGCTGCTAATTCCAATGGTGGGTTGTTGAGGTTAGGGCTTGAACTCCAGACCTTTTAGATATGAGAGCTCTAATTCAGATCTCATCAACAATTTAGCTGCACTTTTTTATTTAACTTCCCGGTCTATTGTTGGTGCGCTACAAGTCTGCAAACTAGTGATCCTAATCCCTCTCCACGGATTTGATTGGCCAGTTTAGAGCTCCATTATCTTGGAGGTCTGTGAATTAAGCTCCAGCCTCAACAACCCGTTATTGGAATTAATGACTGCGGCCAATCAGATCCGTGGAGAGGGTTTGGGTCATTGGTCTGCAGACCTGTAACGCACCCACAATAGATCGGTGTAGGGCCGAGCATATTATCCGAAACTCGAAAGTCACTCGAAAACCGCTCAAATATTGAGCCGAATCGGAATCAGCTAAAATATTTTCCACTCAATTTGAGCTGATTCAATTTGACTCGAATCTCATTTCGAGTCGATTTTGAGCCAACCCTGAACCACTTGAAATATGATTCGAATCAGCTCGAATTTATTAAAAATAATATGTATTTATTATTATATTCTTATTTTAAAGTAAAAAAACACTAAAATTTAAACATAAATAAAGAGTGACAGTTTTAAGTGTTTCATTTGATAAGTTTAGAGGTTGCCCAATTTAATTTCCAGTCAAATAGGAATAAAGAGAAAAAATGCTCAATTTCGATCCAGCTTGATTCGATTTCGACCCGGCTCGGAATAGAGCCATTTTGAGTCTACTCGAAATCGATTTCAATTTCGATTTCGAGCCGAGTTCGACTCAAAAATTTCTATTTCGAGCCGAGCTCAAATCCCTCGAACTCGACTCGATATCATCCCTAGATCGAGGTGTTACATGACGAATCATGATCTCTCTCTCAGTTTACATTTCATAATATTATTTTCACTCTCTTTCTCTTCCTATCCATCGCTCTCTCACTCTAGCTCTCTCTCCCTCACACTCTCATCACCTCTCTCTTTAATAATAATAATATATATATAAAAAGAAACGCGGCCACCCTCTCTCCCCTCTCTACTCTCTCTCTTTCTTTCTCTCTCCCTCCTCTCTCTGTCCCAACTCTCTCCCCCCATCTCATGCTCTCTCTCATGATCCAATGGCTTTTGTTTGATCTGTGGTGTGCCTTCAAATACCTATATTGCTTTATATAATATATATATATATATATATATATATATATATATATATATATATAGAGAGAGAGAGAGAGAGAGAGAGAGAGAGAGCTAATTACCAGAACCTCCCCTGGGAGTTTGCGTAATTACATTTTGCACCCATCTAACTTTCAAAATTACAAAAGCCTGCCCTCAATGTTTACATTTCATAACATCCATGCACAAAAGACCCCCTCTGAAGATTTACTCCAAGGGGTTACTTTTGTGCTTGAATTTTAAGAAATATAAACATTGTGGGGAAGTTTTTGTAATTTCGAAAGTTAGAGGGGTGCAAGTTGTAATTACGCAAACTCTCGGGGGAGGTCCCGATAAGGCTCTAAGCTTGCTAAATTACCAGTTGCACCTCTTACTTTTGAAATGACAAATAACTCCCTTGTAAGAGTACATTTCATAACATTTGTGCAATAAAAGACCCACTTGAAAATTTACTCCGTGGGGGTATTTTTATACATGGATGTTTTGAAATGTAAACTTCTGGGGAGGTTATTGTAATTTCAAAAGCAGGAGGGGTGCAACCTGTGATTATGCTAACTTTCAGGGGAAGTTTTGGTAATTATTCCATATATATATCTTTCACTATTAGAAGGGAAAAGTTGTCTTTGGTGAAACATTCAAAAATACCAATTATGCCCTCATTTTTATATTTTAATGACTTGACATGTATTATAATCTATTTCAAAGAAATTAAAATACAGTGTCCATTCAAATAATTATACTATCAAAAAATTAGAAGTATAGAGCCATTAGATCAAATTTCCACCGCCATTGCTGAAAAACTTCATTTTTGAGACAGTTGTTGATTTCCTAGACCAAACATATTAGATCAAATTTCTTGTCCTCTTCTTTTTACTAGTTCTAAGAACATCCTGAGCATCTCTCTCTTACTAGATGTTAAAATTTCACTCCGATCCTTTGAAAATGAAGAGCCATGAGGATACAGGTTTAATTGATCAGCGGATACAAGTTTATTTTGTTTTGCTTTTTTATGATTTTGTATCCATTTGACACTTATCTCCTGGTCAAAAATTAGAAGGAATAATCTTTGTGAAATTCCATATGATGGATGGTTGTCCACATTAAACTCTCTCTCTCTCTCATGTCCCCTCACCCACTTAGCGGTCTCCAATTTTTTTCCCCTGAGTATAGAGCCATTCTATTTTCAAATTGGTTTTGCATGCTTATTAGCTCTTTTGTTTGTTTATTTTCTTTTAGAAAGGCGATGATGATATACAGACAATTCATGTGTATAAAATTGATAAAAGCATTGAGGACGGTCTAAGAGTAAAATTTAAATCAGGCAACCCGTGCAATCATTTTTGGATCCGAAGATTGAAACTTGTTAGAAGACATAAGGAAAAAAGATGTAAAGGCCCATTTATAGGCCCATTTCCTCCTTCTTTAGTCCCACATCTATTGTATAAGATTCTTTCTTCTTCTCTTCTCCTATATATTTGTATTCTCACTTATATTTAATCAATGAAGAAGTATCTATAAGGTTGGCCCATTGATTTTTACATGGTATCAGAGGGACTCGTTGCCTCCTGCGGACTCCACACTCTTTCCGCCTTCCTCTCCTGCGGCCTGCGGTCTCCCGCGGCCTCCTGCGGCCTGCAACATATGCCCGCTCCTCTCCCTTAGCTGCTCAGCTACCTGCGGCCTGCCTTCTTCTGCGGCCTCTATCTCTGCTTCCGCTCCCTCTTCCTCTCTGTGGTTCCACCCTCCTCCTCGGGCTTCTTATAGCCTCCTCTCTCTCTGTCCCGTGGGGTCCACTTCTCCCAGCTGTTTTCACTCAGTCCGCTGCGGGCTCCTCTTATCCGCTGCGTGCTCTTCTCGTCCGCTACGAGCTTTTCTCTCCTGCTCTACTTCACTCCTTCCTTGCGAGCTTCTACCTCAGCCCGCGCTCCTTTCTCACTTGCGGTCTCTTGGTTTATCCGGCCGCGGACTACTCCTAACCGCTGCGGTCTCTCTTCTCCACGGTCCGCTGTATTTGCTCCCTTGCGGACTGCTCCTGTCCGCCGCGGCCTCTCTCAACTCGCAACTTGCGGCCTGCCTCTTCTAATCGCCGCAGACTGCTTCAGTTCGCCGCGAACTGCTTCTCCTCGCATCTTGCCACGGACCCGCTACCTTCTCTTGTCGCTTGAGTTCTGCTACTCGCGACCTCTCTACCCGCGACAACTTCTTCTAACCGCGCGGCTTCCTCTCTTCCCGCGGCTTCTCTATCCGCGACGATTTCCGCACTTGGTCGTGGCATCTTCCCCGTCTATCCGCTGCTTGACCTCTCGACGGTCTAGTCCTCTGCCCGCCTAGTCCTCTCACCGCTGCTCTTGTTGTTGTGCCTACCCGCTGCGACCACTTTTGAAATCACGCGGGCTTGTCGTGCAAGTGCTCTCCCGTTTGCGAGTTCTTTTTCGCCAAGTCTCGGCGACCTCTTCTCTTCGCTCTGACTTCGCTTGGGTGCGGTCTGTTTGTACAAACCGCACTGTTCGCTTTCCGCAGCTTCTGTCTTTGCCCGTGACGGCCTTCTCTTCTCGTCCCCGCATTTCTCTACCCGCGGCGGGCTCCGCCCCTTGATCGCAAGCTCTTACCCGCTGGTGTCTTGACACCGAGACCGGGCGACCTCCCTGTTTCACCTCGCTTTCTGCTGGTTCTGACCACTAGTTTCTTGTGACTCGTCACTGATCTGAATTATGGCTTCTGCCTCCACCACTGCTGTTGAGATAGCTGCGTTACATGCTCAACTCCATCGGCTTCAAGAGGTAGTTCGTCCCTCCTCTGGCTTTGTGCCCTCGATCTTCTCGGAAGGTATATCGTGTCTCTCACACAACTCTCACTGGATTGTGGACTCTGGTGCTACCCACCATCTCTCTCCGCAGCCGCCGCCCAAATATTTGGATACTGCTTACCCCAAGCACATCACTGTGGCCAATGGTGACACGCTCCCGGTTTCTGGTGCTGCTAATCTGTCCCTCACTCGTTCTCTTTCCTTATCCTCGGTTCTTCATGTTACAGGCTCTCCTTTTAACCTTCTTTCTGTTAGCCGTATTACGCAAGACCTTGATTGCCGTGTTACTTTCTCACGCTCTTCCTTTGTGGTGCAGGATCGACTGACGCAGACTATCCTTGGTAGAGGGCGACTGTCTAATGGGTTATATCTTCTCGACGTTCCTCCCCCTCCTCTCACCTCTGCTCTCACCTCTGTCTCCACCACTGATTTGCATCGACGTCTTGGGCATGCCCCTCTCCCAATTCTCAAGAAAGCTCTTCCTACTGTCTTTCTCCAAGAGTTCTTTTGTGAATCCTGTATCTTCGGTAAACAACATCGTGTCTCCTTTTCTCCTTCATGCACTTGGAGCGATTCTCCTTTCTCCCTCGTGCATTCTGATATTTGGGGGCCTTATAAGGTTTCCTAGTGTCTTTGGGCATCGATACTTTGTTACCTTTATAGATGATTACCCGCGTGTTACCTGGTTGTACGTACTTCGTGATCGTACCGAACTCACGGCTACGTTTCGTGCGTTTCTTACAGAAACGCGCACTCAGTTTTCTACCTGTGTCAAAACTTTTCGTACGGACAATGCTCGCGAATATACTGGTCGCGCCTTCTCCAACCTATGCGCTGAGTTCGGTATTATACATCAGACTTCGTGTGCTCATACGCCTCAACAAAATGGCGTTGCGAAACGGAAAAATCGCCACCTCCTTGATGTGGCTCGATCACTCATGATCCAAATGCAGGTTCCTCCCCTCTACTGGAAATTTGCCGTCTCTACTGCTTGCCATCTTATCAATCGCATGTTTTCGTCTGTGCTCAACTTTGTGGCGCCCATTACTCTTCTTTACCCCTTCATAACTCTCTTATCTCTCACACCTCGTGTGTTTGGGTGTACCTGTTATGTCCACCACCTTGGTCCTTCCATTGACAAGCTAGCCCCTCGTGCTACCAAAGCTATGTTTGTTGGGTACTCCCGCACTCAGAAGGAGTATGTCTGTTTTTCTCCTAGCACTGGTAAGGTGGTTGTGTCTGCTGATGTCTCCTTTCAAGAAGACCAACCATATCACTCCACCCCTTCTGATCCCCTTCTTCCTCCTCCACTACCTCGCCGCATCATACCCGTCACATCTCCACTTCCGCCACTTCTCCCTACCCCTTTGCAACACCAGTACACCTCTCCTCTCATCCCGGTTTCCCCAACACCACCAGTCCTCTCCAAACCTCCTGTCATTCAAGTATACACTCGTCGTCCTCCTCATCCAGATGCCCTGCGGCAGCCTCCCTCTACCGGTGTAATCTCACGGCCTGTTGATCCGGCCTCCTCCTCGACAACACATCCCATAGCCAACTATGTCTCTCTACATCGGCTCTCTCTGCCTCTCCTTACCTTTGCTATCTCTCTCTCTCTCTCCTTTATTTCTATCCCTAACTCTGTGCGGGAAGCTCTCCAGCATCCGGCGTGGCGTGCCGCCATGGATGAAGAAATGACTGCTCTGTGTGGTAACCATACTTGGGATCTTGTGTCTCTTCCTCCTGGCCACAGTTGTGTTAGCTGCAAATGGATCTTTACAGTCAAACATGCCGCAGATGGGACAGTTGATCGTTTAAAGGCTCGGCTTGTGGCACGGGGATTTACTCAACAGTACGAGCTTGATTATGAGGAAACATTCTCCGCAGTCGCGAAATTAAATACAGTTCGGGTCTTGCTCTGTTTAGCTGTTAATCGCTCCTGGCCTCTCCACCAGCTGGATGTCAAGAATGCCTTTTTGAATGACGATCTTTTGAAACTGTCTATATGCAACAACCGCCCGGGTTTGAGACCACGAGTGAGTCCCGTGTTTGTTTAATTCGCAAATCCATTTATGATCTCAAACAGTCTCCACGGGCGTGGTTTGACAAATTCAGCAAGGCTGTTTGTGAGGTTTGCTTCAAACAAAGCTCGACAGATTCCTCTCTTCACTCGTCACCAATCAACGGGACTACAATACTTCTTGTCTATGTGGACGATATTCTGATCACTGGTGATGACTCCGCTGGGATACAACAGGTTAAACAACATTTAAATTTTATCTTTCAAATCAAAGATCTTGGAAATCTTCGATATTTTCTTGGACTAGAGGTAGCACAACGACCTGATGGTCTTGTCTTATCCCAGCGTAAGTATTGCATTGACCTTCTGCAAGATGCTGGTCTCTCAGGTTGCAAACCAGCGGAAACCCCGATGGAAGTCAATCATAAGTTGTGTGCTCAGGGATCTGAGGCTGACTCTCTACTTCCAAATCCAGAATACTATCGTCGTCTTGTGGGAAAACTGATATACCTAACCGTTACGCGACCAGATATATCATTTGCGGTAGGAGTAGTTAGTCGGTTCATGCATACCCCACTGGTTTCCCACCTTCAGGCAGTGGAACGGATTCTCAGATATCTGAAGACTGCTCCTGGGCAAGGATTTGTGTATAAGCCATCTTCCTCCCTTTCTCTTATTGCATACTCTGATGCGGACTACGCGGGCTTGTTAGATGATCGACGTTCAACTACTGGTTTTTGCACTTACTTTGGAGGAAATCTTATCACATGGCGGAGTAAGAAGCAGACGGTGGTTGCCCGCTCATCTGCTGAAGCAGAGGACCGTACGATGGCTGCCGTTACATCTGAACTAACCTGGCTAGAAAGTCTTCTAATGGATTTGTGAGTCAAATTGTCCGCACCATCGACGTTGCTTTGTGACAGTCAAACTACAATACATACTGCGAAGAATCCTGTGTTCCATGAGCGGACTAAACATATTGAGGTTGATTGTCACTTTGTTCGAGAAAAGGTTCAATCAAAGGTGCTAAAGCTTGATCATGTTCCTGCGTCTCGGCAAGTTGCTGACATCCTTACTAAGGCTTTACCTCGAAATTGTATTATCAGTTCTTGTCCAAGCTTGGTGCCTACGACTTGTACGCTCCAGCTTGCGGGGGAGTGTTAGAAGACACAAGGAAAAAAATGTAAAGGCCCATTATAGGTCCATTTCCTCCTTCTTTACTCCCACATCTATTGTATAGGATTCTTTCTTCTTCTCTTCTCCTATATATTTGTATTCTCACTTGTATTTAATCAATGAAGAAGCATCTATAAGGTTGGCCCATTGATTTCTACAAAATTCAAGGATGAGACTTCTCTCTATTTTATGAAGTTTTTTTGGAAACATCCAAGCCTTTTCTATTTGACACATAACTTGTGTGGAATTTAGTTTTGAATCCTCTTTAATTTTGTTTATTAATTGCGTGAGGAAGTTCCAAGTATGCGGTATCTTCTGGAATTTCAAAAAAATGATGCTTTATGATGTGTTATAAAACTAGAAAATCTTTAAGAATGATTGCATTTTCTTTTTTCGAATGTTGCTCTTAATATTTAATGTATTTATTTATTCTTTATACCATGGAAGAGAGAAGTTACAAGATTACATTTGGTTTAGAGGCATTATGGTAGAGAGAAATTATCCTTTGCTTGTTTTTGCACAAGAATTCACTATCACTGTTTAATTACATCAATGGTCAGCTTTCAGTGCTTGTGTTTTTATACTTGTCTTAGATGACCTCACCGGACATATCCAACAAGCAATACCTTGGTGTTTATTGTTTGCAGATGATCTTGTTTTGGTCGATGTGCCGCTCAAATGTGTAAACGTTAAAGACACTTTAAAAAAGGTTTTTGGTTGAGGAAAAAGATGGAGTATATGAAGCTTAAATCTAGTAGTGCAAGAAGAACGAATGTCTTCGTCATTAAGTTGGGTGACAAGATATTTCTCACAGTGAGTGCTTTAAATATTTGTAATCGATAGTTCAAAAAGAATAGGTGTGTTGTGTTGTGAATTAAGCTCTGTTGGTTTTGTTAGAAAAGACTATATAAAGGCCCACATAATGACCCATTTAGTTTCTCCTTCTCTCTATGTATTAGTCCCACACCATGTTAATGGGTCTCTTCTCTCCTTCCTCTTCCTATATATTTGTACTCATACATTGTATTTTCATACTCAACAAGGATATACAAGGTTTTACTGGTTTTCCTTTATTGATCGTGTGCTTCTCTACATTTATTTTGTGTTTCTTTCAAGAGGCAACGAAGAATTATGGATAGGCATGCCACAACACACTGAATATCTCAGTATTGGGGATGGCTTGATCATGGATTTTTCTCAATCTCCGTTTGACAGGGCGGTAGTAGTCGTGAACGTGGTGGTTATGAACTGTCGTTCGTGAACGCCCGACCTCACCAAAGGTACTTCGTCCATTTTTATGTTCAAAACTAGTTTTCTTTTCTTGATGGCGGTTATAACTGTTGTAATGCCAAACATACATTCTATGGCGGTAGCATTTTTGTCCAAGCTCACCGGAACAAAAACGACGTGCCAAACAGAGCCATAATCTTTTTTGCTTGAAGAATCTGCCATGTGTTTGGTTTAGAAGCATTATGGGAGGGTGAAATTTTGCTGCTGCTGCTTATTATTACTGTTACACTGATGATGATGGTTAAAGTTCCGAGGTTGAATGATTAGAGGATACAAGTTTATTTTGTTTTGCTTTTTTTATGAAATTGTATCCACGTGACAATTTGACCAGCGATGCTCTAGGTTTCTGAATGTTGGCAGTGAATTGTAGACATGGGCAAAAAATGAGAGTTGCAGAAATGAGCAAAAAATGAGAGTTGCGGAGATGAGAATGCTTCGGTGAATGTGTGGACACATGAGTCTGGGTAAAATTTAGAATGAATTTATCGGTGATAAGACGGGAGGGACACTAAGGCTTCATTTGGTTTGGCGGTGGCGGGTCGATCCGGCGGGTGGAAACGGGGTGTTTGAAATGGAGGGGGGCGGTGGCTGCTCCAAACAGAGTTTTTTGGGGCGTTTCTCAAGGCGGGCGGGTGGAAACGGAGCAAACGTCACCAGAGGTTCATTTGTTTACCCTCCTTCCGGCGGCGTTTGCCCAAAACGGAGCAGCGAAACTCCCAAACAAATAGAGCCTAATTGTTGCGAAGCTCGATTAAGATGGTTCAAACACGTGCAAAGGAGATCACTAGAGGCACCAATTAGGCGTTGTGAGAGTTTAGCCATTAGGCATGTTAAATGGGGAGTGGTAGACCAACAAACTTGGAATGAAACTATAACTAAAGACATGATGTGCTTGGGCATTAGTTAGTTTTTGACAAAAGATAGGGTACAATGGCAACAAAGGATCCATATAGCCGACCCCACTATGGTTGGATAAGCCGATAAGGGTTTGCTGTTGTTTTTGTTGTGTCTATCTGACACTTCTCCCCAGGATGAAATTATTAGGAGTAATCTGTGGGATTCCATATTTCACATAATGATGGAAGGTTATCTCCATTAAACTCTGTCTCTCTCTCTTTCTCTTCCCCCTCCCCCCTCCCCCCTCCCTCCTCCCCCCTCTCTCTCCTGCTCCCCTCACCCACTTAATGGTCTATAATTTTTTCCCTGAGTATCGAGCTATTTTATTTTCAAATTGGTTTTGCGTGCTATTAATTATTATTATTTTTCTTTGAGAAAGGCGATGACGATATATAGACAATTCATGTGTATAAAACTGATAAAAGCATTGTGGACAACCTAAGAGTGGATTTTAAATCAGGCAACCCATACCATCTTTGTTGGATCCGAAGAGTGAAGCCAAGGATGAGACTTCTCTCTGTTCTATGAAGTTTTTTTTTGGAAACATCCGAGCCTTTTTCTATTTGACAGAGAAATTGTGTGGAATTTAGTTTTGATTCTTTAATTTTCTTGTTATATATAGTTGTGTATACTATATATTTGAAGAGCCTGTTAGATCCGATTGCATGTTCTTTTTCCGAATTATATTTTAATGTATTTATTTATTATTTATATTGAGTATTTTTATCTCCTCCGCGTATTAAGGATATATTTGACTATTTTTTTTCAATATTTCCTCTGCTACTTTATTTATGCATTTTAATTTTCATATTTAATATTTTTTCCATCATGAATAAATCTTCTCATGTAATATTATTGTCATTATAAATTAATGCTTATATTAAGATAATTAAAAAAGTTAAAAACCTTTTCCATATATATATTTTTAAATAACGTATCCTGTATGGTTCTGAGTGTTGGACAGTGAATTGTGTACATGAGCA
This sequence comes from Platanthera guangdongensis, assembly GCA_039583875.1. NCBI lineage: Eukaryota > Viridiplantae > Streptophyta > Magnoliopsida > Asparagales > Orchidaceae > Platanthera > Platanthera guangdongensis. The sequence continues at coordinate 143,734,162 of CM077155.1, read as the reverse complement.
ACAAATGGGAGTTGCAGAGATGAGAATGCTTAGGTGGATGTGTGGACACACGAGATTGGATAAAATTAGGAATAAAAGTATCAGGGATAAGACAGGAGTGGCACCAATTTCAGAGAAGATGTGAGAAGCTCGTCTAAGATGGTTTGGACATGTACAAAGGATACCATTAGAGGCACCTGTTAGGCGTTGTGAGTCTAGTCACTAGGCATGTTAGACGAGGGAGGGGTAGACTAATAAAGACTTGGAATGAAACTATAAAGAAAGACATGATGTACTTAGGCATTAGTGAGATTATGACAAAAGATAGGGCACAATGGCGCCAAAGGATCCATATAGCCGACCCCACTATAGTGGGATAAAGGCTTGAGTGTTGTTGTTGTTGTTTGTAACGTTTTCTGTATTCGAATCGTATCCTGTATCCCGTTTTTGTCCCTGTGTTACATAGGTATTAACACAAAGAATCAATTATTGTGGGAGTGATTGATCATGATCTGTCATTTTTATATATCCCTACTATATTTAAAGGGAAAAGTACCATTTGATGAAACATTCAACTTTCTAATTTTACAATTTTTATTACAAAATTTTTAATTTCTTTAATTTATGTGTTTTTTCTTTAATTTTTTAAAAAAGTGCTCTCATGTTGGCAAAATCTCTTACCTACAATAAAAAATGTGCTCTCCCCGTCGCTCTCATGTTGATAAAATTTCTTTAATGTATGTGTTTTTTCTTTAATATTTTTTATTAAAGCATTGTGGATGGCCTGGTCGTGGATTCTTAGTTTACATGTTTTCTAAGTCTAAACATCTGAGATTAGATATTCCTGAAATTTCTCTTTGCTTATTATTATCATCTTTTATGAATTTGTATCCATCTGACTCTTCTTTGTTAGACAAAATTTACAGGAGGAATACTCGATGATGAATTCCATATTTGCACATAGTGAGGAGGAATGCATAATTACGGAGGCCTCCCATCTACTTTTATAATTATGAAGCCCTCTCCTCTAAGTTTGCGTTGTTAACATGTGGACAGGATGGGTGATGATGGATCATGAGAAGTTTTGTTGGCTCGAGGTTTCTCTTTTTATCCTTCAAGATGGGCGATGATGGATCATGAATAGTCCTTGTGCTAATGACGTTAAATGCAATCATTATTAGGCATTGAAGGCTGGACAACAGAGATTTGAGATGAGACTTTCTTAAACTTGTCTACCTCTTACATTGATTCTTCTAAATGACCTCACCTCAGCCCTCTTCCTCCCTCCATCTCCATCTCCATCTCCATTTCCATCTCTTACAAAGAATTTTGTAATGTTGTGTTGTTTTCCTATTAAATAAGTTGCGTTTGCTTAAAAATTTACACTATATGCGCTGAGCACTGAATTTGATTCAAAAGCCTGGAGGACAGCCTGAGCTTTGATGCTTGGGCAGCCCATGCCACCATTATTGTGTTCCAAAGTGTGGGTTTCTTCTCTTTCTCCCCTTTCTTCTTTGACTGGCTCTGAAAATAACATGAGCCCCTTCCTTTCTCTTAGAAGATGATGCTATTTCTCTACTGTTTGACATTTGAGGCTGCCTGGAAATTTCCCTGCACATCTGTGAGTTCATGACGGTGTGCAATGGAGACTACGGAGTGGCAATGCTGAGTAAAAAACAATAAATATTGCAGCCAAAATGTCATCACATTCATTCAAGTATTGTCAGGTGTTGTTATCGTGAGCTGCTCCACCCCAAAATTTTATTTTGAGTCAGAAACACTCCTTGTATGTTGGCAAAACCATAACTACTCTGTTTAGTACCATAATTTCATACTGCTATTACTCAAATATCACATCAATCCCCAATAGAGCTTTAGATTTACACAACGTTTAAATTGCTTCAAATTCAATTGAAATGTGTTTTGACCTATGAAAGATTTCAAGCATGTCAGAGATTTCCTTGATGTGGAGGTTGTCCCATGTTTTACCCCATATAGTCATCAATTAGTAACTCTTTTCCTCCTATTTGGTAAGTTTAATACCAGTAGTCAACATATTTCTTGCATAATTTTATGGATTAGTAGTTCACTTATTCGTTGATGTGGAGGTTGTCCCAGATTTCCTTGATGTGGAGGTCGTCCCATGTTTTCCCCCATATAGTCATCAATTAGTAACTCTTTTCCTCCTATTTGGTAAGTTTTGTAGAAATATAGGGCCAAAGCTTGTATATACTATTTCATATATCAAATACAAGAGTGAGTACAAATATATAGGAGAAGAGAGGGAGAAAGAATCCTAAGAGGGAGAAAGAATCCTATATAATAGATGTGGTACTAAAGGAGAAAGAAGAAATGGGCCTATAAATGAGCCTTTACATCATTTTCCCTTATATCTTCTAATACTCCCCCGCAAGCTGAAGCGTACAAGTCGTAGGCACCAAGCTTGGACAAGAATTGAGAATACAATTTCCAAGGTAATGCCTTGGTAAGTACGTCAACAACTTGCCCAGAAGTAGGAACATGTTCAAGCTTTAGCACCTTTGATTGAACCTTTTCCCGAACGAATTGACAATCAACCTCAATATGTTTAGTTCGCTCATGGAACACAAGATTATTTGCAATATGTTTTGCAGCTTGACTGTCACAAAACAATGTTGAAGGTGAGGACAATTTAACCCACAAATCCATTAGGAGACTTTCAAGGCAGGTTAGTTCTGATGTAACAGCCGCCATCGCACGGTACTCAGCCTCAGCAGACGAGCGAGCAATCACCGTCTGCTTCTTACTGCGTCATGTGATAAGGTTTCCTCCAAAATATGTACAAAACCCAAGTAGTAGAACGTCGTTCATCCAACAAGCCCGCATAATCCGCATCACAGTATGCAATAAGAGAAAGGGAGGAAAATGGCTTATACACAAGTCCTTACCCAGGAGCAGTCTTCAGATACCTGAGAATGCGTTCCACTGCCTGAAGGTGAGAAATTCGTGGAGTATGCATAAATCGACTGACCACACCAACCACAATTGATATATCTGGTCTCGTAACCGTTAGATATATCAGTTTTCCCACAAGACAACGATAGTATTCCGGATTTGGAAGTAGAGAATCAGACTCGGATCCCTGAGCACACAACATATGGTTGACTTCCATCGGGGTTTCCGCAGGTTTGCAACCCAAGAGACCAGCATCTTTCAGAAGGTCAATGCAATACTTACGCTGGGATAAGACAAGGCCATCAGGTCGCCGTGCTACCTATAATCTAAGAAAATATCGAAGATTTCCTAGATCTTTGATTTGAAAGATAGAATTTAAATGCTGCTTAACATGTAGTATCTCAGCTGAGTCATCACCAGTGATCAGAATATCGTCCACATAAACTAGAAGTATTATACCCCCAGTTGTACGGTGACGCGTGAAGAGAGAGGAATCTGCCGAGCTTTGTTTGAAGCCAACCTCACAAACGGCTTTGCTGAACTTTCCAAACCATGCTCGTGGAGACTGTTTTAGACCATAAATAGATTTGCGAAGTAAACATACACAAGACTCCCCTGTGGTCTCAAACCCGGGCGGTTGATGCGTGTACACTGTTTCAAGAAGATAACCATTCAAAAAAGCATTATTAATATACCATCTGATGGAGGGGCCACTGACGATGAACATCTAAATAGAGCAAGACCCGAACCAAATTTAATTTTGCGACTGGGGAGAACGTTTCTTCATAATCAATGTCGTACTGTTGAGTAAAACCCCGTGCCACAAGCCGAGCCTTTAGGCGATCAACTGTCTCATTTGCGACATGTTTTATAGTGAAGATCCACTTGCAGCTAACACAACTGTGGCCAGGAGGAAGAGACACAAGATCCCAAGTCTGATTATCCCACAGAGCAGTCATTTCTTCATCCATGGCGACACGCCACCCCTGATGCTGGAGAGCTTTCTGCACAGAGTTAGGTATAAAGATAGATGAGAGAGAGAGCAAAGGTAAAAAGAGGTGGCGAGAACCGATGTAGAGAGACATAATTGGCCAAGGGCTGAGCCGTCGAGGGGGATGCCGGATCAACAGGCCGTGAAAGCACACCGGTAGAGGGAAGCTGCTGCATGACACCTGGATGTGGAGGATGACGAGTGTATACTTCAATGATAAGAGGTTTGGAGGGGGCCGGTGGTGCTATAGGAATCAGAAGTAGAGGAGTGGAGAGAAGTGGTGGAAGCGGAGACGTTACTGGAACTGTGGGCTGAGGTAGCGAAGATGGAAGAAGGGGATCAGAAGAACTGATGTGATATGATTGGTCTTCATGAAAGGAGACATCAGCAGACACAACCACCTTACCAGTGGTAGGATAAAAGCAGACATACCCTTCTGAGTGCGGGAGTACCCAACAAACATAACTTTAGTAGCACGAGGGGCTAGCTTGTCAGTGGAAGGACCAAGGTGGTGGATATAACAGGTACACCCAAACACACGAAGTGTGAGAGAGAAGAGAGTCGTGGATGGGTAAAGGAGAGTAATGGGTGCCACAAAGTTGAGGACAGACGAAGACATGCAATTGATGAGGTGGCAAACAGTTGAAACTGCAAAGTTCTAATAGAGAGGAGGAATCTGCATTTGGATCATGAGAGATCTAGCCACATCAAGGAGGTGACGATTTTTTCGTTCCGCCATGCCATTCTATTGAGGGGTATAGGCACACGAAGTCTGATTAGAATACCATACTCAGCTCACAGATTGGAGAATGTGCGACCAGTATACTCACGAGCATTGTTTGTACGTATTGTTTTTACACAGGTAGAAAACTGAGTGCGAGTTTCTGTAAGAAACGTATGAAATGTAGTTGTGAGTTCGGTACGATCACGAAGTAAATATAACCAGGTAACCCGCGAGTAATCATCTATAAAGGTAATAAAATACCGATACCCAAAAACACTAGGGATCTTATAGTGCCCCCATATATCAGAATGAACTAAGGATAAAAGGGCATCGTTACAAGTACATGAAGAAGAAAAGATACACAGTGTTGTTTGCCAAAGATGCAAGATTCACAAAAGAACTCTTGTAGAGAAACAGTAGGAAGAGCTTTCTTGAGAATTGGAATAGGAGTATGCCCAAGAAGACGATGCCAATCAGTGATGGAGACAGTGGTGAGAGCAGCGAGAGGAACATCGAGAAGATACAACCCGTTAGACAGTCGTCCTCTACCAAGTATACTCTGCGTTAGTCGATCCTACACAACAAATGGAGAGCGTGAGAAAGTAACACAAAAATCAAGATCTTGGGTAAGACGGCTAACAAAAAGCAGATTAAAAGGAGAGCCCAAAACATGAAGAACCAAGGATAATGAGAGGGAAGGAGTAAGTGGCAGATGAGTAGTGCCAGAAACCGGGATTGTGTCACCATTTGCCACAGTGATGTGCATGGGGTAAGCAGTATCTAAATATTTAGGCGGCCGCTATGGAGAGAGATGATGTGTAGCACCCCAGTCCACAATCCAGTGAGAGCTGTGTGAGAGGCAAGATATACCTTCATTGGAGATCGAGGCCACAGAGTCAGAGGAGTGACTAACTACCCCTTGAAGCTGTTGGAGTTGAGCACGTAACACAGCAATATCATCATTAGTGGCAGAGGGAGGTGTGGGAGCGACCGTTGCAGTAAGTTGAGGGGGCAGGCCATGTTTGCAATAACAGGTGACCTCCTGATGGCCATCCCTGCCGCAGTAAGAACACTTAAAGAGAGTTCGACCACCACGACCGCGTCCTCGAGACTGGCGACCACCAAGAGCCGGTGGACCACGAGTAGATGGAGCGAGAGTGGCCACGGACTGCTGAAGGAGAACAAGAGAAGAAGGCGGAGCATCTGGAGGAGTAACTTTTAGGAGCATCGAGCACACATCCCAGAAGGATGGAGTAACAGCGGATGATAGAACATGAGCGTGGACACTATGAAGATGTGAGGGAACCCGAGCCATCATCATAGCAATTCCCACTGCCTCCTTCTGCTGTCGTTGAGTGACCAAGTCCGTGGTGGGAGGCTGATGCTGGATCCAAGCCTCAACAAGAGTTTTAGCCCGAGCAACAAAAGAAGTGATGTCTCCAGTAACTCCAGCGTCAGGGGACTGAAGATCAGTAAGAATGTCAAACAAGTGCTGAAGACTGTCCTTCCCAGAGTATAGAGAATGAAGATCGGTCCACATAGCGTGAGCGGTCTCTTCATACATGGCCATATGATAGGGCTCAGTGTCCAGAGAATTGAGAAGCCAAGATTGAACACGCTCATCGTCCCGAATCCACTCGTCAGTCAGGTCAGTGGGAGGAGGTTTTGTCAGGTGATGAAGGAGACCTTTAGTTTGCAGCACACGACGAACGGAGTGAACCCATTCTACAAAGTTTGATTTTCCACGGAGGGAAATTGTGGTGATTTGTAATTCATCACGGAGCTCCAAGGGAGCAGCACGATCTGCTCCGGGAAGAGTTGTTGAATCAGAAGCAAAAGGCGAGAGGGAAGCCATGCAAAAAACACCAAGAACAACAACTCTGAAAGCTAGCCGCGCGGATAGAAGGCTAGACCGCTGTGGCTAAACAGGGCACGCAAAAGAGAGACCGCAACAACAATAAAGAAGTCGCCAAGGAGACCAGCAGGCGAGCGGTAAGAGTCAGTCCGCTGCAGATAGAAGGGAGGAACAGAGGCCGCTGCAGATATAAGGGAAGAACAACGGTCGCGACTAAGACAACGTGCGGCGACTAGAACGCCAGGCCGCTGCAGATAGAAGCAGCGGATAGAGACAACGGATAGAGATAGCGGATAGGGAAAGACCACAGTGACTGGAAGACCTTAGAAAGAGCCGTCGGTTAGGCGAGACCGCAGCGAGAAGAAGAGGTCGAACGACCAACAAAAGCAGCGGCAAGGAGCAGCGACTAGAAGCAGCGGCAAGGAGCAGTTTCAAGAAGCAGAGGCAAGGGGCAGCGACTAGAAGCAGCGGCAAGAAGCAGCTACTAGAAGCAGCGGTAAAGAACGACGAGAAGCCGTGACTGGAAGCAGCGGTAAGCACACACAACGGCAATGACGTCAGCAACGGCTAGAAGAGCGAACGGCGGGAAGAAGGCGGGCCCCACCGGGCAGAGAGAAAAGAGCTATAAAAGTAGAGGGAGGGAGGAGAGGAGAGGTGGAAGCCACAAAGAGAGGAGGGTGGTTATAGAAGAGAAGGCCGCCAAACAGCAGCGGGAAGAGGCCGTGCTTATACCAGCGGTTAGAAAAAAAGGTAGCCGCCCGGGATCAGATTGCCTTTGATACCATGTAGAAATATAGAGCCAAAGCTTGTATATACTATTTCATATATCAAATACAAGAGTGAGTACAAATATATAGGAGAATAGAGGGAGAAAGAATCCTATACAATAGATGTGGGACTAAAGTAGAAAGAAGAATTGAGCCTATAAATGGGCCTTTACATCATTTTCCCTTATATCTTCTAACAGGTTTAATACCAGTAGTCAACATATTTCTTGCATAATTTTATGGATTAGTAGTTCACTTATTCGTTTTCTTCGTATTAAACTTTACACCTTGTTTGTTTTTGTAACCTTATTTCTACTTCATTCTGATTTTTTGCTTCACCTATATCAGTCTTATTCTTTTGTTGAAGAGTAATATTAAACTCTTCTTTTGTTAGTTAGATTTTCAGTTATGCTCTTGCAATATTAATTTCTCTGCTTTGCTTTTGAAAGCAAACATGTATAATTTCTCTCTTAAAAGTTAAAAAATCTCTGTTATACTCTCTGCTAATTTTTCTGTTATGCCCTGTCCCACTTATTATTTAAAGGATTGTTGTAAACGCGCATGCTGTCATGTTGTTGATGAATCTTATTGAGTTTTTGTGATGTTCTAACCTTTTTTTAAGCATTCTGCATCTGTTTGGTGCGACATTTTTGCTCTTGTGCGTTCAGGCAAGAACGCCACTGTCATTCTATAAATGTTTGGCATGCCAACCGTTGCAACAACCTTTGCAAAAAACCTCATTTTGAACTTAAGTATGAACGTGGTTCCACGGGTGAGGTTGGATATTCACAAACTATAGTTTATGACCACCGCTTTCACTGCCACCACTAGAGGTGGGCATAAAAACCGGGCCTGCCGGGCCGGCCTAGGCCCGGCCTGGAAAAAGCCTGAAAGGCCCGGGCCCGGGCAGGCCCTATCCAGGCCCAGGCCCGGGCTTTAAGGCCGGACCATGCCCAGTTTTTAGCTGTTAGCCCGGCCTGGTGCCCAGCCCGGGCTAAGCCCGGGCTTTAGCCTGGCCTGGGACTAGGCCGTGGAAAGTCTGGCCTGAGATCAGCTCGACGAAATCATCGAGCAGAGCTCGACGATTTTTGTCGAGCTCAGCTCGACGAAATCGTCGAGCAGTGCTCGACGATCGTCGAGCTGAGCTCAACGATTTTGTCGAGCTGATCTCAGGCCAAGGACGAGCTCTTAACGGCTCTTTAAAAAGAGCCGTTAAGAGCAACAGAGCCTTAACGGCTCTTTTTAAAGAGCCGTTAAGGCTCGTTTCCTATTTTCTTGGCATCTTGCCAGGAAATGTCATTTCCTGGCAAGATGCCAAGAAAAAGCCGCAGCCTAGGCAGCCTAGTGGCTGCCTAGGCTGCCTTATTTTTTTAAAAATAAATTTTTTATTTAAATTAAATATAATTTTATTTTAGAAATAAATATTTAATTAAAATAATTATTTATTTATTTAGTCGGGCTAGACCCAGGCCCGGCCTACAGGGCCTAGACAGGCCTCCTCATGAGGAGGCCTGAGCCCGGCCCGGGCCTGGCAAAAACCAGGCCCGGGCCCAGGCTTTTTTGAAAAAGCCCGGGCCTGGCAGGCCCGGGCCCGGCCTGGGTCTGCCAAGCCTTATGCCCACCCCTAGCCACCACACTTGTGCCAAGCTGACCCTTAAATTAATTGGTTTACCAATCTTATTGAGGAAAAATAGAATATTTTAGAGTAAGTATTGTAATTCTTTTCAGAAGATTCTATGGTTCTTCAAAGAACCTTTCATACATTATGTTCGATATCAAGGAAAAGCAATTCTAGCTTCAAAGGGAACTCTAATTCTGATGAAGAAATGGAAATTTCATCTTGTTCATTTTTGACAATTTTATTTTCATTTTTGGTCTCAACCTTATAGTATCTATATAAAGGAATTATCCAACTATTCCTTATCTTTTCTGGGGTATTTTTTAAGTGTACTAAAAAAGACTTTGGTAATAAGAAATAAAATGCTGGAGAATTCATTTTTAATAAATACTCTGATTAAGAAATTAGATACCATAGCCCCAGTTGTTTCTCTTATTGGAGCATTGTCAAAAGCTCAATTTTGTACTGTATTGGGCCATCCCATTAGTAAACAAACGTTTCATTTCATCCGGGAAAAGCCGTCTCTTTCTCAACAATGTCTTTGTCATTTGATCCAATAGCGTTCCATTAGATAGGAACAGATTTGGTAAATACTGATAACTCTCGGATAGAGTATTAGAACGGAAAGATCCATTAGATAAATACCTTCTCTCTATTGGTTCTAAACCATATCTGGCGATGAATCAACAATTCGAAGTGCTTTTCTTGCGTATTCTTGATGAACAATCTTATTGAGGATGACGGGCGTCTCTCTCTTTAGCCTCCTCTCTATTATATCTTTTTCTTCTTTGAACGAGATTATGAACAGATCTCATTAAATGTCTCTAAGATAATATTGTAAGCACACAATTGTTCTTCCAAATTGATAAATATGTAACTCTAGTTTGAACAAAACTAAAAACGGAGATTCTTCGAACTATTTGCAGCTTTTCTTACCAAAGGTTCTTCAAAGCTCTATTCTCATCACCGGTTTCCCATCACTGCTTTCTATTGACACAACCATTCTTAATAGACCCTAAATGTATCTTTAATTATGAGTTGTGATATCCTAATCTAAATTTGTTTCCTTTTTGTAGCCAATGCTCTATCTTTATGTTTCCTTCTGGATCTCTCCCTTATAGTGGATGAATGCAGAAAGGAAGCAATACTTGTGGCTTCTTTCTTATGCAAGGGATAAAAGCATATGAGATGGATGGAAAGGTGGCATATCACAGAAGTTTCGTACTGTGGAAAAACAAGGCCTGGCACAATTATTTTGCACACCATAGTATTTGAATAGCATTTTTACAAGCAGAATAAATTAGGATAGCCTGATATTTAAGATCAGATACATATCAAGATGAAATTTCATGAAATTTATTATATGTGACTTTCATGATGCTTTTCTTTCATTGCTATTCCAGTAGTAATTCTAGGCACTATTGCATGTGTTGAATGATATATGTAAAGACCCATTAGTAAAGACCCATTTAGCCTCTTAACTAGGATGTTCAGTCCCACATCTTGTAATAGGGATTTCTCTCTCTCTCCCTCTCTATATATTTGTACTCACTCTTGTAATTTGACATTCAAGAAGTATATATAAGGTTTACTCGATTTTTCTACATGGTATCAGAGCTCCACTGATCCTCCCGGCGGTTAACCTCTTTCCTGACCGCCGGCCTGGTATCCTATCTGCTTTCCGATTTCCTAACCGCCATCCTTTGGGCTGACTCCTTTTTTTTCTCAACCACATTCCCTTGTGCGGGCTCGCTTTCTACCTAATCGCATTCCCTTGTGCGATCTATTCTTCTTAACCGCATCCCCTTGTGCGGGCTCGGTTTTCTCCTCCCTTTCTCCTATCTTTTCTTCTTCTCTCCCTTTTTTATAGGGATTTGTCTGGGCCCCACTAAACCTTGACCGCTGCGGTTTCGTTCCCCTTCTCGCAGACTGCTCTTGCCAGACTTATCACGCGATCTACTCATTGTATGCTTTCTCGTTGTTATTCGTTGCGGCCTGACGATTTCTCATCTACTCGCAGCGGCCTCCTGTGAACTCGCACGGTCTTCTTCAGCTTTCTTTTCCGTCGACGACCTTTCTCTTCTTTCTCTGCTTGTTGCACGGACTGGCCTTCTGCTCCCTATCCGCTGTAACTTACCTCTGTCTGATGCGGTCTAGCCATTGTTCTACCCACCGCGAACTTAGTTATCTACCCATTGCGGGCTTGGCCCTGTTCTAGTTGTTGCGAACTTGGCCCCATTCTCTACCCGCTGTTGCGGTCTTGCTCCTCTATCCATTGTACTTCTCTTCAAGCCGCTGTCGGCCTAACTTTGCTGTCCGCCAGACTTTTCTGCTCTAAGTTATTGCCCACCTTGTCTCTTGCCATTGGCGGCCTCTCATGCTGACCTCCACGATTAGTCACTGCGACTTCTCTGGAAGCTGATCTCTGGCTGCCGCGGCTCTTCCTCTAGTAGTTGTTCTTCTTCTGGCCGCCTTTTGTCTGCTTGTCTACCCTCTAGTCCGCTACTCCTGCCTACCCGCGGGCTCTAATTCCCGCTGTGGCTTGACTCTGCTTTGCCGCCTGTAGTTTGTTGCGGATTGTCCGCTTCTCCTGCAGTTGTTCTCCGCGGTTTACCCTTGCCGCTGGATGCTATCTGCTTGGCCGCTGGGTCTTCCCAGAGTATCTTTGCCGTCACTAGCCGCTGCGACTTCGCCCTGCCGCACAGATTGCTTCTTGTCGTTGCCCCTTTGCCCATGGCTGCACATTCTACTTCACAAAGCCTTCAGAATGACATTGCTGACTTGCGACTCCAAATCCAACAACTGCAAGGGATGATCAAAAATTCCCCGAGCTCTGTTGTGTTCATTTTTGGTTGTGTGTTTTCCTATCTTGTCTATAGTTCGTCCTGGGTCTTGGATTCAGGGGCCTCCCACCACATTACCTCACGACAGCCATCTCGCTACTTGGACTCAATGCATCCCAAGTCTATTACTGTTGCAAGTGGGGACATCATTTCTGTCTCTGGCTCCTCCGATATTAACATTACTCCCTCCACTCTTCGCTCTGCTCTTCATGTTCTGGGCTCTCCTTTCAACCTTCTCTCTATTAGTAGTCTCACTCAAGATCTTGATTGCTACGTAACATTCTCCTGCACCTCTTGTGTTGTGCAGGATCACAAGACGCAGTCTATAATTAGAAAAGGGCATCTGTCGAATGATCTCTACATCCTTGACTCCTCTCCTTCGACTGTTTTGTCCTCTATTAGCTCTTCTGAGTGGCATCAGCGTCTTGGACACCCTCCTCTAAACATACTCCACAAAGATCTTCCCGATGTTTCCATCTGTCTTTATGGAAAACATCATCGGTCTACGTTCTCGCCGCATCCCACTCAGAGTACTCCCTTTGATATTGTTCACTCTGATATCCGGGGACCATACAAAATCCATGCGGTTCGGTCTGGTTCAAATCGGTTCCAAGTAGAACCAAAATCAAATTTGGTGAAATAAATGAGGGAGGTCAAAAATAAAAAACCGGAGGAGAAATGTAAATTTGTTCAATTATTTTCCAAGAGGAACTTCAAAGTCCGGGGCCCAGACATAAAATTTTTGCATTACTCTAAGGGAGATTTTTTTTTGTATAATATAGTAAGTAACGCTAAAAGTTAAAAAATGAAATCGCAAAACCACAAAATTGCACAAAACTGCACTGATTTTAAACCACATTGATTTTAAACCGCGTCGATTTTAAACGCACTGAATGATTTAGTTGTACAGCGGCTTCGTTGGTTGCAAAACAACATAGTTTGCAATGCGGTTTTTGACGGTGCAAAATCGGCAAAACCGCGCCGCACCGTCTTTTTTGCGAGGGCCTGACATTCCAATCGTCTCCAACGAGTATAAGTTAGTTTAATTATATCAGAAAATGTATGAGTAAAACTGGAATTACATTATATAATAGTATAAAAATCAAAACTGCACTGCAAAAACCGGCTCCAAACCGCATCAATGTCAAACCACACCGCACAATTTTGGTGTGGTGCATTTTTGTTCGGTTCAAAATCGATGTCTTTTAGGGCAATTACGGTTTGGGTTGAAATCGCGTCAGTTTCACCTATAATAATAAGTATAAATATTATAGATAGATTATAAAAAATAACAATATAATAATATTATTAATAATAAATAGTAATAATAAACGGGTTGCGGTTCGGTTCTGCTTCGGTCCGGTTCGGATCGGGTCTAAAAATCTTGACTTGAGGCTTGTATGTTGCGGTTCCGATTCCGGTCCGGATAATAAAATGAAATAACCACACTCGGACCAATGTTGTTCACGGTTCCAAAATTCAAACCAGAACCTGAATACTTTGCGAACAGTTTGGTTCGGTTTTTTACGGTTCCGGTTCTGTTCCGGTTCGGTTTACGGTTTTCGGTTTTAAGTAACAACTCTAGGTGGAGCATTCAGGAAAGCTTGCAAAGTGGGCACTAGAACTCAGTGAGTTCGATATCTCATTCCCGCCCAAGGTGGCGATCAAGATACAGGCAGTGACAGACTTCATGGCTGACTTTTCAGTGGAGTCAAGTGGAGACGAGGGCTCGTCAAACACAGTCTCCTGGAAGATTTTTGTGGATGAAGCTTCTGGCAAGAACTCAGTGGGAGTAGGCGTCGTCCTGGTGAGCCCGCAGGGAATTAGGATTGAGCAAGCAATCGAGATCCTCTTCCCCATCACGAACAATTAGGCAGAGTACGAGGTCAAAGTGGTAGACTCGTGCCTCGCTAAAGAGCTGGGGATACAGGACGTCCGGGTCTTCACAGACTCGATGGTGGTCGCTTCGCAGATCAAAGGGGAGTGAGAGGTGCGTGACCCCATCCTGCAAAGATACTTGGTAAAAGTGAAGGGTTTGATGGGTGACTTTCAATCTTTTTTTCGTTGAGCATGTGCCGCGGGAGAACTCGACAGCTGATTGTTTGACAAAATATGGCTCGAGGGCCGGTGGGACAATCACGGAATTGTTCTAACCATCCATCGAAGAAGCGGAGATGATGAAGATCGAGCAACAAGCTTCCTGGATGGATATGTTCGTCACCTTTCTAGCTACCGGCCAGCTCCCAGCTGGTGAGGAGGACAAAAGAAAGTTTCGATACAAGGCAACCTACTACTTGCTGCATGGAGGAGATTTTTACCGCAAGATCATCTCGGCCCCCCTGGCCAGGTGTGTATCAGCGACCGAGGTTCCACGAGTGCTGGAGGAGATTCATTCGGGAGAGTGTGGAAGTCACTCTGGGATTCACACTCTGGAGCAAAAAATTTTAACACATGACTATTTTTGATCAACCATCAGGAAGGATGCCGAAACCTTTGCGAAGAAATGCCAGAAGTGTCAGCTCTTTGCTACCCTCTAGCTACAACCATCCAGGTAGCTTCGATCGATCACGACCCCTTGACTGTTTACCATCTGCGGAATGGACTTGATATGCCATTTCCCCCAGGCCAGTGGCCAAAGAAAGTTTGTTCTCGTCATGATCAATTACTTTTCAAAGTGGATCGAGGCCAAAGCTCTAGCCAAGACCACTTACCAGGTCGTAAAGAACTTCATTTGGGGAGTGATCGTCTGCAGGTTCGGGATCCCCCTCGCCATCATCACCGACAACGGTCCGCAGTTCGCTGGCTTGAAACTGGAAGATTTATGCAGACAGCTAGGGACGGATCTTCGATTTGCCTCTGTCCACCATCCTCGGAGAAACAGACATGTGAAAGTAGCCAACAAGCTTGTTATCAATCTCTTGAAAAAGAAGCTCGAAAATCTGAAAGAAAGTTGGGCGGAGAAACTCCCCTCGGTTCTTTGTGCTCTGAGGACCACTCCGAACTCAGCCACGGGAGAAACTCCTTTCAAGTTGTCCCACGGGTCTGAGACTCTCATCCCAGTATAATTCAAGGTCAGAAGCCCAAGAGTGGTTGCGTATGAAGAAGACGAGGAATGTCGCTTAGAGAACGAAGATGCCCAAAGGCTTTCCCTCGACTTCATCGAGTAGCTTCAGGACCTGGCCTCAGTTTGGTGGGAGGAGATCAAAAGGCGAATGGCTAAACACTTCGACAAGCATGCCTACACCAAACAGTTCCAGGCGGGGATCTTGTTTTGAAGAAAGTGGACACGACAAGAAGAGCAGCCGCAATTGGAATGCTGAATCCAAACTGGGAGGAGCCGTTCATCGTCCAACAATCACTGACAACCGAAGGATATCACCTACAGAACCACGATGGAAAGCAATTTAGGAGCACCTGGAGCAGTGATGGCCTGAAAAGGTTCTACCCTAAACGGGAAAGCGTATGACCACCATGTACATTTACTTATATTAATGATTTTCCCACACCCTGAAATACGGGAATTTGTGAGTCCCCTTTCCAGAAAATACCTCAAAATGTTGAGTGGGTGAAGTTGGTCCCCACGATCGAATTGGGAAACGAGCCTCCGACTTGATTCTCGTAAAATCCAGAGCGGGTGATGGGACGGTGCGTCGGGTTTTAATGTGTTCTCATAAGATCAAGCCTCTGCACTGACGGCCGACATCAACTCCCCCCTGCATGTTGGTCAAGTTACCTTTTGGTTGCACTTCTCATCCGACTGGACAAATTATCAAAAGAAAATCTGGACTCTAGCTTCCCAATCCTACAAAGAGAGGATTGACTTAACCAGTGATGAAACCTCTTGTAAAGGCATCCTCGACCCCAAAGAGCCGAAAGGCTCGCTACTAGCGTCATCTCTAATGCAAAGCTCACCGTCATTTCTTCCAATCGTAAATCGTAATAGTTGTGGCGGTTAACCCCTTTGATTGTTGAGTGGCAGGAAAGGGATAAAGACGTTAAAAAAAATAGAGAGAATCCCGAGGTAGGATGGAGACCTCGAGTGTGTGTCCGGCAAGGCCCTCCGAGTGTCATTTTCCGACCCAAGTTCCTTTGTCTTCCCAGCAAGGAATGAGATGGTGGCCTCGAGAGTGTGCGACCCACGGGACCCCCCGGGTGCAACTCCTCTATCCAAGAGCTTGCAACCTAATAAAAAGGCGAGTATGTATACGGGTGAGTATGCATAAATGCATACACGCAGGTTCGTCGATATGCGAGTATGCTGATATAACTTCGTCCTTTTGCAAGCATGCAGGTACGAGTATGCAGTCAGTAAGTACGTGATAGTGGCGAGTATGTCCAAAGGTCGCGAAAACGAAGGTAGCGAGCACTCAACCCCGCCTCGAGCCTATGAGCCTAACGAGTACTCAACACGTTCGAGCCTATGAGTTTAGCGAATATAAAAAAGAACATGTGAGCAAAAAATTTCTTTAATTTGATTAAACTGGCGACATTACATTTCAGAAGTCATAATGACACCTTGTGTGAAGGTCTGTTAAAAACAAATTTGTACAAAATCTAGCAGGTCCTGCCGACTAGGCGTCATCGCCTCCGCAGTCTCCGGTGCAATCATCATCATCGCCGGTCTCTTCATCTTCATCATCCCCGCCGTCGACTTCGATGCCCTCTTCGTCCTCGTCTTTGTCCTCGTCATCCTCATCCTCGCCATCATCAGAAGCGGAAAAGAGGACTCGATCGGGGAAGCTGAACTCCTCGGCGAGCAGGCCCGAGATGAGGTCCATCACCGTCAAGCTGGTCGCCTCTGGCATAAGGAAGCCTTCGACCTTCATCTTGTTGAGGATGACGTTCCTCGTTGCTCGCGCGATGTTGCGATGAGTTGCTGACATCTCGTCTCCATGCATGCGGATCTTGTTCCCTATTTTCGAGGTACTCGCCGCTGGAGGTTGTTACTCGGCCGGACGAGTTTCCAGCTTAGCATTCCTTATGTGTCCGGTCTCCAAATTCGCCCGGGTATCCGCCAGCTCCCGCTCCAGCTGGGACATCTTCTTTGCCGTCTCAACCTCAGCCTCCTGTGAGTAGCAACTAACAGTCGTCAACATAACAAATATGTGAATAAGCAAGAAGCGACTATGGGATAATTCCCCGTTCCAGTCGAGGTTACCCCGTCTCTCGAGCTCTAAAGAAATCCACTTTGCATCGTGCAGAGGCCGACCACACCAACGGACAAGATAGCGCGCAATATCTCGCCCACCCGCGGTGTAGAAGTCGTGACCGATGATCTGGAGTACGTCATCTGTAGAAGTAGGTGGCTCTGGCTGTAATGTATCTCCGTCTGAATGCAGTGTTGGTGGAATCGTCGATTGTGCAATGCGATCATCATGGCGCGACTCCGCGGGTGGCAATAGAGAAGGACCGGTGGAGGTAATAGGAGGTGAAGGCTCAGGCATAGGGGCTATGTGAGATGATGGCTTAGGTAGAGGTGTGGAAGAAGGGTCCACATACACACGTTGCTCGTAGTAAGAAGTCAGATTCTCTACATTGAATACTCGGCTGATGCCCATACCATGAGGGTTGTCGATCTCATATGCATTCGTACCAATCCACCTCACGACTGTATAGGGGCCTATTCTGCGTGCGCTTAATTTCTTTGCTGGTCCTTGCGGGACCCTCTCAGATCGAATGCGAATCAATACCGGATCTCTCGCCTCAAAGATTTGTTCCTGCTTATGCTCGTCTTCTCAATCCTTATAATAATCATTACTAGCTGCTATTCTTTTTCGGACCGACTCATGGAGTGCATGCACATGTTGTATGAAAGGCTCTACTGACTCGCTGGGTCTGGACTCTAGGGGAATATTCACTAAGTCAATAGGTTTGCTAACCTCATACCCTAACATGATATGGAATGGAATCAAACATGTGGTCCTATTGACAGATCTATTATATGCAAATTCGGCTATGGGGAGAACAAAATCCCAAGTAGACGGACTATCTACAACAAGACAACACAATAACGTCCCCAGACTATGATTAACAACCTCGGTTTGCCCAACTGTTTGCGGGTGATAGGCGGAGGAAAACTTCAAAGTTATACCAGTTTTCTTTCATAAAGTCTTCCAAAATATCTCATGAAACGCACGTCGCCATCAGAGACTATGGAAGTGGGAAGCACATAATACTTAAATACCTCTCTAAGAATAACACAACCACATGAGGCGTCAACGGTCTTTCGGCAAGGGATAAAATGAGCCATTTTAGAAAAGCGGTCCACCACAACGAAGATCAAATTGAGCTTCCTCAAAGTACGAGGGAGCCACGGACTCCGAGGTTTTGGACAGGGAAGAGGAGGGGTCGACGGGATGAGAACTAGGTGGAGGTTTTTGACAGGGGAAAGGCCGGCGGGATGGGGATTAGACGGGGGTTTCCGACCGGGGAAAGGCCGGCGGGATGAGGCTTACAGGGAAAGGAGGAATCTGAGGGGAACTTTCCTGGTGTCGCACCAGGCGGATGTTTTCGGCATCGCACCGGAAGGGACCTCGGGGCTTCCCGCTCTTTCGCAAAAAACCACGGTGCCTCCCACTTCGTGAACCGCTGCATATAAATAAAACCCGAAGTAATAACCGCTCAACACAACTGAAAAACAAATAATACCCGAATCGGACGGCTCACACTATCTGGACCGATCAGGAGCAAAATATAACACAAATATAAAAACTATATATGAACACGACTCGGATCAACGATCCAGACGCAACCACAGACTTTGGTCGTCCATTTGGGTAGCGGATCACCGCCTCCTGCGGGAATACACCTGTGTCGATCGCGGTGCGCCATCATATTGATAAAGGCCTGTGCTTGGATTCCTAGTTATCAGTACTACCATTTCTGATTTCCATGCTTAGTCATCTAAAATGTAAGATTCTTCTCTCTGTATCTCCCCCTCTCCTCGTCCATTTCTCTCTCCCTCTCCTCGTCCTTTTCTCTCTCCCTCTTCCCTTCCTCACTCTCCCTCCTCTTTTTCGACAATTCTAGGAATGATAGCGTAAATGATATTTCTCTATCCCTCTTCCCTTCGTCACTCTCCCTACTCTTCCTATCTATGTGCCTATGAGTTCCAATATATTTGTTCAAAAATGGATTGATAGCGAGAAATAAAAAAGGCTTATAGTGTATCATGTTTTTTCTTAGTAGCATCGGTTGTTGTATAATCATCCTCGTTGTGTGTATTTTGAGATTTTGTTCAGTCATTTAGTGTAGCGTATTTCAGCTAACATAATATTGACATTAGTGTGTTTTTTCACATCAAGAGTCTCTGTCGAGATAGGTTCACATGCACTTTTTTTTGTATCGCCCCGGTCTACTGTGGGCATGCTACATGTCTACGGACCAGTGGCCAAACCCCTCTTCACGGATCTAATTGGCCCCAATCGCTAATTCCAATGAAGGGTTGTTCAGGCTAGGGATGAACCTCAGACATCCTAGATAAGAAAGCTTTAAACTGGTCCTCATGACCAATTTAGCTGCAGCTCAACAACCCGCCATTGGGATTAGCGGTTGCGGCCAATCAGGTCCTTGGAGAGGGTTTGGGTCACTGATCTGCAGACCTGTAACGCACCTATAGTAGATTGAAGCATTACAGTACTATGAAATAATATTTGTTGCATTTTCATGATTTCGTTCGAGAGGCAATGATGATTGAATCAAGAACCAAATCGTGATGCGCCATCATATTGATAAAGGCCTGAGCTTGGATTCCTAGTTATCAGTACTACCATTTCTGATTTCCATGCTTAGTCATCTGAAATGTAAGATTCTTCTCTCTGTATCTCCCCCTCTCTCCCTCTCCTCATCCATTTCTCTCTCCCTCTTCCCTTCCTCACTCTCCCTCCTCTTTTTCGACAGTTCTAGGAATGGTAACGTAAATGATATTTCTCTATCCCTCTTCCCTTCCTCACTCTCCCTACTCTTCCTATCTATGTGCCTATGAGTTCCAATATATTTCTTCAAAAATGGATTGATAGCGAGAAATAAAAAAAGGCCTATAGTGTATCATGTTTTTTCTTTGTAGCATCGGTTGTTGTATATTCATCCTCGTTGTGTGTATTTTGGGATTTTGTTCAGTCATTTAGTGTAGTGTATTCCAGCTGACATAATATTGACATTAGTGTGTTTTTTCTCATCAAGAATCTCTGCCGAGATAGGTTCACATGCACTTTTTTGTAACGCCCCGGTCTAATGTGAGCGTGCTACATATCTATGGACCAGTGACCAAACCCCTCTCCACAGATCTAATTGGCCACAATCGCTAATTCCAATGGAGGGTTATTGAGGCTAGGGTTGAACCTCAGACATCCTAGATAAGAGAGCTTTAAACTGGTCCACATCACCAATTTAGCTGCAGCTCAACAACCCGCCATTGGAATTAGCGATTGTTGTCAATCAGATCTGTGGAGAGGGTTTGGGTCACTGTTCTGCAGACCTGTAACGTACTTATAGTAGACTGAAGCATTACAGTACTATGAAATAATATTTGTTGCATTATCATGATTTCCTTCGAGAGGCAATGATGACTGAATCAAGAACCAAATATTTGCTGAATAACGGTTAATGCATCATGGATGGCCTGCCGAGATTTTCAGGCAACCTATGTGGCTGAACTAAGTTTTGGGATGCTAAATATCACGGGATTGTTATCTCTCGATTTTCTAGTTTTGAAACAATCTGAGCCTCTCCTTATTCTGAAGTCTGTTTTTTAGGATTTTTTGTTGTTGAAGTTTCTTTTCTCCATTTGAAAACAATGGTGAATGATTCAACAATAATCTCACGAGATCTGCAACCAAGGGCATTTGATCCCAGCTCGAAATCAGATTGAGCTAGAAATCACTCAATCCAAGGGTTGATTTCATGCTTGCTTGGTATCGAGTCTTGTGACGTTTTCTTAGAGATCTGATGGGGAAAACTGAGAAGATAAGTTCTCACATGGGCTTCTCCTGTGCTAACCAGCTCTACAGGCGCACTGTCTTCTCCCATACCCGAAGGCACTCCGTCCGCTCACAATCCCCTCCAGCGCAGTACTTTATCTGTCGCTCAATTTCCTATCACACTCGAGGGACTGCATGTTGTGGGAGTAACATCGTGCATGGGTGATGCCCCGTGTGCTCGGGAAAAGGCTAGCACAGGCTTCTCCCGTGAAAGACAATATTACTTGAACTAGGGTATTCACAAACCAAATATTTCGGGAATAATTTGGGAATCAATTCTTAAAGATTCATGTAAGATTCATATTTTTCAAATTCGAATCTGAATTCGAATTTGGGAATCAATGATTTTTTGCTAAACCATTGTGGATGGCCTGGTCTTGGAATCTTAGGTTACATGTGCCATCATTATTGTTTTCCAAGTTCAAACATCTGAGATTAGATAAAAATGGGCAGCTCTGTGCATAAAGCATCCCTACACAACGAGGGTCTGGGGAACGGGGAAGGGTCCCACCATAAGGGTGAAATGTAAAACCCTGCATTTTTGCAAGAGGTTACAAAACCCTAAACATCTGAGATAAGATATTTGGATAAACAAAGGGCAGCCCGGTGCACAAAGCATCCCTGCGCAGCGAGGGTCCGGGAAGAGTCCCACCACAAAGGTGATATGTCGGTAAACCTTACCCTGCATTTTTGCAAGAGTCTGCTTCAGGACGAACCTGTGACTTCAAAGGCCAAAGATTTCTGGATATTCCTGAAATTTTTGCTTGTGTTTGGTTTAGAGGCATTATGGGAGAGGGAAATTTCTCTTTGCTTATTATTATTATTATAAAAAATCAAAGGCCAAAGATCTGGGGACGCACGTTTAGTTTATCATCTTTTATGAATTTGTATCCATCTGACTTTCTTTGTTAGACAGAATTTACAGGTGGAATACTTGATGAGGAATTCCATATTGCACATAATGAGGAGGAATGCATAATTCCAGAGGCCTCCCATCTACTAAATAAAATTACAAATCCCTCTCCTCTAAGTTTACCTCGTTAACATGTGTACAAGATGGGCGATGATGGATCATTTTATGTTTTGTTTGCTCGAGTTGTCGCTTTTTCATTCTTCAAGATGAGTGATGATGGATGGTGAATAGTTCTTGTGCTAATGTTGTTAAATGCAATCATTATTGGGCATTGAAGGCTGCACCAAAGAGATTTGTGATGAGACTTTCTTCTACTTATCTCCCCCTTTCATTGATTCTTTTATCTGACCTCACTTCAGCCCTCTTCCTCCCTCCATCTCCATCTCTAACTAAGTTTTTTGTAATGTTGTGTTGTTTTGCTATTAAATAAGCTGTGTTTGCTTAATAATTTAGGCTATATGCGCTGAGCACTGAATTTGATTCAAAAGCCTGGAGGACAGCCTGAACTTTGATGCTTGGGCAACCCATGCCACCATTATTGTGTTCCAAAGTGTGAGTTTCTTCTCTTTCTTCCTTTTCTTCTGTCTGGCTATAAAAATAACATGAGCTTCTTCCTCTCTCTTAGAAGATGATGCTATTTCTCTACTCTTTGTTTTTGTAACCTTGTTTGTTTTTGTAACCTTATTTCTACTTCATTCTGATTTTTTGCTTCAACTATATCCGTCTTATTCTTTTGATGAAGGGTAATATTAAACTCTTCTTTTGTTAGTTAGATTTTTTCAGTTATGCTCTTGCAATATTAATTTCTCTGTTATGCTCTTGAAAACATAAAAGTATAATTTCTCTCTTAAACAGTTAACAATTTTTTAGCAGTTCAAGAAGGGCAGGTGACTTCGTTATTAAGTTGGGTGATCAAGATATTTCCCGTAGTGAGTGTTTTAAATATTTTGGATCGATAGTTCAAAACGACGGAGGTATTGATAAAGATGTGACCCATAGAATCCAAGCTGGTTGGTTGAAGTGGAGAGGCGCGTCAGGGATATTATGTGATCGTAAAGTACCACTAAAACTTAAGGGCAAGTTTTACCGTACTGCAATTAGACCCGTGATGCTCTATGGTTCTGAGTGTTAGGCAGTGAATTGTGTACATGAGCAAAAATGAGAGTTGTAGAGATGAGAATGCTTAGGTGGATGTGTGGACACACGAGATTGGATAAAATTAGGAATGAAAGTATCATGGATAAGACAGGATGAAAGAATTGGTTCCTAAACACCTAGAGGGGGGGGTGAATAGGTTCAATTCTGTTTCCTTCTAAGGCAGAATATTAATTCAGTTAATTAATAGAAACATATAGTTCTACAGCTATCACAGCACAAAAATAACAATACCACACACAATCACAGATGACACACTGATTTATAGTGGTTCCCCAAGGTCTGGGTACATCCACTTTCCCTCTTCACCTATCTAGCAGTGTGCTAGATTTGGCCTAACTTCTTTCCTTCTCCTCAGATCCGCAGATCTTACAGCTCAGAACCCAAACAAGGCTCCTACAACTCAGAGTGAATCCACACTCCTACAGCTCAGATAATCTGCCCTACCTCAGCCTTCAGCAAGGCCTACAACTCAGAGATGAAAATCTCCTACAACTCAGGATTTCAGCCCTATCTCAGCCTTCAACAAGGCCTACAACTCAGAGATGAAAATCTCCTACAACTCAGACTCTCAGCCCTACCCCAGCCTTCAACAAGGCCTACCACTCAGAGAACTTAATCTCTTACAACTCAGCATTTATAAATCAGGCTTACAACTCAGATCTTAAAAAGATCCTACTGAAAATAGATGTAAATTTGAAATTTACCACCACCCTGGTTGAGAGAGAAAGGATTGAAGGTTTCTTGATCAGTTCTTGAAAGAATCTGATGTTAGAGATCAACCTGTCTTAGCTTTCTTCAAAGCTTCTTGAATCTGAACACAGTAGGGTTGATCTCCTTTGAAGTTGATCTTTAATCAGCTTCTTTCTTGAAATTCAGAAATCAATCTGAATTCTTCTTGGCAGACTGGTTCAGAATTTGCACTTAAGAGACTTGTTGATGTAAGTCCCTTTCTTCACTTGAATAGATGGAACTCTCTCTCTCCAAATTCTTCTGAAGATTCTTCTGAATTTTTCTTTGAATTCTCTTGATAAACTCTGAGTAGATCAGCACTTGAGAATGTCTTCTTAGATCTTCTGTTGAAAATCTTCTTCTGTTTTTCGTGTTTTCTACTTTTTTTTATCTCATCTATATCATATGTATATCATCTGTTGATAGAGAATGTCTTTATATAGACTTCCTCCATGGTAACCGGCTGATCCGGTTTTTAACGAACTTCTGACAGCATCAGTAGACTTGTTGAATATCATAGCTGTCAAGTCTTCAGTCACTTCTTGAAACTCTGTCTCTGTCAGCAAAGTGTCGAGACTGAACTTCATCATGTGTCGACACAAGTAGACTAAGTGTCGACACAAACCTTGGTGGTGTCGACACAGCTCCCTTGATGTTGACACTGCTTCTCGACACAGCTTCTGTAGAATGTGTCGACACTAATTCTGTGTGTCGACACAGTCACTTCTTCTCTTCACAAAAAATCAACTTTGTTGAAACTCTGCTATGTGTCGACACAAGTCCTGTGTGTCGACACAGTTGATGTCGACAAAGTCTTTTGTGTGTCGACACTGCCTCTGTGTGTCGACACAGTTGATGTCGATTAAGCTTTTTTGTGTGTCGACACTGCCTCTGTGTGTCGACACAGTTGATGTCGACTAAGCTTTTTTGTGTGTCTACACTGTCTCTGTGTGTCGACACAGTTTCTTCTGGTGTCGACACAACCTTTCCAAGTGTCGACACAATTGACTCCAGGTGTCGACACAGCTTTTCTCCAGTGTCGACACAAGCCTTCATAAGTGTCGACACAGCTTCTTCTGGTGTCGACTCATGGACTTAGAAACTTTTCCTGCATTCCTGCATTTTCTTAACCTGCACATATAAACTGAAAACAACATCAAATACACTTTGATGCATATCATTGAGTAAGGTGAGACTTCTTCAAATCTGGTACACATTTTCCAATGTACCCAACACAGGAGTAGCACCAATTGCAGAGAAGATGCGAGAAGCTCATCTAAGATGGTTTGGACACGTACAAAGGAGACCATTAGAGGCACCTGTTAGGTGTTGTGAGAGTCTAGTCACTAGGCATGTTAAACGTGGGAGGGGTGGGCCAATAAAGACTTGGAATGAAACTGTAAGGAATGACATGATGTACTTAGGCATTAATGAGATTATGACAAAAGATAGGGCACAATGACAACAAAGGATCCATATAGCCGACCCCACTATATCGCGATAAAGGCTTGAATATTGTCGTTGTAAACAGTTAACAATTTTCTATTATACTCTTGTTAGGTTTTGGCGTTATTTTTATTTTATGATTGTATGTGTGTAACCCTATATATAGAGGAGTGTTTGCTTGTTTCAATAATACACCATAATTTTCTCCCGAGTTAACATGGTATCAGATCCAGCGGTGCCCTGATTGGCCCGATCCGCTAGCGCCGCACTCGCTAGGTTCCGCCCCCGCTCGCGCTGCCCTCGCACGGTTCCGCCGTCGCTTGAGCCGCCTTCGCCCTTCCCTCGCTTGCGCCCCCCACTCTCGGTTCCCCTCCTCTCTCTCGCCCAGTCGCTAGTGGGAGGCTCCCGTCTCCTCCTCCCTCTCTCTCGTTTCTTTCCGCCTAGGCATTGGATGTTGTTGTTGCCTCTTTGAATGTCATTGTAGGCCCGCTCTCTTCTTTCGGTGTCCAGTCCTTCTCCTTCTTGCAGGGATGACCCCTCCTTGGTCCCTCTATTGGTGTTCTTGGCTCCGAAATTTTGTCGGTTGCTCTTTCTGTGAATATTGTTTAGTTTGGTGCTCCTTTGTTCTCGTGTGTGCTCTTTCGGGGTTTCTTCCTCGAATGTCCCCTCCTTGTGCTACGTCTTTCGAGGCTATTCATTCTGATGTTGGGGGTGCTAGCCCGGTTACTTCTATTTCCGGGTGCAAATGGTTTGTCACTTTTATTGACTGTTTTTCTAGATGTACATGAGATTGTCTCTTGAAAAGTGAATATGATGTTTTTTCTTTATTTCAGCGTTTTCATAAAATGATTACCACTCAATTAAATGCTATTGTGCTAGTATTGCGAAGTGATAATGGTTCTCAGTACATTGACTCTCACTTTGAACGCTACCTTTGTGACTTTGGTATCATCTACCAAACTTCATGTGTGTACATTCCAACCCAGAATTTGGTTTATTGAGTGTCAGAATCGGCACCTCCTGGCGGTCGCTCGTTGTTTATTACTTCAGATGCACCTACCTAAATACTACTATGGGACGCTGTCCTCACGACTATGAATTTGATTAATCGCTTACTAACTCGTATCCTCAACCACAAAACTCCGTTAGAAGCTCTCAATATCCTCCTAGTGACCTCACTCGTATCTTTGGATGTGTGTATTCTGTCCATATGCACAACACCTCTAAGCTTGATCCCTAGGTGTTGGAACCGAAATTAGGCTCCACCTAGAGTTCGGACCTAGGGTGCAGCTCACACCTACTTCTCCCAAGCCGTCCCTTGGTGAGAGACTTGAATTTGGGGAATGACCCTTGGCTCTAGCGTGGAGGTCCCACCTCACACACGGAAGACCTTTGAGATCTCTCCCTCTCTAGCCAATGTTGAGCTAGGTGCCTTGGAGGATGAAGGAAGAAGATGAAGATTGGTGAAAACGGATCCCCCTCCAAAGCACCCCAAGGGTCTATTTATAGATTTTTGGGGATGACCTGCCAATAGCGCAATCCTGCTGCTCTGAAATTACTGAAATACCCCGGGGCTGGTCTGGCAACAGCCAAACTCCGCTGTTCTGAACAGCTATTCGCAGCCCACCAGGGGCAAAATAGCAGACCCTCAAGCCGGGCGAGCTTCTCAAGCCGGGCGAGCACTTGGGCCGCGACGGGTGTCGGCCTTGCGCCTCACCCGCCCCCTAAAACTGGTCGGGTCGGGTGCCGGCCTCCCGCCGCACCGGCCCCCCTGAAGGAGGGGCCGGGGCGAGTGCCGGACTCCCGCCGCACTTGCCCCCTAAAGAGGGGCCTGGGCGGGTGCCGGCCTCCCGCCGCACCCGCCCCCTAGAACAAGGCCGGGGTAAGTGCCGGCCTCCCGCCGCACCTGCCCCCTGAAGAGGGGCCGGGGCGGGTGTCGTCCTCCCGCCGCACCCGCCCCCTAGAACAAGGCTGGGGCAAGTGCCAACCTCCCGCCGCACTCGCCTCCTGACGAGGGGCTGGGGCGGGTGCCGACCTCCCGCCGAAATCCACCCCCTAGAACAAGGCCGGGGCGAGTGCCGGCCTCCCGCCGCACTCGCCCTCTGAAGAGTACTCCAAGCACTAGCAAGCTAGGCAAGTTTTTCCTCCCCCTACTAGTATATCAAGCAGATCAACAATTAATTGGCCCCCAGGAGTGCAAAACCCCCGAAAAGCTTAAAAATGTGTAGCAAGTCTTACGCCTTCCTGGGGACCCCACTCCGCGAATACGAGATTGTACACTATGCGCTTCGGTGTGTTTTCATTGGATACTTGAACACCCAATAAGGGTATAAGTGTTTTCATCTCAAGACTCGCAAGACTTTTGTCTTCATGGATGTCACCTTCTATGAATCAGAGTCCTTTTACGAGAGCTCTCTTCAGGGGGAGACTGGTACCATGGAAGTGAGCTCCTCAACCATTCCCCTACCTATATCTCCTCCATATCAATCTACTATCCCACCTGTTGTTCTGTCTCCGTCTCTGCCACCTCGCCCTACTCCTCTGTTGCAGGTTTGTAGTCGTCGAAGAAGGGGCACAAAAACAGCTTGGGCGCACTGTACCAGAATCCATGCCTGATCCGTCCACCGGTCCTCAAGGTAACCGTGCTTCCACTTGTCATCCCTTATCTCATTATGTAACTTATGACTCATTGTCTTCCCGACATGTAGCCTTTGTCACTTCTCTGTCCTCCATTTCCATACCCTCTTCGTGGCAGAAAGCTCTGAGGAATCAAAAGTGGAAAGATGCTTTGCGGGAAGAGATGATAGCCCTTGAGAGGAATTGCACATGGCACCTTGTTTACCTTCCTCAAGGCAAGACCGTGGTTGGATGTAAGTGGATTTTTTCGGTAAAACAAAACTCCCAAGGTCTTATGGACTGTTACAAGGCTAGGTTGGTGGCCAAAGGATACACCCAAACGACCGGAATTGATTATCAGGAAACCTTTGCTCCGTTGCAAAGATGAATTCTGTCCTTATTCTCCTCTCACGTGCATCCTGCAAAGGGTGGAGTCTCAGTCAGTTGGACGTAAAGAATGCCCTCCTCCATGGAGATTTGGAAGAAGAAGTTTATATGTCTCTACCTTCTGGTCTTATTTTCGAGGGATCTGAGGGAAAGGAATGCAGACTGAAGAAGGCTCTATACGGACTAAAACAATTCTTGAGGGCTTGATTTGGAAGGTTTCAACGAGCAATGATGACATTTGGGTATGCTCAGAGTAATGCTGATCATATCCTATTTGTAAAGCACATACAAGGGAAACTGATGATGCTGATAGTTTATGTGGATGACATTGTCCTAACTGGGGATGACATGGGAGAAATCAAAAATCTCAAGACAAGATTGACTAGTGAATTTGAGGTAAAAGATCTTGGTAACCTCAAGTACTTTCTTTGCATTGAAGTTGCCAGATCCAGGCACAGTATCTTTATCTCACAGAGGAAATCCTTGACCTGCTGAAGACTATAGGGATGAGTTAGTGTAGACCTGTTGATACCCATATTGAAGTGAACCATAGATTGGGAAGGGATGGTGGAGAACTTGTCACAGATATCAACGACTTTCAACGCCTGGTGGGGAGACCCATCTACCTATCTCATACTCACCCGAATATATTGTATGTTGTTGGAGTTATTATCCAGTACATGCATGCTCCCAAATCGCACCACTTGGATGATGCCCATCAGATTCTCAAATATCTCAAAACTTATCTTGACGTGGCATCATGTTCTCTCCGAACAAAGAACTATCCATTGATGTTTTCACAGATGCTGATTGGACAGAGTTAGTTGATGATCTTAGATCCCCATTTCCGGGTATTGTACCTTTGTTGGAGGAAATCTGGTGACTTGGAGGAGCAAAAAATAGAATGTTGTTGCTAGATTCAGTGCAGAAGCAGAATTTAGGGCTATGACCCAGGGAATATGTGAAGGAATGTGGATTCGATCTCTTTTACTTGAACTTGGGATTCGTGGAAAAGGCCTCATCCGGCTATACTGTGATAACAATGTCGCCATTAGCATTGCTTACAATCTTGTCCAGCATGATCGCACTAAACATGTGGAAGTCGATCGACGTTTCACCAAGAAAAACATTGTGAGGGGAGTTATTATAACTCCTTTTGTCCCCTTTGATCAACAACTCGTTGATGTGCTTTCAAAGGCCGTCTCATGAGTGTTTTGGTGACATTATATCCAAGTTGGGTGTGACTGATATCACAAGCTCAACTTGAAGGGGATTTGTTCTCGACTGTGCTAGTCTGCTCGATCCTTAAAATAATCGTGACTAGCTGCAATTTTTTTACGGACCGACTCATGGAGTGCATGCACATGCTAAGTAAAAGACTCTGCTGACTCCTGTGAATAATGCAAATCATACGATGGACTCAAATCATGCAACATAGGCGAGTCGAGCACTATATGTGAATGACCATGCAAGTTATGCAATAAATGCAGATGTCTGACAAATAACACGACAGACTGACAAATGCATATGTTATATAACAGTGAAAGTGCTTAAGGATTGGTGGTTTATCTGGAGGCTCTTTGGGCGGGTGTAGAAAAACTTATTTAGTGTACGGAGACCACCCAACTGCTTAACTGAGGCACCAACAGTAAGTGGCGAAATCAGGATATGCCAAATATCTCCTGAGGGATGTAAATCATCAAGAGGCTCACTGTGTGGTCGATAGAAAATTTCAGCGTGAATAATGTCATCGCCTGAAGGAACGCCATAGATGGTGACAAAATATTGCGACGCACGGATGTGATGGGTACCTTTCAAATGATAAGGCCCATCAGGTGGCTCACCATGGGATGTCCTCCAAAAATCATCGCGTGCTTGATGATCACTAGTGCGGAGACATGACTCATCACTAAAGTGCGGTAGGGAAAGATCGTCAAATGAGCCTCTCGGGGACTTAATCTTGGGGAGGTCAACAATGGCATGATGGTCCTCCAAGAGGAGAGCACCAATCCAGGTAGTGTACAGGGGAACGAGTAGGACACCCACAACAAAGTCAATGATAGTTCCTGGACTCTCACTACAGAGTGGTGACTCATCAGTGGGGTCATCAAAGCATCCACCAATATGAGTATTGTCAAAAGAGGTGGGGTTCCCAATAACAGGTGAGGCGACCACAAAGAGATCAACACTAAGCTCTCGGCCCTCGGTCGTGATGTAGCTCGAGGTAATACTATGGGAAGAGCTGGAGGCGCCCATAAAAAAGTGTGGGTCAATTGGAATCGTGCCGAGCATTGAATCTTTAATCAAAAGGGACACTTGGTCTAAGTGAATCGTGGTAAATGGATATACCATCACAGTTTATCTAGGCCACTCGTCCTTACTCTCGGGACCACGCTCACTAGTCATACTAGTATCACTCTCCACATGCATCATAAGGTCATGATCAGACTCGATTCTAAAACCAAGTGGGAACTGAGTCTCAACCAGACAAGATGAATCAAAATTAGGTGTCATGCCTCTCATGGTAGTGGGAGTCTACTAGACGCATTTGTGGTTTGACCTAAATCCCTAGGCTTTCTCCTATTGATTTTTCCTAAGATAGATCTCATGTGATCAAAATGAGCATTTAAGAGATCAAAGCGGTCAAGAACTAATCGCTGAAATTCGACCTCATGTAACTCTATTTGTGGAACACTAGGAGGGTCTTTACATGTGGTGTGATCCTGGCGATGATGACCTGTATAGGTTTCTTGAGGGTCATCTTGACGGTAGTTCCTAATATAATCATATGGTGCTCGTTGGTGGACGTGAGCTCTATGAACATGTAGTGGTGGTCGCGCATATACAAACTCAGGTTCCTCAACTAGAGGAGGTGTGTAGTGACGATGATCTAAACGATATTCAACTCTATCATCATAAAGTCGCTGAGAGGTGTAATGATGATAATGTGAGGACCTCTCATCGTGTGGATCGTCTCTAGCATAATGGAATTGCGTCGAGGGGTCCACACGATCTCTAGGAGTGGTGTGCGATGAATGATAATAATCATCATGATAACATGAAGGTTTCTCTAAATGAGCTCTATGAGGTCAGATATATGTAGACTCGGGATCCCCAAATAGAGGAGATGAATGACAACGATAACTAGACATAAATGAACCTAAAGACTCTATAAAATCTACCACTACCTTTATAAATGCGGCCCAAACCTTGGCCTCTGATTTTAATTTGATGCAGGGTAGGGACCGACTCGGGGTGGATTCACTAAATGCACACCTATATGCAATGACGTATGGATAATGCAAGAGAAGGCCCATGCAAACAATTGCCACAATAATTAATTATTATATAAAAAGCAGAGGCGCAAACGTTCACAAATAATGATGAAAAAACGAGTTTCAATTCAGTAGACAACAAAGGCGCAAATATTTTAAAGCACACACAGAATAAATCGTGCAAATCACATGACGAATGTACTAAAAGCAAATAAAATAGGAATCCACTACAAGTATAATGTCAAATACACAACAATAAAAATAATAACTCAAATTAACAAATTATGCATGCAGGCGGTGTCAAATGACGGCAGATGGCGGGCGTCCAAGGCTATTGCAGGGTGGGAAGAGTGCGGTGAGGGGAATATGTGTGTTGTTGGTGAGATGGAGATTGTATACGGACGGGGGTGGGTCAGGTGAGTAATGTTGTTTGGGTAGTAGAGGAAATATGCTACTGATGGAGGATAGAAGGCATCAATAGGAAATCTGGACTGTGAGGGCTATAGTCTGATTTAATTGTAGGAGTGGCGTTTCAATAATGGCGGGGTGATTGGCAACTACAGGAGGGGGTTGATGTGGGGATAGGGAAATGTTGGCCACGTGAAGTTGGAACAGGGAGGGGGTTGATTCCAGTGGTGTTATGGTTGGGGAACGCAGGTTTGGTGGTAGCACGGAGCAGAGACTCTTTTGCATGGTGATTGTGAAAAGGTTCGGCGGACGGGTTCAGCGGGAGGGGAAGGGTTCACTGGAGGTGGGGGTTGGCTGTTGGACTGTGGATGTGCGGAAGGTTGTGGGAGGTGAGGTGGGAATGGGGAAGTTCACGGCGACTAACTGGCGGAGGAGGGAATGGGTGGCCACGGCGTCGCACCGAGGTGTTGGTGTTCTTATGGTGATCCGGAAGTAGTCAAATAGTTAGTCTCACTAACAACGCGATTTGAGCTTATAGGGTCGCACATAAGAGAGCATGGAGAAGTTGGAGGAAAGATTTTGTTGGCCTCACTCATATGGGATATGAGTAGAGAACAATTCCTATGACATTAATGTCACTGACGGGTTGCGTCGAGTGTGTATCGACGCACGTAGAGTGCGTGTCGATGCACGTCGACTTCCTATCGACGCAGCCAAGCTCGATGTGTCTACGACTTCTAGTCGACGCTACGTCGAGTAGATGTCGACGTTACGTCGACTTCTATTCAACGCAAGTGCGTCGACTGCCTGTCGACGCAAGTTGCATCGAGTGTCGTCGACTGCTTATCGACGTTGCGTCGAGTTCATATCGACGCACGTCGACTGCAAGTCGACGCATATCGACGTAAGTCGAGTTTTGGCGGACTTCTAAGAGGGCTTCTGTCTGTTGTTATCCTTGGATATAAATAGACTTGGAAAAGGGTTTTCCTCGTCTGTGAGAAATTGAAGTGCGTGCTTCTGAAGCCGTCACTTGCCCTAGATCCCGTTGTGACTTCTTGTCGTCGCCTCTCCAAGAAACGAATCTAGCAATTCATGGAGACGCAAAATCTAGCAATTCGTGGAGACGCAGAGAGCAATTCGTAGCCACACGCAAGGGCGCGCACGGCCGCGCGCGAGGGCGTGCCCGGCCTTACGGCCGCACAGCCAAGGGCCCGCGCGACCGGGCGGCTGCATGGCCCAGTCACCAATGCTTGGATTCTTATTAGGCAACCCATACTATCAGTGTTATAATTGGAATGGCTGAACATCAATGAATGATAGTTACACCTCATCATGGAATAATTTGGAAACCATCCGAGCCTTTCTTTGTTGGGGTAGAAATCCTATATCAAATTTTGATTTGAACACTTTTGTTAGGGAAACTAGTGTAGAATGAAAAAAAACTCTAAAAATCAACAACACAAAAGACAAATTTGCACGGTTCCCCCAAAGATCAACAACTAGTGTGTATATATATAGGGCAATTTACCGGGACCTCCCACAGTTTGCTAAATTACCAGTTGCACCTCTCTTACTTTTGAAATTAAAAAAAACTTCCCATGTAAGAATGCATTTCATAATATCCATTCACAAAAAAACCCTTTTGAAAATTTACCGGGAGGGGTTTGTGCATGTATGTTTTGAAATGTTAATTTAAGGGAAGGTTATTGTATTTTCAGAAGTGGGGTGCAACCTGTAATTATGCTAATTTTCAGGGAAAGTTTTGGTAATTATATATATATATATATATATATATATATATATATATATATATATATATATATATATATTCAAATATATTACTCAAACTTCCCTTATGAGTTTGCAAAATTACATGTTGCACCCCTCTATCTTTTTAAATTACAAAGACCTCCCCTTTGAGTTAGTGTTGGGCAGTGAATTGTGTACATGAGCAAAAAATGGGAGGTGCGGAGATGAGAATGCTTAGGTAGATGTGATGACACATGAGACTAGATAAAATTAGGAATGATTGTATCAGAGATAAGACAGGAGTAACACTAATTGCAGAGAAGTTGCGAGAAGCTCGACTAAGATGGTATGGACACGTACACAGGAAATCATTAGAGGCACCTGTTAGACGTGAGATTTTAACCACTAGGCATGTTAAGTGGGGTAGTGGATAAAGGTTTGAGTGTTGTTGTTTTTGTTGGTTTGACGTTGTGGAAATCCATATTGCACATAATGATGGATGGTTGCTACATTAAACTCTCTCTGTCCTCTCCCCCCTCTCTCCTGCTCCCATCACCCACCTAATGGTCCCCAATTTTTTCCCTGAGTATAGAGCTATTTTATTTTCCAATTGGTTTTGTGTGCAACTAAATTTTTTTTTTCTTCTTTGAGAAAGGCGATGACGATATACGGACAATTCATGTGTATAAAACTGATAAAAGCGTTGAGGACGTCCTAAGAGTGGAATAAACTAGGCAACCCTTGCAATCATAGCTCAAGGACGAGACTTCTCTTTGTTCTATGAAGTTTTTTTTGGGAAACATCCGAGCCTTTTTCTATTTGTCAGAGACTTACGCGCGCACAAAACTATTCTATAAATTTCTATTTTAAAATTATGGATTGTCCATGTGTATAAAAATGGTAAACGGCATTGAGGACGGCCTAGGGGAGATTTTTTTAGGTATTTGATTTGAAGTACCCAAGCATCCCCTGGAAATTAGCATAATTACAAGTTTCAACCCTATTTCTTTTGAAATTACAAAGAATCTCTCCTGTAAGTTTACATTTTATAACATCCATGCACAAAAAATGCCTCATTAGAGGGTTGTGCTTATTATTGTTTTTTATTTATTTTTATAACAATTTGTATTGGTGCAATGAACTAATCACCACCCAGACGTTGCTCCACATATGCTTTCTTGAGGTGTCTTTTTGAGCTGATTTTTTTGTACATTTTTTAGGGTTTAGGGGTATAATAGACCAATAAAGACTTGGAATGAAACTGTAAGGAAAGACATGATGTACTTAGGCATTAGTGACATTATGACAAGATCGGGCACAATGGCGGGCACAATGGCGACAAAGGATCCATATAGCCGACCCCACTATAGTGAGATAAAGGCTTGATTGTTGTTGTATTTTTTATAACCACTTGTATTGGTGTAGTGAGCTAATCACTTCAACATATGCTTTCTTGAGGTGTTGTATTATTAATCACTTCAACTTTCCTACTGGTGCCATAACTATGTTATTTATTTGGTGAATTTCTTAAATTTTCTCTCCACTACAGCTCAAGGTATGCATGTAATTGCTAGTGCTTGAAGTCAAGTCCTATTTAACTTGGTTCTATGGATGGACATCATTTTTCTCTGGGGTTTTCACTGTAAGGATCGTCCCCTTCAAACATCACATTGTGCTCATTGACTTATATGTATGTGGTTTTAGCTGTAACTTCGTTCTTTGCAGAGGTTTGGCCAAGCCATTTCCTCCATGTACAAATTATTTCTTTATTTAAAATCACATGAAAATATCATATTTTTATGTGCACTTCCGCTCCAACGAAGGATGAAATCTTTGGTTTGCTGAATATAATGTAAAAAATCCACCATGTAAAACTCAATTATATGTTCTTTCATATTTCCAAATTGTATATTGGGTTCACTCCCTTTACTTATATTCCTTTAAGAGATGAATAAAATTAATCCTTTTATGCTCTCTCATTCTAACATGGTTGTGATAGTCATCTTTTTTCCTTTCTTTACACCTCAAATCTGTCAACATCTCTACGTTTAGATATCCTACGTTTGGATGGAATTTCAATTATAATGTTTGCTCAATAAACAGAGTCAGTCAATATTGTGGAATTCATCAAATTTGGTTAGCCGTTTATGAGATAAATTTCAATCTTACAATTACTTGCGCTAGAGAAAAAATACACATTTGGGCGAAATAATTGTGCCCGGGTATGCAGATGAAAATGTGCCCAACTGGGTGAAAATTGCACTCCCGGGCAAAATAGCGAGTGCTCAGGCAAAAAACACGCGTCCTGGCATGAAATGTTAGCTAGGGCGTAAAATGCGAGCTCGGTGGAAAACGAGAGCGCTAGCAGAATATGTGCACCCGGGCGGAATATGCATGCTGGGGCAAAAATAAGCGTTGTGATGAAAAAAGTGCGTGCAGGTAAAAAATGTGTACCATGGTGAAAACGCTAGCTCGGGCGATAAAGCGCTCCCCTGGCAAAGAATGCGCGCCCATGTGAAATACCAAAAGTTAAGGTGAAAATCATGCACGAGTGAAAAATTGTGCGGGTGAGAGAAAAATGCGCACCCGGGCAAAAAATATGCATAGACAAAAAACATGACCACGCAAAATACAAGTGCTTGAACGGAATACGCATGCCCATGAGGTATACACATGCCTTGGCGAAAAAGTGAGTGCCTGGGAAAAATGTGCATTATGGGAAAAAAGTGAGTCCCAGCATATAAAACAAGTGTAAGTCAAGGAGGAAAGCAAGCATAAGTGAAAAAATGTGTGCACTGGAGAAAAAGTGTGGCTTGACAAAAAACGCGTGCTCGGGCGAAAAAAGTGTGCCAAGGTGAAAAAACGTGTCAGGTCAGAAAAAATGTGCATTATGGGAAAATAGCGCGTCCGAGCAAAAAAACAAGCATTTTGTATGAAAATTTCCCGTCCTTCCGAAAAATACTCAATTGGTCAAAAATACGCTTCATGGGCAAAAAATGTGCGTCCAAGCGGAAATCGCAAGTCAAGGAGAAAAGCACGCATAAGTGAAGTATACCCGACGAAAAATCGTAAGTCAAGGCGAAAAGCACGCATAAGTGAAAAAATGTGTGCACTGGAGAAAATGTGTGCGGCCCGACTAAAAAACGCGCGCTTGGGCAAAAAAAGTGTTCGGTTGTATGTCTGGATTCAATGGTTGGAATTGAAATTTTAATTTTATAATATTAAAATTGACAAAATATATAATTTTTTAAAATAGAAACTAACATCAACAAATAATGTTCCGCATCACCAAATTTCACAAAATTAAAAACATAGTTTATGACATAACTTAACATTGCAATATATTTGGACCGCATAAAATCAACCCCGTAAATGTAAGCGTAGCCAAGCCCTCCTGATTGGCAACGACAAAGCCATGAACACGTCACTCTTGATGTCGTCGACACTCAGCATATTGATAGCATGTATGACCGCGTCCTCAGTCAGATCTGTGATAGCTGCAATGGTCGCATATATCCTGTCTGCATTTGAGATCGGATGTGTCGGTTGAGAAGTAACACTGCTCTCGTGTTCCATGTTCCTCGCTATTGCTGAAACATCATCTGCAATTATGTCTGTCACTGATGTTTTCTTCTTCTTCTTGATCTCTGGCTCAATCTCCCCGACCACATTATCGTCCACTGAAACGTTAATGTGAATCTCATTCATTGCCTCGAATGCAGTTGCAGCATTAGCTCCTGTAGCTCTATCAATCCCACATATCATAGCTAAATCGTCTCAATTCACGATCACCTTGCTAAGATAATGTTTTACTATCGGGTGTGTACAAGTTTAGAGTTGAGTAGACTCATTAAATTTTAAATTGATAGAAAATATAAATTTTATTTTTAACTTACAATATTACCTGTACATAATTTGCCCAAACATCTTTGTTGTCTACCTTCACTATATTGCGCTCCCAATCCTATCCAAATCCACTCGTATTTAGCATTGCCAATATCTTTTTGTAGTATTTATTCCATGTTTTTATTCGCGTCATTATTTTCTTCTTACTAATGTCGACGTTGCAAACCTCTTTTAATGCTTGAATTGATGTTGTGTACGGGACACTTTTCCAACCACTAGCCGCCTTGTTCCCTAAATTTTGCTGCTCTAGGAGAGCGGTCGATAAAGCACAGTCCATCTGTGGTGTTCAGAGAACATATGACTGTTCACTGGCCTTAACAGCTTTTCCTTTGTCATTATCCATTTAATTTTTGCAATTCAATCAAACATAAAAGATCGTACTCATTGAACATATTTAGAAAATAAATTATATCGACAATAACATCATATGGTTTAAAAACAACAACACTATGGCTTCAGTAGCATCATATGATTTAGAAAACAACATTATATCTTAAGTAACACCATATGATTTAAAAAAATAACAAAATTATAATCATAGAGTAGCAAAGCAAGAGAACATCTTATAATCCACGTCGAGCACGATACTCGTTGAACATATTTACAGCCATAGTATCTCTAAAATTGGTTCACTATGGAGTTGCTTGAACAGCACCCATTGCATCTGCCCACTCCTTTAGGTGATATCTTGTTGACCAATATGGAGCAAGATAATCTGGACCGTTAGCGTATCCCGCATCCACAAGGTAGTATTTTCCTACCGGGACCTCAAAACGATCTGCTCTTTCGAGAGCATTACGCAGCACTTTGGAGTCCGAAGATGAACTCTCCCACCCAGGTAATACATAAACAAATTTCATGTTTGAGTCACATACACCCATAACATTTGTTGCAATTGCTTGCTTCCTATTCTGATATCGACCTTGATCTTTGATTGGAATTATTACTTTAATATGAGTCTCATCTATGACGCCAATGCAATCCTATACAATAAGCAATTATGTATCAATATTGTCTAAGCAAATAACATACGCACTCATGTATGAAAGAGATAAAATTCTCACGAGAAAATTACGCCATCTTTGTTTTTTTGATGCATCTGAGAGCTTGATAAAATCAGGGGCTAACTATAGAATTGCTCCTAACACAATGTTAAAATGTCTGCTGACTGTATCAATTGAACGTAATGACGTTCCACTAACCGCTCGAAATTTCTTATTATGAGCTAAAATATATAAAAAAATACTAACAGATTCTCTCACTGAAACGTTTTTTGTGTCTCTTATTAATCCTCTCCCAATTAATATGATGCATAGAGTTTCAAAGGATCTTTTATTTATTCAAAGCTGATTAAAATAATTGATATTTGTCCCACTATGTAATCGGGCAAACATTGTCCTTCTTAAAATAGTTTTGGCATCAGCCTCTACAAGATCCCTTGCAATCCTAGGTTTCATCAAAACAACATAGGCCACAACAAGAGCTGCTGCCACTATTGCTCTCCTACGTCTACCAAGTCTTTGTAATTCATCCATCTACATATAAACAAACAAGTAAAATTAAAATGTCAACCCACACATACACATAAACATACATACAATACTACTCACACATACACACACAATAAACACATACATACACACGCAACTATGATCTTCATGGCATTATAATGTCAACCCATTTTACCCTATTAGATATCATTTCAGATACTTAAATATTGTCAATAACATTTTGCCATTTGACATGTCTATTTTAATCCTATGAAACTTTTTAGTTGAGTCTTTTCAAATTGTGTACAAGTT
Source organism: Platanthera guangdongensis (assembly GCA_039583875.1). Classification (NCBI taxonomy): domain Eukaryota; kingdom Viridiplantae; phylum Streptophyta; class Magnoliopsida; order Asparagales; family Orchidaceae; genus Platanthera; species Platanthera guangdongensis. Next base: position 143,695,084 of record CM077155.1, on the reverse strand, counting down.
TAAGACATAATAAATACAAGCAATGCAACTCTACTTAAGAGGACCATGGAGTGTATATATTGTTGATGTCAAACTTACCCATGCATATGCAAAGTATCTTTGGATGCAAGGCCTTGACGAGTAAATTACTAATTTTGTATATGATCGTACAAGAGTGAATGAAACAATTTTTTTTACCCACTTTTCTGGATGAAGTAGAAATTGATCTCAATGTGTTCATAGCACTTATGAAATACAAGATTTCCTATCATATGCATAATAGCTGGATTATCACAAAATCATGAAACTGGAGGTGTGGTAGTCCTAAGGTCAAATAGGAAGAGACATAACCATAGAATTTCTTAAACTAGATGTTCAAATTTTTAAAAGGCCAAAGCAGAGCTTATAAGCAGTATGATAAAGATGATGTTCATTATCCCTAGTATAGTTAACATCAATTTCTTGTAAATAACACTGCAACACAAACATCTAACTAGCAGTTGCTACCAGAATTAAGAAAAGACATGTAATTTCAGATCAGTGCATGAACCAGGTGCTAAATCACTGCCAAGAGGGCTGTGTTGGACTGGTTATTTTCCAAATTAATTAACAAACACACTGGACTTGAATTTCTTCCATATGATTAGGACATGAGCAGTAGAAGAAGAAGAAGAAGAAGTACGGTAGTATTGTTGGGGATGAGACCCATTTTATAAGATTAGGTGTGCACATAATCACACACCCATAATCTCCACCTCAAAAGAATTGGGATCATGGGATTGACCGCACGCGTTATTACCGCGCCCGATCCCCCGCACACCGATCCCATCACGCGTGGTGGGCAAACCGCCGCGAGCCCCACCTTGTCGGCGGCGGGCGACCGACCTCCTCCCCGGACGTCGGCCGCTCGCCCTCTCTCGCCGCGCCAGCCGCAGCCGCAGCCGAGGAAGCGGCCGCACGGGCCGCACCTCCCTCGGTCGTCGGCTGCGGCCAAGGGGGGCGTCCGCCCGGGCCACCCCTCCCTCGGCCGCCAGCGCGGCCTAGTGGGCGGCCGCACAGGCCGCCCCTTCCCTCGGCCGCCAACGCGGCTAAAGGGGCGGGTCGCCACCTCCCTCGGCCACCGACACGGCCAAGGGGGCGACCGCCCGGGACTCCCACTCCCTCGTCCGCCAGCGCGGTCGAGGTGACGGTCGCTCGGGCCACCCCCTCCCTCGGCCTCCGGCGCGGTCAAGGGGACAGTCGCCCGGGCCACCCCCTCCCTCGACTGTCGGCGCGGTCAAGGGGGCGACCGCTCGGGCCGCCCCCTCCCTCAGCCGCTAGCGCGGTCCAGGGGGCGGTCGCCTGGGACTCCCCCTCTCTCGACCACCGACGAGGCCAAGGGAGCTGCCACCCGGGCTGCCCCCTCCCTCGGCCGCCGGCACGCGGCCCAAGAGAGCGGCCAGGGCCCTCCCCGGCCGCCGTCGGCTGTCCTCCCCTCGCCTGCGAACTTGTCGGCAAGTTCGTCGGCCGCCCGTGGAGTTTCGCTCCCATCGTCCGATCGGTAGGGGACGTTCCCGGCTGTCTGATTCACATGTAACCACCCACTAACCACCAGGTTAGTGGGGGAATTTAATTAGCTATTTAATTATTAATTTAGGGGTGCAAACAGTGGTATTAATGCGCACCCCTAAACTATGAGAAAATATTCATTTTGGGTGGTTACGGTGAGCGGATTGCCGCATAACCACCGTAACCACCCCTAGAGCCTATAAAAGGAGCCACATGACTTCTCATTTCTCACCTTTTTCCTCCGAGTCTTCTTTTTCCTCAGGCCGAAGCTCTGCCGAATTCCTCCTACGAGCAGCATCTGAGCCGCACCCGAGCCGCACCCGGGCCACGTACTGGCCAAATTGAAGCCTCCCAATGAAGCCCAATCTCTCAGGTTCCAAGTGGCCCCTGCAACTGCAAGTCCAGGTACTCCGCTCCACATTCAGAATCAGCAAGGTGCTAAGCGAAGACCACCAACACAAAACGCAATTTGTAACAACTCCTGCCCCGACGGTCTGTCGTCCGCCGTGTGACGAGTATTCTCTGACCCCAAAGCTGTAACGAGAGGTGGCATGTCACCCTCGACTTCACAAACAAGTTGTAACAACCAGTAAATAGTGGATTTTGACCGGCATAGACCCGATCATGTGATTTTTTACCAATTTGAGAAGTTTTTCCACGATAAACTGAGTGTGTACAATCGACCTATTTTATTGACTGTGTGCGCGCTCGACCGTTCCGAGAGCTAAGACGGTCCAGGTTTTTTCCGTCTGGCTGGGACGTCGAGTTAGACCGCAACAGGTATAATATTAAATTTCCTTTATATTATCCATGTCAATTATAACGATAAGGATGGTTATTGGAGGAAAACTCTGATTATATATTGATTTTATGATTTTGATTATGTACTGATTTCTACTTCTTAAATTCTCTATTTAAATTTTGATTTTTATTTATTTATTGAAGATTACACGGTTCTTTCTGTTGAAACCGGAAACCGGCTTCTTGTGGAGTTCAAACTTTTGGGGAAGGGGTGACTGCACATTTACTTCGCTTAGCAAGCTTGGCTGACCGAAGACTTGGAACTTGAAACTAACTCAAGGCTCCAGCACGGAGGTCCCACCACACACTCGGAAGATCTTAGAGTGCGTCCCCTCCTTAGTCTGTGCTGAGCTAAGGGCACCTCAGAAAGCATTATAAAACAAGAGAGTAAGAGAACTGGAAAGCTTGCCTTCTGAGGTACCCCCTTGGATCTATTTATAGATTTTTGAAATGGGTCAGCCAACAATGCAACTCCATTGTTCTGAACGGCTATATGCAGCCAAAAGGAGATCTGCTAACAGTGAAACTCTGTTGTTCTGAGTAGCTAAATGCTGACCTACATTTGGCAGATCAGATTATGTTTAACCACATGATACCTGCACCTCACTCATAGGGGGGAATCGAGGACAACACCCCACTCAACTGGGCGGATGCGACCTGGCTCTCGCAACTCGCCTCTCTCTTTAGACGAGCGTGAGTCGGGATCCTGCGACTCGCCTGCCCCTCGCGCGGAGGCGGATCAACGATCTCGGCCAGTCACCCGTGGTACTCATCTCCCTATCGCCTTGAGTCGTCTACCTTCCCGCACCGGTACGAACGGTCTGCGGGAGGGACTGACCCGCCACTATTTCACCGCAAGCAATTTACAATCAATCAAACAAAAGGCAAACAATATAAACATCGGGTCTACGTCGGCCTGCCCACCAGGCTTTAGACTTTGGGCGTCGACACTCAGCTCTACTTTCGACAAGGGGAGTGGGAGCGCATTATTTGGGGCTAGACCTGGAGGACTACTTCAACTCCGGTTATCCACAACTAAGGCTCGATGACTGCTCTTCAGAGCAGGACCCGAGACTATAATAGTAAATTGCAATGGGAATAAGTGTGGTGATTATGCTGCTTATTTAAAGTGCTGGAATGAAATGTGACAAGTACGAGACTAGAGTAGTACTGAATAGAAAATACTGAAATAAACTTGACCAGTACGAGAATGAAGTAGTACTGAATGGAAAGTACTAAAATAAGCTTGACCAGTACGGAACTGGAATAGTACTAAATAGAAGGTACTGAAATAAGCCTGACCAGTACGCGACTGGAGTAGTACTGAATGGAAAGTACTAAAATAAGTTTGAACAGTACGGGACTGGAATAATACTAAATAGAAGGTACTGAAATAAGCTTGACATTACGCGACTGGAGAAAGCATAAAGAAAATAGTTAGTAGTCTAATCACTCCTATTCAGGAGGCTTCAAATTCATCGAGATTTAAATGAGATTTTGATGGGTTACATCAATTATTAGGATCCAATTAATTTGGTTGCGTTATATTTATTATGGCTTAATTGGATCAAGGTCCGGTTAGGAGTTATATTCTTATTAGTCGTCGAGAACAACCCCCTAGCATCACCCGCACTTTCACCTTCCGAGCGTGCCCAATTTACGAGAGAGTTGAGGCGCTCGACGGTTTTATGAAATCTGGGAAACCCGGAGCTTAGTCACCTGCCTCGGCCATTCTCATCGATAAAATAGTTTAAAGTACTTATTTGATTATAAGGAGTGGTCGCGTACTCAAAATTTCCGTCTTTTAGGGAAAACGAGCGGAAAAAGGATCCGTGCGCGACCCTAGGCTTCAATATTTTAGAAAAAGTATCAAAACTTATCTCCATGACCACAAATTTCGATACAACCCTTGGGAGGGCCTAAAGTGAGCCTAGTACTTTTTTTATAATTTTCCAATGTATTTTGGGCATTTAATTTAGCCAATCAAATTTTATTTTGGCTTTTAAAAATACTAAATTAATTACAAAAATTTTCAAAATTTTTGTGAAGGTAGTCCTCATCATGGGGAACATTTTTCATGTTGGTCATTTTTCTGCTAGATGCATAGGTTTGGCCCAAAAAATTCCAACAATTCTGCCCCTTTTATTTGGTCTGCCAATAGCAGATCCACCTAAACCTGTGGCTGAGATTGAGCCGCAGGGTGAAATTTGATCTTCTGTCCCCACAGCGGATCGGTAGCGGATCCGCTGTGGGGGGGGGGGGGGGGGGGGGCGTTGATGTTGAGGCAGGGGGCGGGAAAATAGGAGATCAGCGCCGTCCGATCTCATCATGAGATTGGACGGCCACTGCTACTCCCGGCGGTGTGGAGGGTGGCAGCCTCCACCACCGCCGGCCAGTCTCTACCAGCCGCCGTCGCCGGCCCCGATCAACTCGTCGGGGGCCGGCAACTCTCTGGGCGATGGTCTTGCAGCCTGGCGCCGTCGGCCGCCGCCCGAAATTCCCATCCCGAGAGCCTGGGGTGGCGGTGGCCCTGCTCCCTGCGCCACCTCGCCACCCCCGCTCCTCGGATGGATGGCCGCCAACCAGTCCACCCATGGCTGATGTGCTGGGGTCGGGCTTCTCGCCGGCGGTGGTCCGGCGGCCATGCGCCGCCGGCCGCCGCCGGCTGCTACGAACAGAGTTTTCTCTATTTTTTGCGGTGCCGTCGGAGCTGTGTTTTCCGGCGGCACCGCCGCTCTCCGCTGCTGGGGGTCGCTACCCCCAGTGGTATAACACTCCCCCAGCGCCACCACTGGCGTTGGGGGATGATCCTTCCTCCTTGGGCGCCACCCGGCCTAGAACAAGGCTCGGGTGGCACCAGCGGCGCTCCGGCCGCCGGGAGGGCCATGCACCACGTACAGAATGGGGAGGGGGAGGGAGAGAAGGTTCCGCCTGGGTCTGGTGGGCTCGGGAGGGGCCGGCGTAGTCGGCCATGCCAAAGGTGGTGGTGTATGGGGGGAAGGCTCCTCGGGTTGCCTTTTTCTGTCGACCAGTGCTCCGGCAAGGGGGGCAAGGGGAGGGAGATGACTCAGAAAGTTTGAAGGGTAAAGAGGGAGGTGGGGGCCTTTTATAGCTAGAGGGGAGGGGGTATCCCTTCCTCTAGATGGTGTGGGACTAATCCCTCCTTAGGGAGAGATTAATCCCACCCTCCAGCTGTCCAAGGACAGCTGGAGTGTAGGGAGGTTTTCCCCACATGGGGAAAAAGGGGTAAGCCCCCTTTGGTCTTGGGCTTTTCGGTGGGAAAGAGAGAGAGGGAGAGATAAAAAGTGGGTGGGCCTCCACTTGTTTTAGGATGGGGGCTTGCTGGTTGGGTGCTCAAGGAGAGTGAGGGGGGGCATGAGCCATCCTCCCTTGGAGAGGAGGTGGGCCCCTACTTGGAGACAAATCCAAAAAGTGAATTTTTAGGGGGGTTTGACCAAGTCAACCCTTGGGTGGGTCTCCCTTGCTGGTCAAAGTCAAAGTGGGTCCAAGTCATCGAGGTCGGGTCAAAGTTCGGGTGTCGTGTCATAATTGGTGGTGTGCACGACGCTTTTTGGTGCACGACTACGCTTGATTTGACCATGAATTGAGACCAATTGTCGTCGAAATTGACTAGACGACTTTACCGTTGACTCTCGTATTGACCACACTATTTCCAACGCCACTACTGGGGTTGAATCGGAGTCCGTTTGGCGAAAGTCTAAAATTTGCGCGTCGCAGCGCGCTAAAAAGGTCGAAGTGAGTAAAACTGTCGTTAGATCTCGGATTGTGACATGACGGGTTCCGATGCACCTGTCTAGGTTATATGAGGTCACAAGAATCGACAGAACTCAATTCAGAGTTCTCTAGCTCGATATCCAAAATCTGCTCTCGTTGCGTTTTACGAGGAATTGTCACATTCACTATATGACCTCGGGGTCCAACTGAACAAGTTCTGATGCACTCACATTGATTACACGAGGTCACATGAACTGACAGAACTCAATTCGGAGTTCTCTAGCTCTATTTCCCGCCTAGGGTTATCTCCCACCGGGTCATGGGTAGGGTTCGGGCCACTTTTATTGGGCCCACTAGGGTTCTGGTGGCCCAATAAAAGTCGGGATGTTACAGGGTCCACTGCTCAAGAGTTGTTGGGTCAATAATCAATAAAAGAAAATAGGGGTATAGAGAAAAAATGAGACTTCAGGAAAAAGAAATCAAGAAAGTTCTTCTTCTCTGCCATTATTGTGGAGCTGAAGAACAGGAAACTCTAGTCTACAGATAGAGAGCAAGTTAGTTATTGGATTAAGACCATCAACGACAAGATTGTTGGTGCCATTCTCACCTGCACCAGCAAGCTAGTTCAGAGAATTTTCTCTGAGGAAAAAGGTAGCAGCTAAGGGCCGACCCTTGTTGCAGGCTCTTCACAGTTCCAGCAACACAAGCACCTGAAGATCTTTATCTGGAAGCTGTGAAGAGGAAAGCTTGAAGAATCTGAAGGAAGACTCTGGGGACCTTTCCTCAGGAGTCAAAGTTAGGGCTGAATCACCTCAGCCAAGGAAAGGATCAAGTGGCAGAACATTGCTCTGCAAGTAACTTCCAACACAAGTAATTACTTGGTGTTGTGGAAGTAGTTAGGACTAAGTAGATCTTAGTTCAGTGAAGGTAGACTCAGGAAATAAATTCATGTAGTCATTGTTGGGGCTGAGTCTATCTCAGTCAAGAAGCTTGACACAAAGAATATCTCTTGTGTCAAGAATATCCCCCCCCCCCCCATTTTCAAAAACCCACCTTCATCCTGTTGGATTCAGTTTACCTGAATCTGAGTTATAAGTGACGTTTTAGTCATTGAGCTGTAGGTGCCCTGCTGGGGTACTGAGGTAGGATCCAAGTGTGGATCTGAACTGTAGGGCTTAAGTGCCCGAGGTAGGAGAGTGCTGCACTCTGAGGAAGGATACAAGTGTGATCTGAGGTAGGGCTCTCCTCCCATCCTGAGTGTAGGGCCTTGTGCCTGAGGTAGGTGACTGAAGAGTCACTGAGCGCTGTAGGTAACAAATTTGTCACTGAAACTATAGGCCTTGGAGGAGGCTGAGTTGTAGGTACCTGAAAGGGTACTGAGTTGTAGGTACCTGAAAGGGTACTGAGTTGTAGGAGTGCTGCAACACTCTGAGAGTAGGGTTGTGTGCCTGAAGCTGTAGGGCTGAAAAACCTGAGTGTAGGCCTTAGAAATAAGGCTGAGGTAGGTGATCTATGGATCACTGAGTTATAGGAGTTCTGCAGAGCTCTGAGGTAGGAACCCTTGTGGTTCTGAGTTGGATTCTGAGAAGAATCTATGTGTAGGATGAGGGACTGAGGTATAGGAGCTCTAGGAGCATAAGTGGAGGAGTTTGTGCCGAGTCCAACAAATAAAGTTGGATATGTGGAGAGAAAAGTGGATGTACCCGATTGGGGAACCAATATAATTCATAGTGTGCTTTTCTGTGATTGTTTTTATTTTATTATTTACAGATGCTAAGGACAAGCTCTAGATCACCCTGAAGCTCAAAGATAAAAGAAAACAACAAAGCATTTAAAGAAAGTAAAAGAAAGTCTCTAAGAGACAAATAACATATTCACCCCTCCCCCCCCCCTCTAGGTGATTTAGCTATCCAAGAAAACATAGACTTTCAAACCCCACATGTTTGGTGAGTAATTGCTGACTGGAGGGAATCTTTTCGTTGGTCCCGCCATTCTGCTATAAATACACCTCTAGGCTCAAGGAAAAAAAAAAAAAAAACCCCCTGTCCTTCTTCAATTTCTTTTCTTGTGATTTATTGTAGCTGAGTGAATGTCCATATCAGAAGAAATGCAAGCTCGCCTAGGATCGACTTCAACAGGGAGTGGTGACGTGGGAGCAAGTCATTGATGCTACCCCTTGGCTCACGTGAGGGTCGCTCAGTCCCGCCTTTAGGCCGAAGAAGACAAAGATTTTCAGGCGATCTCCCCCGAATGATGCCCACGCGTCTGGCTCGGCTGCCAATGCTGAGGCCATGCATGAGGTACGCGAGCCGGTTGTCTGATATTATCGCCACTCCGATATTGATTTTTTTCTTCTACGCAGGAGGTGCCCCGCGAGGACAGAGGTAGGGGAATGAAGCTGAGGCACTCCTTCCGGGGGGTGACTGGTGCGGGCCGCCAGCCCCTCGACCATGGGGCCTGCCATTCCCGCGGTTCCTCCGTTGCCAACCCGCCCCGGGCTCGAGAAATCTTTTGACGGATCTTGAAGGCGAGCCCTTCCAGGGCCAGCCAAGTGCCTCCCGCCCGCATACCAGTGCGGGGGACGTGCCGACCCCTGGTGAGTTTGCGCGCATGCTTACTTACGACCGTCCGCTTATTTTTTCTGACCTTTCCTTTTTTTGTAGGCTTTAATGCGATCTCATCCTCCGACGTCGACATCAGCGAGGGGTACTCGCCTCCCCCTTCTGCGGACCACATCTCAGAATACCTGGGCGACCCGCAAGCTGCCGAAGATATGAAGAGGATGATGACCCGACTATTCCAGAAGCATTTCCTGATGCTGCAGGAGGTTTGCGATATGGTGGACGAGGACAAGGCTGAGGCAGAGGAGCAGTTCGCGGTCCTGCAGGGCATGAGGCCCCCAGAGGACTGCAACGAGACGACTTCCCCGGGAGCACACATTATGCGTGCGGAGGAGCGACTCCGGCATGCCACGGAACAGGTCGACCTGGCCTAGCGGGAACTGCTGGCGGTCCGCGAGTACTTCTATCCTCTCCTGTCGCCCCGTTTCGGGGTGCGAGGGAGGGGTAGGTGGAAGTGGATTCAATACTGAACCACCCACCCCTTCCTCGTCGTCGGCCTGCAGGCCTTGGTCGTACCTGTTTCTGGATCGGCACGCGCGGAATAACTACGAACTTATTTCTCTCTTCCAAAGTATCGAACTTTATTATTTGTGAATATTTTGAAACTTCTCGCCCGCTAACGGGCTTATGCTTGTTGTATATTATTTCTATAGTTCGTAACTGCTTAGCTTTCTTTAGGCGAATGCGGGCGGGCTGCCCTTGCTCGCCTACCCCCTCCTTAGGCGGGCGCGAGCCTATTGGGCCTGCACGCCTCTCTGCAGGACGCGAGCCTGTGTAGCTCGCCCGCCACTTTGGCGGACGCGAGCCAGCGTGGCCCGCTCGCATGTCAGCGCGGCTCGCCGCCGCATAACTTTCACAGAGCCGTGGCGAATAGGCGGGAACTAGTGGCGGGCTCGGAAGTCAATGCGTCAGGGTATATTTTTGCTATCTGCACATTTCCCGGTGATGGGACGTTTTACCACCCTTTTTCCTTCTATAAATAGGCCACAACCTTTCTTCCCACCTACCCCATTTAAGACCTTCCGCATCTTCTCCACTCCTGTGACTCCCAGCCCGTCTCCTTTTCGTGAGAACTTCAGCGTCCCGCTCGACAAGTTGTTTGTGAGATGGGCAGCAGCGGTGGCGATGCTGAGGGGAGAAGCAAGTGCGCCTGGACCTTCTTCGGCCATGCCTTCTTCTCCTCCACCACTACCGAAGCTGAGTTTGTTGAATTGGTTGATGACTTCATCCCGCCCGGGTTTGAGGCGAGGCGACCCAGAGAGGAGGAGAATATCAAAGACCTTTCTGACGGGGGCTCGCCATACCCATGACACATTTCGATGCGGACCTTTGGCATCCCTTGTGGTCTGAGTTCCGGCAGATACTGAAGTACTTTGGGGTCATCCTCGGCTAGATGACCCCTAACTCAGTAGCTGTCGTGGTCGGGTTCTCCTGCTTCCTGTGAGAAGAGCGGATCAAGTTCAGCCTCGCAGTTTTCCACAAGTTGTCCTCCTTCCGGGCGAACAAGGATGACACCGTCTATTTCTCTAGCACCCACGTCAAGGTGCGAGAGACGGTGAACAAGAACCACAATTGGCTCCGGAAGTTTGTCTTCGTCAAAGGAGACTTCGACAATGTACCCTTCTCATCGGTCCAGCTTAGCGAGGCAAGCTACCGCCCCTAGCCTGGGGGGCCATGAAGCCGGGCTTTGCGAGTTCTTTCAGGGGAAGAACTTCGAAGTCACATTCCTCCGCAGCAATGTTGATTCTCTCGCACCCGTCCCACCCGAGGGAGGTAAGCTACTTGTGCTTGATCCATTTTACTTAACCTTTTTTTCTTTTCTTCTCTAACCTGCTTACTACAGGAGAGCGAGACCTCCCCCTGCACCCTCCTTATAAGAGTGCGTGAGTCGCCCTCGACGAGATTGCCCATGCTGAGGCGGCGGCTGCCGCACATCGCGGCCCCGACCCTTGTCCAAGAAGCCGAAAACTGCGGGCGGCGCACACCTCCTGCATCTCGGAAAAGGCAAGGCCCCGGCGAGCCAACAGCCTAAAGCGGCTGTTACTCCTGGTGCTTTGACCGGCGTTCTTACCAGCGAGACGGCCGGCACCTCCAGGGCGCAAGAGCAGGCATCCACCGATAGGCCCGTGCTGAGGGTACACTGCAATTTCGGCTATGGGGAGCGGCACTTGGACAAGCTCGGCAAACCCCTCCTTCAATGGGACCAAGGCGAGAACTGGGCGTCGATCTCCACCCTGCTACCGAGCTGGCTGGAGCAGGACACCACCAGCGGGGAAGCCTATACCTTCTCTTTCAGCCTATATGTGCAGAAGGACGTCGGGGTCTACGACCAAGAGTCCACACGGGCACTTGTTCACGAGAGCGCGCGGGCCCAGCTACACAGCCTGAGCCGGCATATATGGCGGGTTGTCGGTGCATGCAGATGGAGCGGAACTCCGCCTGCTCTAAAAGCTCACCAACGACAAGGATGAGGACCGTCGCCTCGCACTGGAGGAGGCAGAGTGGCAAAGGAAATGGGCGGATGAGGCCGATGCTATTCTCGTCGGATACTTGGGGGGTGGTAAGTCCCGGAACTCGAACAAGATGCCCTTCTTTAGGTCGCCTCCACTAACTCATGTTTCTTTTGCTTCTTTTCGCGGGACGCGGCGATGGCCCAGCACCTTGGCCTTCAAATCGCCACCCTCCAGAAGGACAATAAGGCACTACAGGCGCGGGTGCAAGAGCTGGAAGCTGCCGCTCTACCGCCGCCCTCCAGCAGCTGCTGGCGGCTCGCCCACTACTCCGACTTCGATTTGGAAGATATGATGCAGAAGAATGCCGCCAAGGCCGTGACATACACTCTCCAGACAATGTAGAGGGTCGGTTTAGTGAAGAGCGAGGGCACTGGGCTCTCGGCGGGCGATGTGGTACCGAAGTTGTTCCTTCTGGTACCGAAGCCGGGCGACGAGTCCTTCCAACCCCTTTAAGGGAGCTCGCTGCCCGAGAACTCGCCTCGCTGAACCCCACGCCACACTTCTTTCTTTCTTTTTTGTAATCATATGTACCTCTCTTTTTTCTTGCTATAATGTAAATGTGGGCTGAGTCCCTGTCTTGTTGCGATTAATACATGTTAATTTTTGAAATGATCTCATTGTTCATCTTTTCTTTTCCTTTTTCAATACTCGCGACCTGGCTCGGCTTTCCCACTCGCCACCTCAGAACCCATGATCTGGTAGTGAGATTGCACGGTCATCAGGGACTTAGCTTAGGAAATCATTAAGACATTGGGTAGTCGGGCCGCTAGAGGCGATCCGCCATCCTTACTCAGAGAGTTTCCCTGCGGTGCTCGCGAGACTTAGTTCTATGCGTCTCTTGGTATGCACCCTGAGTGCTTGGCCTGCGCGAACCGGGACCCATCTAGCGCGACCTGGAGGCTTGTGAGTGCCTCGCGCAATTGATCCCTGTAACCTGGGTCGCCCTGCTTAGACTGAGGATATTTGTGGATTGGGGGTGGCGAGACCTAGCTCGCTATGAAGGGCTAGACCTGGTTTGCCAGGAGGGGCGAGACCCAGCTCGCCAGGAGGGCTATACGAGATCCATCTTTGTCGAAAGAGCTATGCCAAGGGGGCTATGTTAGGAGGGCTATGCCGAGAGGGAAGACTCCATTGAGTGGCACCCGACCCTGCCAGCTAGTGCGAGCCTGGCAATAAGATCTGCTCGGACCGGGTAGACTCTCTTGAGTGGCATTCAGCCCTACCAGCTAGTGGGAGCCTGGAAGCGATATCTGCTCGGGGTCTGAGAGACTCTCTTAAGTGGCATCCAGCCTTACCAGCTAGTGGGAGCCTGGTAGCGGGATCTACTTGGGGTCTGGGTAGACTCTCTCGCATGACATCCAGCGCTGTCAGCTAGTGGGAGCCTGACAGCGGGATCTGTTCATGGTCCGGGTAGACTCTCTCGAGTGACATCCAGCCCTGCAAGCTAGTGGGAGCCTGACAGCGAGATCTGCTCGGGGTCCGAGTAGACTCTCTCGAGTGACATCCAGCCCTGCCAGATAGTGGGAGCCTGACAGCGGGATATTCTCGGGGTCTGGGTAGACTCTCTCGAGTGACATCCAGCCTTGCCAGTTAGTGGGAGCCTGGCAGCGGGATCTTCTCGGGGTCTGGGAGACTCTCTCGAGTGACATCCAACCCTGCCAGCTAATGAGAGCCTGGAAGCGGGATCTGCTCGGTGTCTGGGTAGACTCTCTCGAGTGACATCCAGCCCTGCTAGTTAGTGAGAGCCTGGCAGCGGGATTTGCTAGGGGTCTGGGAGACTCTCTCGAGTGACATCCAGCCCTGCCAGCTAGAGGGAGACTGACAGTGGGATCTACTCGGGGTCTGGGAGACTCTCTCGAGTGACATCCAACCTTGCCAGCTAATGAGAGCCTAACAGCGGGATCTGCTTGGGGTCTGGGTAGACTCTCTCGAGTGACATCCAGCCCTGCCAGCTAGTGGGAGCCTGACAGCGGGATCTGCTCACGGTCTGGGAGACTCTCTCGAGTGGCATCCGACCCTGCCAGCTAGTGGGGCCTGGCGGCGGGATCTGCTTGGGGTCTGGGTAGACTCTCTCGAGTGACATCCAGCTCTGCCAGCTAGTAGGAGCCTGACAGCGGGATCTACTTAGGGTCTGGGTAGACTCTCTCGCGTGACATCCAACCCTGCCAGCTAGTGGGAGCCTGACAGCGTGATCTGCTCGGGGTGTAGGTAGAATCTCTTGAGTGAATCCAGCCCTGCTAGCTAGTGGGATCCTGACAGCGGGATCTACTCGGGGTCTGTGTAGACTCTCTCAAGTAACATCCAGCCCTGCCAGCTAGTGGGAGCCTGACAGCGTGATCTGCTCAGGGTCTGGGTTGACTCTCTCGAGTGACATTCAGCCCTGCCAGCCAGTGGGAGCCAGACAGTGGGATCTGCTCGGGGTCTACTAAGTGAACTCTTCGCGTGTTCTCATAATTCACTATAGAAACTCCGGAATGCCACGAAGTTTCTCATTATAAAAAAGACGTAACTTACATGGTTCAAGGATAGAAATGCTTCAAGTCATCACCGCTCCATGTGTGACTTAGGGTCTCGCCCTCCACATTCCGGAGGCGGTACCCCCTGACCTTAATGCCTCCTTGACAATAAACGGACACTCCCAGTTTGGATTGAGCTTTCCCACGGCGGCTGATCTCCCTGCAGCATCTACTTTCTTCATGACCAAGTCCCCTCATGCGAACTGTTTTATTCTAATATGTTTGTCAAAGTACCGAGCCATCCGCCATTTGATTTCCTCTTGCCCGACGGCGGACACATCCTGGAGCTCCTCTGTCAGGTCCAAGGAGAGTCACAACTCATCCTCGTTCTCAACCCTCCATTCTTCCCTGCCTTCCTCAGCTTCCACCACCCGCGGTGTCCGGACCTCGAACTCGATTGGGAGCACAGCTTCGCAGCCGTGGGAGAGTTTGAATGGGGTCTCCCCGGTGGCTGTGTTGGGAGTGGTCCTCGAGGCCCAGAGGACTGAAGGAAGTTGCTCCACCCAATTTCCCTTCAGGTTCTCAACCTTCTTCTTCGACAAGTTCATAATGATCTTATTCGCCGCCTCCACCTACCTGTTGCTCCTAGGGTGGTGAACCGACACGAATAGAAGATCAATCCCGATCTGGCCGCAAATGCTAATGAATTCCGCGCTGGCAAACTAAGGCTCATTATCCGTGACAATGTCCTGAGGCAACCCATGCTGGCATATGATCTCACTCCACACAAAATTTTGAACTACCTGGGAGGTCACCTTGATCAGTGCCTTCACATCCAACCACTTAGAGAAATAATCTATCATCACCAATAAGAACCTCCTCTGCCCATTTGCCTGATGGAAGGGCCCTACCAGGTCCATTCACCAAATGGCGAAGGTCCAGGGCGTAGTGATGCTCCTGAGTCTTCGGACTAGTAGTAGTCGGAGAGGGGCGAATAGTTGGTACTTCTGGCACTTCTTCGCGAACTCGATGGCAACTGTTGGGTACATTGGTCTAAATGTACATGATTTGAAGAAGCCTCACCCAACTCAATGATATACATCAAAATGTATTTGATGTGTTTTGAGTTCACTTGTGCAGGTTAAGTATTTACAGGAAAGAAGGAAAAGTTTCTAAGTCCATGTGTCGACACCCAGAGGGAAAGTGTCGACACTTAAGAAGACTTGTGTCGACACCCAGACAAGCAGTGTCGACACTTGGAGTCATTGTGTCGACACCAGGGATGCTGAGTCGACACCAGACAGAAAGTGTCGACACAAGGAGCTGTGTCAACACTCAATGAAGAAAAGCCAGTAAAGTTGTGTCGACACTTAACAGTTGTGTCGACACCCAGTGAAGCTGTGTCTACATCAGAAAGTGTCGACACTTGGAGCTGTGTCGACACTCAGCAAAAGTCAGCAGAGACTAAGTACAAGCGTCGACACTCAGAACAATGTGTCGACACTTAGTAGAAGAGTCAACACTTGAAGTAAGTGTCGAAACCCAGAACAATGTGTCGACACTTAGCTGAAGACTCAACACTTGAAGAAAGTGTCGACACAAGGAGCTGTGTCGACACTTAGCAAAGAACAGCAAAGTTCAAGAATATTCTAAGTACAAGTGTCGACACTAAGGGAATGTGTCGACACTCAGCTAGAGTCTCGACTGAAGATGTAAGTGTCGACACCCAAAGCAATGTGTCGACACTCAACAAGTATCAACAATAAAGACATGTGTCGACACCAAGAAGCAGTGTCGACACTTGACAGATACAACACATGAAGATGTGTCGACACAAAGGTGTTGTGTCGACACTTAGAAGAATTCAGCAAAATTCTGAAGAACAAGTACTTGTGTCGACACTCAATTTCAGTGTCGACACATGAAGAAGAAGTAGTGTCGAGATAAAGAATCAACAACACAAGGAGTTGTGTCGACACCTTGTAGACTAGTGTCGACACTTAGACAACATGAGTCGACACTTGGTCTATAAGTGTCGACACTCAAAGACAGAAAGTCTCGACACTTAAAGACAGTTACAACATTTTCAAGAACTGACTGGATGACTTGACAGCTGCCATTCCAGCCGGTCTACAGCACCTGTCAGAGTTGTCAGAATTCAGTTATGGACCGGACCAGCCGCTTACCATGAAAAAGGCCTATAAATAGGCTTATACTGTCTACAGAAGAGATTGATCAAAGGGTTGTTGAAGTTGTCAAAGTTCAAATTATTAATCAAGTATTCAACAAAGAAGATCTAGCTATTCCTTGAAGAATCAAGTGCAGATCTAAGAAGTTGGAGAGAGAGAGCTCCATCCAAGAAATCAGCTGTTGGAACCCAGCTGAGAAGAAGGATTCAGATTAGTCTGGATCTTAAGAAGCAGAGATCAAGGATCAACTGCAGAAGGAGTCAGTCTTATTGAGTTCTACTTTCAAGAAGATTTGAAGAAAGCTAAGTCAGATTGATTTCAGCTGAGTTCTTCCAAGAACTCATCAAG
Source organism: Platanthera guangdongensis (assembly GCA_039583875.1). Classification (NCBI taxonomy): domain Eukaryota; kingdom Viridiplantae; phylum Streptophyta; class Magnoliopsida; order Asparagales; family Orchidaceae; genus Platanthera; species Platanthera guangdongensis. The sequence goes on along the minus strand of CM077155.1, from coordinate 143,678,894 downwards.
AAACTTACAACTCCCCTCTCTTGTCTTTGGGTTGCTGAGTTAACAATTGTATAATCATTTTTATCTGAAATGACAAAGGATGAGATTGTCCTAGCCACCATGGACAAAAGGGCTCAAAACATTATAGTGAGTGCCATAGATGATGCAACTTTTCAGAATCTTATACACTGTAAGACAGCCAAAGAGATGTGGGATACCCTTATTGTGTATATGGAAGGATCTGAAGAAGTTAGGTAAGATAGAAAATTCTTGCTAAATCAAGAGTATGAAAGTTTTAGACAAGAAAAGGGTGATAGCATAACTGAGTGCTATAAGAAGTTCTATAGGATAGTGAATGAATTCATGTCTTATGGAAGAGAGTTCAGTAATTATGAACTAAATGACAAGTTCCTAAGGTCCCTAACTAAAGATTGGGACACCAAGATCTGTACCATTAGATAAATGGCTAAGTTGGGAGAAATTCCTCCACCTACACTGTTTGGCAAATTGTTGTCATATGAAATGCAGTTGACAGTGAGGAAAGAGGAGGAGAAATCAATAAGAAATGAACATAAGGAAAGAACAGTAGCTTTTAAGACAGAAGCCCCCAGAAAGTACAGGAATAAGTCACCAACTCCACCTCCAAAGGTAGTTGAATCAGAGTCAGATGAGTCTGTCAGCACAAAGTCTGAAAGCAGTGAAAGTGATGAAGACTTTGCTGCCTTCACTAGACATTTTCAGAAGTTCTTGAAGAAGAAACAGTGGAGGACAAGGCCTTCTACTTCACAGGGAAAAGAAGACTTCTATCAGAACAAAAAGGCTTCAAAGAAGGACAGGAAGAGGACTAAATCTAGCAAGGCAACTGTTTCAAAAATAGTGTGCTATTGCTGCAACAGACAAGGCCATGTTGTTGCAGATTGTCCAGAAAAGAGAAAGGAGTCTAGTGACAGGAAGAAGACTCATTTTAAAGGCAAGAAAGAAAAGTCATTTGTTGCCAAAAAGGAGAAGACCCTGTCAGATATCTCTTCTTCAGAAACTGAGTCAGATGATGAGGCATACATATGGTTGTTTGCTGAAGAAGAAGAAGAAGAAGAAGAGTTCATGCAGATTTTGGAGTCTATATATAAATAAGAAGACAGTCAATGCCAAGGGCTAATGGCATTGACAGAAAGTGACAGAATCCTGGAGCAGCCAGGACCTAGTAAGGTACAAAGTTCAACTTTTAGTTCAATTTCTTGTGCCAGTACAGAATCAGATTCATCCTCATCAAATGATGAGAGTGCATCTGAATCTGAAGAAGATATTCATCAGCTGATAGATGAATATAAAGTACTGTTGCAAGCTTACAAGAAGAGCAAGTCCCTAGCCAAAAGTCAGGCAAAGGAAATTGCTGATCTCAAAGCTGCTGCAACAGATTCTGAGAAGTTATTTGATCAAAAGCTTAATGAGATAGCTAGACTGAAACACATAATAGTGATTCAGATGGGGACTATCACCTATAAGAATGATCAAATCAAGAATCTGGAGATCAATCTTCAGAAGGAGAGAGAGCTTGTTGCTAGGTTTTCTAAACCTAAGTCAGTGCTACCTTTAATTGATGAATTTGTTCATCACAAAGGCAAGGCTGGACTGGGTTTTATTAAACCTGCAAGGACTGAGCAGTCCAAGTCCAAGTCCAAGGGCAAAGCCCCAACACTCAACAAGTCAGCTGTAGATAAGACAGCAAAGACAGTACCTAAGCAAAGGTACAATAAGTTTGAATGTTGGTGCTGTGGCAAGGTTGGCCACTTTGCAATGGACTGTTGGCACAATGCTAGTGCCAAAGTGTGTAGCAAACTGCCTATTGGAAAACCAGTAGGTAGCTTTGTCAAGTTGCAAACTAACAAGTACCAAGGACCCAAGAATACTTTGGGTTCTAAGGTTCATTAATCTGTTTTGCAGGTGAGTCCAAGTTGTCATGCCCCAATATGATACTTGGACAGTGGATGTTCCAGGCATATGACTGGAACAAAGGGATTACTAAAGGACTATATTCTAATAAAAGATGGTCCTAAAGTCACCTTTGGTGGTTCTGAAAAAGGAATCATCAAAGGATTTGGTAACATTTCTAGTAACTTGGTTACCATTACTCAAGTGGCTTATGTTAAAGGGTTGAAACACAACCTAATAAGTATAAGTCAATTAAGTGATGTAGGGTATGACATCTCATTTGTTAAAAATGGTTGTCATATCATGAGGTCAACTGATCAAGAGATCATTTTGACAGGTTATAGGAAGAGGAATGTCTATTGCTTAGACATTATGGTTGAGAACAATGGTTCTCAAGTGTGTCTTGTAGCTGATGAGACAGTCTCTCATTGTGTCAAATGGCACAAGAGGCTTGCCCATCTTAACTACAAGACAATTGGCAAACTCTTTAGCAAAGAGTTAGTGAGGAATGGTCCTCAAGTTAAGTGTGTTAAAGATGGTATTTGCTCAGCTTGTCAAAAGGGCAAGCAGACTAGATCCATCTTTAGAAGCATAGAAAAAAAGATGCTGTGAGGTGTTTATACCTCTTGCATATGGATCTCTTTGGTCCAATGCCAGTTCACAGCCTAGGTAGGAAGGTCTATACCTTTGTAGTTGTAGATGACTACTCAAGGTTTTCCTGGGTGTTCTTCTTAAGACAGAAATCTGAAACACCCAATGTCTTCTATAGGTTTGTTAGACAAATTCAGAATGAACTAAATAGTACAGTGGTCAAAATAAGAAGTGACTATGGTAGTGAGTTTCAGTCTGATAGCATGACAAAACTATGTGAAGACTTTGGGATATTTCAAGAGTTTTCTTCACCTAGAACACCTCAGCAAAATGGCATTGCTGAAAGGAAGAATAGGACCTTGATTGAGGCAGGTAGAACCCTATTAAGTGATACATCACTACCAGAATATTTCTGGGCTGAAGCAGTTAACACTGCATGCCATGTTATAAATAGGGCTACCATCACTAAAAGCCTCAACAAGACCCCCTATGAAGTTGTGAAAGGCAGGAAACCAAACCTATCCTACTTCAGGATCTTTGGTTGCAAATGCTTCATACTTAACAATGGAAAGTCTTACTTAACTAAGTTTGCTGCCAAGTCCCAAGAGGGAATTTTTGTTGGGTACAGCAATAACAGTAAGGCTTATAGAGTCTACAACTTGTCTACACAAGTTGTAGAAGAATCTGTACATGTAGTATTTGATGAGACTAAACTTATTAACAATGAGTTGTCTAGTAGTGTATGCAGCCCCACAGGTTTAACAAAGAAGATGGACAAGCTCACTTTAAAGAAGAATCTACTGCAAGACAGCAAGTAGAAGACAGTGGCTGTTGTCCAGGGGGAGAACTACATGTACCAAATGCAGAAGAAGTACAAGGAGTACAACAAGATGATGAAACTGAAGAGGTTCAACCAGAAGTCAGGATGCCTCCAGCCAATAGGCATCTTAGAGATCATCCAGTAGAGCAGATTATTGGAGATCCAAGACAAGGGGTACAAACAAGGAGCAAAAACCTGAATGCAGCAGTCTACTCCAGCTTTCTATCCCAAGTTGAACCTAAGAAGTTTGAAGAAGCCATACTAGATCCACAATGGACTGAAGCAATGCAAGAAGAGCTTAATCAGTTCAAGAGGTGCAAGGTCTGGGAACTTGTTCCTAAACCTAAAGACCACAATATAATAGGAACCAAGTGGATCTACAGGAATAAGATGGATGAACAAGGGGTCATCATTAAGAATAAAGCAAGACTGGTTGCTAAAGGATATAGGCAAGAAGAAGGTATTGACTTTGATCAAACCTTTGCTCCAGTAGCCAGACTGGAAGCCATAAGGATGTTTCTTGCCTATGCAACCTATCAAGGATTCAAAGTTTACCAAATGGATGTCAAGTCAGCATTTCTGAATGGTAATCTTAAAGAAGAAGTCTATGTGGAACAGCCTTCAGGTTTTGTTGATTCAACTCTACCTCATCATGTCTATAGACTTAGGAAAGCTTTATATGGGTTAAAGCAAGCCCCTAGGGCTTGGTATGAAACCATATCTAGTTTCCTCATTGAGAACAAGTTCTCAAGGGGAAAATAGATAAGACTCTATTCCTTAGGGAATCTAGAGGCAAAGTTATACTAGTCCAAATATATGTAGATGACATCATATTTGGGTCTACTGAAAGCAGCCTTTGCAAAAAGTTTGCAAAACTTATGCAAGGTCAATTTGAGATGAGTAGTATGGGAGAGCTGAAGTTTTTCTTGGGTCTCCAAGTTAAACAGACTGAGAATGGTTTATCCATATGTCAGTCCAAGTTCACCCTAGAACTCATAAGGAAGTATGGTATGGATTCATCCAGCACCATGAAGACTCCTATGGGGTCAAGTATGTCTCTTAGCAAGGATGATGCAGGGAAACCTGTAGATGAAACCTTATATAGAGGGATAGTTGGCTCCCTATTATACTTGACTGCAAGTAGACCAGATATCATGTATGCTACATGTGTCTGTGCAAGGTATCAAGCCTGCCCTAAAGAGTCTCATTTGACAGCAGTCAAAAGGATATTGAGATATCTAAAGGGCACTCCCTATCTAGGCCTCTGGTACCCTAGGAATGGGGATTTTGAACTAACAGGTTATTCAGATGCAGACTTTGCAGGATGCAAAGAAGATAGAAAAAGCACTACTGGAACCTGTCAATTCCTAGGTGGGAGACTAATTTCATGGAGTAGCAAAAAGCAAACAAGTGTGGCTATCTCCACTGCAGAGTCAGAGTATGTGGCTGCAGGAAGTTGTTGTGCTCAACTTCTGTGGATACAACATCAGCTTGAGGACTATGGAATTCAGGTAAGTAGAACTCCACTCTTTTGTGATTCTACTAGTGCTATTTCAATAGCTAATAATCCTGTATCCCATAGTAGAACAAAACATATTGAAATTAAATATCATTTTCTTAGGGAGCATGTAGAAAGAGAAGATATTTTACTTGAATATGTTAAAACAGATGAACAACTAGCTGATATGTATACTAAGCCCCTAGAAGAAGCTAAGTTTAATAGATTTAAAATTGAACTAGGAATGATAAACTTAGAGTAAGTTTACAGAATTGAAATTTGCTAAGAAAAAAGGTGTCGACACATAGAGATTTCTGTGTCGACACAGAATAGTGGTGTCGACACTTCAGGAAAAAGGTGTCGACACATCTAGGAAGTTGGTGTCGACACTTCAGAATATTAGTGTCGACACATGTCAAGTAGGTATCGACACATCCAACGTGGTGTCGACACTTAAGTTTTACTCAGAATTCTCTAAGTAAAGTCTCGACTATGTGTCGAGTTATGTGGTGTCGACACATAAACAAGTGTCGACACATAAAATCTGTTGACTAAACTTGTGTCGACACATATGTGTCGAGACATTATAAGTCAGTGTCGACACTTATTGCCAGTGTCGACACAATTTAAGTTAGCTGTCCCGCCTGTTCATCTTCAAAATTAGAAAGGTATAAATAGAGTTTTGCCTTAGTTTGTCGACACGCTTTCAAAGTTTCGAGACCAAACTTCTGTGTCGACACCTCTCTTCTCTCAAGACAAATTCTACAAACCCTAATGGCGCCAAAGCTTGAGGAGAATGTCAATGAAGGATACGAGCTGGTGCGCGGTGCTTTTGAGGATGCCGATCAAGAAATTAAGGCTGTCGTAACCCTAGTAGTCGATTCAGGATTAGAATATCTTGTTTCTGAACCTACTAAAATCTGGAAGAAAGAGGTACTAGAATTTCTCAGTGGAGCTAAGATAGACGAAACTGGATTCAAAATCAAATCCAGGGTTCATGGTGAGAAGGTGAAGGTGTCACCTAAAAGTCTGAGGAAGATTCTACAGCTACCAAGAATTAAAGAGGAAGATGAGGTTACAGCTACAAAGACCAGGGAAGCTCTAACCTGGTGTGGACTGGATCCTAAGATGAAGCTTGGATCAGTGTTTCTCAGGAAGGGAATGAACAATCAAGGGAAATTCCTCTCTGAGATTGTTGGCAAAGTCATACTCAGCAAGCCAGGAGGGCATGACAGAGTGTCTGCCCATATGTTTAGTATAATGACAAGGATAATCTTCTCTCTGCAAACTGACTGGTCTATGGTAGTTTATGAGAAGATTAAGGAAAGCTTGAAGAAGCCCAACCTGGGCAGAATTTTAAGTCTATACCTAGCTGGTACCATACCAGAGGTTATGCATCAGGCTGCTGGAAGCAAGATAAACCATATGAGGAAGATGGATTTAAGAATATTCTCTAGATGGGACAGGGTGTTGACTAAGGAAATGTCAACCCCTGGGAAGATAGTTTCTGAGAAGGAGATTCCACTAAAGAAGAAAAGGAAAATTGCCCCAGTGGCTCAAGAGTCCACTAGCAGCTCAGATAGTGAAGAACAGGTTGTCTTCACTCCAGATGAGAATGAGGAAGAGCCTGCTGTGAAGTCTCCAGCTCCTCAAGATGATGCTGAGATCCAGGGGGAGCTACCTCAAGCTAGCCCCATACACAAGGATCAAAGCCAGGGGGAGCTTCCAGTTGTAGATGAACCCACTACACTGGAAAGTGAACAAGCAACTAACATTATCCTAGAGGTAATCACTGAACTCAATACTTTAGATTTTCCTATAGAGGATACTGATTTGTCTGATGTTCATCAGCAAACTCAGCTGGATAATCAAGTCACAGATGCTGTCTTGGAAGACACATCTGTTGCAGCTCCAATAGTTCCTGATCCAGTGGTTGAAGAGACCAGAATTTCTCCTGCTCAGTCTCCACAAGAGTATACCATGGAAGATCTTTTCTTAAATCTAGATCAAGAAGACTTTGGTAAAGAAACTACTGCTGCTGAAGGAGAGAATGCTCCAATTGAGGGGGAGCAAGTGCAAGTTCATGCAGAGCCTGCCAGGAAAGAAACTGAGAAGGCACCAGATGTGCAAACTGAGAGGCCCCCAAGCCCTAAGGAGAGGGTTGACATTGCCAGCTCCTCAGCATCTGAAGATGAGGAGGCTACCAGGGCTAAGAAGCAGAAACTTTATGTATTCAAAAGAAGGAGTCATAGTTATAAGAAGGCTCTACAATCTATTGCACCACAGCCTATAGTTCAGCAAACACCATCAGTTGATTATAGTGCTTTAATGGTGGCAATGCAGATTAAATTGGATGAACATAGGAAAGCAATTGAGAAGTATGTGGATGAAGGGCAGAAATCACTACAATTTGATCTGGCCCAAGATATCAAGTCAATAAGATTTGAAATGAATCTTAACAAGAAGGAAATGACTGACTGCTTCCACAAGGGTGGGAATGCAGTAGTCTATCTTGCAACTCATCAGGAGAAGATAAAAGCCCAAGTGGATGACATAGCTGTGAAGCAAGGTTATGTACTTGAAAATCAACTCAGGATGAATGACAATCTGACAGCATCTCATAATGCAATTGTCACAGAATTAAAGAATATAGGTGCTGGACCTTCTACCTCTACTGCTGTTGTTAAACCTGAATTTGACAAAGTATTCCAAGAAGAAATCACTGCTGTTAAGACTGTCATTCAAGACTCCCAGAAGGCCATATCTGAACAACTTCAAAAGCTCAAACCTTTCTTTAAAGATGGAGTCAGATACTTGGATAATCAAATCAGATTTCAGAAGGATGATGTCAGAGATCACATGGCTAGAGAAGTCATAAAGGGGGAGAGAGTTTTAGTCAAAGCTAGCTCTGATCATGCCAAATGGATCTCTAATTCCATCAGAGCTACACTGGGCTATCCTCTTCTTTGTGATGGTGACAATGTAGCAGAATCTGGAATTAACCCTGCCTATCTTGGAGGTGAGCAACCAGAAGTAGCTCAAGTGATCTATCCTCCACCAGATTTTGACATGGTGCAAGCTGATATTCATCACATGTATAGCCCAACTGAAGGGAAGTCCAATGTTATTCTAGAAAAAGTGGTTCAGCCTATATCTGAAGCTATGCAGGCAGCTCTTCAGAAAGAAGAAGAAGTTCTACAAAAAGAAGAAGAGACAAGATTGTCTAAGAAGAGGTTTAGGGAACAAGCTGAACAAAGGCCAGACTTTGAACAGTGGAGCCCTACCTCAAGAAATATCATTTTGACTGCCTGGAAAGCTGCCAAAGATAACATTCAAGACAGGAATAAGTGGTTCTCTGAAACTGAATGGAGGAAACATGAATCAAGACAGGAGGCCATAGTTCAACATAGAAGGAAGGCCAAGATGGGAAAGCTACCTCCTACTGCTCTGGAGCCTAGCAAGTACTTTCCTAAGCCTTACCATTATTTTGAAAGGCAGAAGATTAAAGCAGAAGAGCTTAAGAAGAAAGATCTGAAAGGCAAGAAGCCTGCTGATGCTGAAGTTGCTGATGCTCCTGTTCAAGCTAAAGTTCAAGCTGGAAAAGGCATAGTGATTAAGGAGCCAGAATAGAAATAGAATTAGAATTTTCTTGAAGTTTACTTTGTAATCTTTTTGATGTAAAACATTTTGTGAACTTCTGGAAATAAATATGACAGATATTAGAACAATGTGTTATATGTTAAAACTATTTCATATTTGTTCTGTGATGATGTCTATGTCTATTTCATATTTGTTCTGTGATGATGTATATGTATACATGTGTGATTGATACATGTTTATGTTTACCCTGCTATATATAATCCTACTTTACATTATTTTGTAATTTTATTATGAATGGTGTATATCATTGACTAAGGGTTATGACTTCTCCAAATAGGGGGAGATTGTTGGGTACATTGGTCTAAATGTACCTGATTTGAAGAAGCCTCACCCAACTCAATGATATACATCAAAATGTATTTGATGTGTTTTGAGTTCACTTGTGCAGGTTAAGTATTTACAGGAAAGAAGGAAAAGTTTCTAAGTCCATGTGTCGACACCCAGAGGGAAAGTGTCGACACTTAAGAAGACTTGTGTCGACACCCAGGCAAGCAGTGTCGACACTTGGAGTCATTGTGTCGACACTAGGGATGCTGAGTCGACACCAGACAGAAAGTGTCGACACAAGGAGCTGTGTCGACACTCAATGAAGAAAAGCCAGTAAAGCTGTGTCGACACTTAACAGTTGTGTCGACACCCAGTGAAGCTGTGTCTACATCAGAAAGTGTCGACACTTGGAGTGTATGTCGACACTCAACAAAAGTCAGCAGAGACTAAGTACAAGCGTCGACACTCAGAACAATGTGTCGACACTTAGCAGAAGAGTCAACACTAGAAGTAAGTGTCGACACCCAGAACAATGTGTCAACACTTAGCTGAAGACTCAACACTTGAAGAAAGTGTCGACACAAAGAGCTGTGTCGACACTTAGCAAAGAACAGCAAAGTTCAAGAATATTCTAAGTACAAGTGTCGACACTAAGGGAATGTGTCGACACTCAGCTAGAGTCTCGACTGAAGATGTAAGTGTCGACACCCAAAGCAATGTGTCGACACTCAACAAGTATCAACAATAAAGACATGTGTCGACACCAAGAAGCAGTGTCGACACTTGACAGATACAACACATGAAGATGTGTCGACACAAAGGTGTTGTGTCGACACTTAGAAGAATTCAGCAAAATTCTGAAGAACAAGTACTTGTGTCGACACTCAATTTCAGTGTCGACACATGAAGAAGAAGTAGTGTCGAGATAAAGAATCAACAACACAAGGAGTTGTGTCGACACCTTGTAGACTAGTGTCGACACTTAGACAACATGTGTCGACACTTGGTCTATAAGTGTCGACACTCAAAGACAGAAAGTCTCGACACTTAAAGACAGTTACAACATTTTCAAGAACTGACTGAATGACTTGACAGCTGCCATTCCAGCCGGTCTACAGCACCTGTCAGAGTTGTCAGAATTCAGTTATGGACCGGACCAGCCGGTTACCATGAAGAAGGCCTATAAATAGGCTTATACTGTCTACAGAAGAGATTGATCAAAGGGTTGTTGAAGTTGTCAAAGTTCAAATTATTAATCAAGTATTCAACAAAGAAGATCTAGCTATTCCTTGAAGAATCAAGTGCAGATCTAAGAAGTTGGAGAGAGAGAGAGCTCCATCCAAGAAATCAGCTGTTGGAACCCAGCTGAGAAGAAGGATTCAGATTAGTCTGGATCTTAAGAAGCAGAGATCAAGGATCAACTGCAGAAGGAGTCAGTCTTATTGAGTTCTACTTTCAAGAAGCTTTGAAGAAAGCTAAGTCAGATTGATTCCAGCTGAGTTCTTCCAAGAACTCATCAAGAAACTCACAACTCCCCTCTCTTGTCTTTGGGTTGCTGAGTTAACAATTGTATAATCATTTTTGTCTTGTAGGATCCTTTGGATCTGAGTTTTGTAAGCCTATAATTATAAAGGCTGAGTGTAGGGCTTGAGAGCCTGAGTGTAGGAGATTGAAATCTCTGAGTGTAGGCCTTGGTGGCTGAGTGTAGGCCTTGGTGGATGAGTGTAGGCCTTTGTGGTTGAGTGTAGGCTTTGTGGAAAAGCTGAGTTGTAGGGCCTTGGGCCTGAGGTGTAGGAACCAGTTCGGGTTCTGAGATAGTGGAGAAGTTTGGCCGAATCTAGTACACTGCTAGATAGGCGAAGGGGGAAAGTGGATGTACCCAAAGCTTGGGGAACCACTATAAAACTGTGTGTCTTCTGTGTGCTGTGATTTGCTGTGAATACTGTGTGATTGCTGTGCAAAAGTAGATTAGATTCTGTGGTTAAAACTGATTGCTGCCATTAAAGTTTAAAAAGAATTTGGTCACCTATTCACCCCCCCTCTAGGTGTTTAGGTACTATATCTTTCAGCAACCCTGCCCAGGGTCGGCCAGAAGTACCCTTGTCTTACAATCCTCCCTTCCAAGGTCTTGCTCCCTAAGTGACTCCCGCACTCCCCGGAGTGAACCTCCTCCAAGATCCTTGGAACCTCCTCTTCGGCCACGCAACGCGCCAGAAGCCCTGAGAGAGTCTTCCGATATATATTCTTATCGTGCACCAGATAATATGTCGACTTATATTTGAAGCGCTTCTTATCCAGGCCCTCCGAGAACTCCTACGTGGACAAGAAGGTTGTGAAGGGGTCCATCCAGGAGGGGCTCTGATCCACTTCCATCAGCTCCTCTTCAATGGAAGGTCAGAAGAGGTCGTCCAGGGTTCCCCCCGCATAGAGTCTGAACTTGGCCAGCTGGTCCACCTTCTCATTCTCGTCACGCGGCACATGTCTGATGGAGAAGGTTTGAAATATGTTGATGATCCCCTTCACCTTTGCTAGGTATAGCGGAGGGTAGGCTCCCTTACCTCGAACTCACCATTGATCTGGGAAGACACCGTCATGGAGTCCGTTAGCACCTCCACGTTCCGCACTCCCAGATCCATGGATAGCCGAAGCTCTGCGAACACTGCCTCATAATCCGCTTGATTGTTGGTGATGGGAAAATGAATAATCATAGTTTGCTCGATCCTTGTCCCTGCGGACTCTCCAAGAAAACTCGTACCCCCAAGGAACGCCTCCCCGACGTGTCATCCACCTTCACCCTCCACGGAATTGGGTGAGTGAGCTCGGCCTCTGCCACTTCAACCATATAGTCGGCTAGGAAGTCAGTCATTGCCTGGGACTTGATCGAGAGGCGAGGGACAAAGGAGATATCAAACTCACTCAACTCTACCGACCACTTTGCTAGCCTTCCAGAATGCTTCACCCCCTCGAAGATGTTGTACAGGGGAGAGTCAGTCACCACCCGGATAGAGTGTGCCTAGAAATACGAATGGAGCCTCCGGGCTGAGATAACCAGGGCAAAAACCAACTTCTCTAAAATCGAGTATTGGAGCTTCGCCTTCCTCAAGACCCTGATCACGAATAGATGGGTAGTTGTTTCTTGCCCTCTTCCCGGACTAGGACAGAGCTCAAGGCCTCGACCCCGACCCCAAGGTACAAGGATAGATCTCCCCCCTCCTTTGGTCCCTAGAGCAGCGGAGCTTGGGTCAGCTGCCTCTTAAAGTCTTGGAAGGCTTCCTCGCACTCCTCCGACCATTTGAATTTCTGATTTCCCCTCAACGCTTTGAAAAAAGGTGAGCACTTCTCTCCAGCTCGGGAGAGGAACCTGCTCAGTCCCGCCAGCTTCCCTATAAGGCGCTGGACTTCCTTGGCGTTCCGAGGCAACCTCAACTCCATGATCTCCCTACCTTGTTAGGGTTGGATTCCACTCCTGCGGGAGTGAGGACGTGGCTTAGGAACTTGCCCTTGCTCGCCCCGAAGACACACTTCAAGGGGTTCAACCTCATTTTGTATTTCCGCAGGGTGTCAAAGGTCTCTTTCAGGACCTGGAGGTGAGAGTCAACATCTCGACTCTTGATCATAAGATCATCCACGTACACCTCCAGATTCCTTCCTTTCTACTCCCGGAAGACCCGATCCATCATCCTCTGATATGTTGCCCCTGCATTTTTTAGCCCAAAAGACATCATTTTATAGCAGTAGCACACATCCCCGGTGATGAAGGAGACATCTTTTATGTCGTGCGGGTGCATCCTGATTTGATGACAACCTGAAAAAGCATCTAAGAAACTCATTAGAGAGAAATCGACGGCTGAGTCAACCCGCGCATCGATTCGAGGCAAGGGGTAACAATCCTTAGGACATGATTTATTCAAAAGAGATAAATCTACACACATCCTCCAACGGTCGTCTCCTTTTTTAACCATTACAACGTTGGAGACTCGGCCTGGATACTGGATCTCTGAATCAAATCCAGCCTTGAAGAGCTTACCAACCTCCTCTCAGATGGGCTCGACTAGTGTGTCCACGGTAGACCTCTTTTTTTGTCGGATGGGGCGGGCCTCCGGATCCCGGTTGAGGTGGTGGCATGCAACATCTGCATCAATCCCTGGCATGTCCGCAGCATTCCATGCAACGATGTCGATGTTCTTTTGGATACACTCCAACATCCTTCCCTGGTCCTCTGGGCTCAGCCCTCCGTTGATGCGCACCTTCTCCACCCTTCCTTCTCAAGTGAGAACCTCCATCTCCACTACCTCCTCTGCAACCTCCAGTCGGGACTGGTCTCCCCACTTGCCCACAACCCCCTCTCCTGGGGCAAGAGCTTTCTCCTTAGCCTCCTCCACGTCCATCACCTCGACCTGCTCCTCCAGCACCTCCTCTGCCACCTCCACATGGGTGCGGACCTCATCCTCCTCCACCCCCATCTCCTCAGCTCCTCCCACACCCTCCTAGCTAGAAAACTCCTCCATCCTCCTCTTCGTATCATCGGCTCCTCCTTGCTAGGAGATGAAGTTGATCGCGGTCACGTAGCATTCCCTCGCTACCTTGGGGTCTCCCCGGACCCGGACTTGGATGTCCTCGACATTGAACTTGAGGCACTGATGGAACGAGGAGGGCACGCAATGGAAGGCACTGATGAGAGGTCGTCTGAAGATCGCGTTGTAGCTATTGGCAGCGTCCATGATGACGAACCGACAGTTTCTGGACTGGCCCCCCAGGGTAACATGGAGTCCCATTCCTCCTTCAACTTCCTTCCTCTCCCCGGAGAATCTGAAGAGAGGATCTTCCGAGGCCAACACCCTCCTGGCCTCCACCTTCATCACGTCGAACGCCTTTTTGAAAATGACGTTGCCAGAACTCCCATTGTCCACGAGGATCCGGGAGACGGTAAAATTTTTGACGGCGACCTAGACTACTAGCGTGTTGTAGAATGGATCCCTGTGGTACGACATGTCCTTTTAGGAGAAGGTAATCTTCTCTTTTGGGGAGGGGATAGGGATGCGGATTCAATGCTCCAGCGGTACATGGTGTGGAGACTCGCCTTACGGGCGGCCTCGACTCCTACCCCCCATGGATCACTCAGATCCCTCCTCGGCCTCTAACATCGGCTCGGTCCTCGCACATGTCCTCCTCTACGCCCAGCAGGACTTCCTCTATCCGCACCTCCTGGCTTTGTTGTTGTTGTTGCTGGGCTCACCCTCTTGCCCCCCTCATTTCTAGGAGCTTCGGGCGGGTAGCCGTAGCGTGCCCTTCCTCCTGTTGGAAGTCATAGTAGGGCAGCTCCACTCTATCTTCCTGCCTTCTCCTCTGATCTCTCCTCCTCCCCAGGGCTATCACCATAGCCAGATGTTGATCGGGGAGAGGAGGTCTCTGGCCCTTCCTCTAGTCTGGAGGGTTGAACTGACCCTGCCATTCTTGGCGGTGGTCTCCTTTGTGGAAACCTCTCCTCGGGCCCTGGTCCTGCTGCTCTGGCTGCCTTCAGCCTAGCTGATTATTTGGCTCCTAGTGGCCCCACCTCGGCTGCTACTGCTCCCTCTGCTTGGGCTCTGCCCTCCTGGCCTCCTGGCCCTTGCCGCCTCCTGGCTCCTTCTCCTCCTCATCAGCCCATATGGCTAACTTCCTAGCAAACCTCGGGGTTCGAGTCCTCCCCCTCGACTTCCCGGGCAGCCCTCTCCATCAACTCCAAAAAAAGACAGCGGAGGCACCCTCTTCAGCTCCATCCTGAAGAACCCCTGATGAAGCCCCAGGGTGAAGGCCACCATGAGGGTGTGCTCGGGCATCTCCTGAACCTGGAGGACTCCTCTTGGAACCTATCCACGTAGCTCCCCAATGTATCGCTTACCCCCTGATTGATGAGGAACAGGGACTTTGACTCCCTCTTCCTCTTCTTATAAGTGATGAACCTTAGCAAGAACCCCCGACGCAGATCCTCGAAGCAGAAGATGGAACTGGACGGAAGCTGATGGAACCAATCCATCGCCTTCTCCTTGAGGGTAATGGTGAATATTCAACACTTGAAGGCATCAGACATCTGCCTGATCGACACCACATCCTCAAACCATTGGATGTGCTGAAACGGATCGTCCCTCCCGGTGTAGTAGGACATCTCCGGCTCACGAAACCCCTCTTGAACCAGGGACGATGAGACCAATAGACTAAAGGTGCTGCCATTCCCTACTTGGCGAGTCGGGCGGTCTCAATCCTCCTCCTCACTGATTCGGCATGCACTTGTCGAGTCGGGGAACATAGCTCGCCCCGGCAGATCCTGCTCGCCGTCTTCCTCTGCTACCTCCTTTCCAGGTCACCTGACAGGGGCATTCTCGCCCAGGGCTGGGGCTGTGACAATTGAGACAGTTGGTGTCGAGCACTCGGCGCGAGTGTCGAGTGCGAACATGATGAGGTTATGCATCTCTTGGCGGAAATCCTCGAACATCCCGAGAGTGGCAAGAGGGGGAGGGTGGCAAGTCGGCCTGGTCATAACCTTGCCCTTCGCCTCCAGTCATTGAGCTCACAAAGGTTTTTGGTGCTGATCATTATCCACGTTCACCACACCAAAATTTTGAAACCGGAAACCGTCTTCTTGTGGAGTCTGAACCCTTGGGGAAGGGGTGACCACACACTTATTGTACTTAGCAAGCTTGGCTGACCAAAGACTTAGAACTTGAAACTAACCCAATGCTCCAGTACGGAGGTCCCACCACACACCAGGAAGATCTTAGAGCGCTTCCCCTCCTTAGCCTATGTTGAGCTAAGGGCACCTCAGAAAGCGTTATAAGACAAGAGAGTAAGAGAACTGGAAAGCTTGCCTTCTGAGGTACCTCCTTGGGTCTATTTATAGATTTTTGAAATGGGTCTGCCAACAACGCAACTCCACTGTTATGAATGACTATATGCAGCCAAAAGGAGGTATGCTAATAACAAAACTCCGCTGTTCTGAGAAGCTCTATACAAACCTAATCACATTTAGCAGATCAAATTATGTTTAACCACATGATACCTGCACTCCACTCATAGGGGGGAATCGAGGCCAGCTCGACACTCAACTGGGGGGATGCGGCCCAGCCCTCACAACTTGCCTCTCGCTTTAGGAGAGCGCGATCCGGGCTCCTGCGACTCACCTGCCCCTTGCACGGAAGCGGACCGACGATCTCGATCGTATGGCCATTGAGGCGAACATGAGCTGGCTAGGTTGGCTCGTGCGGCTCGCTCGCCTGCCTAGCAGACCCGGAGAAGCTGTCAAAAGCCAGAGAAATCGAGAAGAAATCTGGCTAAGTTCGGGACGCGTCGATAGGGCGAGCTTCGCTCAATGCCTTAGAAGATGGTGTCGATCAGGTGAGCTTCCCTCAATGCCTTAGAAGATGACGTCGAGAGGGCGAGCTTCATTCAACGCCTTAGAATATGGCGTCGCGAGGGAGAGCTTCATTCAACGCCTTAGAAGATGGCGTTGAGAGTGCGAGCTTCACTCAACACCTTAGAAGATGGTGTCGAGAGTGCGAGCTTCACTCAACGCCTTAGAAGATGGCACCGAGAGGGCGAGCTTCCGTCAATGCCTTAGAAGATGGCGTCGAGAGGGCGAGCTTCACTCAACGCCTTAGAAGATGGTGACAGAAAATCTATCTTGGCCCGCTCTCCCGACAGTCTCGCATGTCTGGCGGTCCCACTCGGCGAACTCTGGGTTGTACACTTTTATTTAGTAATAATTCTCCTTTTCAATGTCAATTCAACAACGGTCTGAGCCCGCTTGTAGCAGTCGTTTAGTGGGCGGACCAGCATAGTCCATTCGCAGCCGACGAATATACTATTGCGGTCATGATCGTGGTGTATATATATATAAGAATAATTACGAAACTAATGTGAGACTAATGTTTTATTGGAGCCTAGCATGGTAATTGATGAAAAGCTCCAAAATCAAATGTAGGGAATCCAAATATTTGGAGGTAATCCTTTCATGAAGGAGAGAAAGAGACCTTTAGTCCCACCATGCTAATTGAATTGTATTGTATTTTTTGTATAAAATAGTTTTGCCACTTTTGAATCCTAAAATCCTGAGTTGCGTCGACTTCTATCTGCCTGCATCGACATGCGTCGATAAAAAATCGACGCATGCGTCGATAAGAACACGACGAAACCACCTTGCATCGACTTGCGTCGTTATGGACTCGACGCTTGCTTCGATGTAAACTCCGTCGACTAGAGTTGCACCGATAAGAACTCAACATGCGTCGACAAGAACTCGACGCAATATGCGCGCGTAAAATTGTCTACTCGCCTTCTTTACGCATTTCTCACCATTAATTATATATGTTGGAAATCAAACGTTTCCATGTACGATTAAAACTTACTAATTATAACCGCTATAATTTATTTAGTGGTTTAATTCTTGTCTTTTTATGAGACTCGCATATAGTAGAATTTTATGATTCGTTCGACATACGCTCTCTGAAAGCTGCTCCCGCCTTCTTGCTATTACCTATGCTTGATTCTAAACTGTATATATATTTTTATTTATTTTATTTATTTATCTCTATATTTTACAAGTTTTTATAATCTTGTTGTTCAAGATCTGGTATCATTTTTATTATTTATTGCAATTTTCAAAACGAAAAAATATATATTAGTATAGAACTATATGTAAAATATTGCAACAATATAAGAAAGTTGTAGATCAACATCACATAATCTCTTGTGAAAGAACCGTGTTGGGCTATCATCACACAAACAGCCTAGTAACACTGTGATCTCATCATTGGGCATTACTTGGAAAGTCTAAAAATAACTATATAAATAAAATCAAATAATCAAAATGATTTTCTTTGTTTTCATTTTCATATATACTGGAATAGGGCTGAGCATATTATTCGAAACTCGAAAATCATTCGAAAATTGAGCCGAATCGGAATCGGTTAAAATTGATTCGACTCAATTTGACTTGAATCAGATTTCAAGTCAATTTCGAGCCAGCCCTGAATCGCTCGAAATATGATTCGAATCAACTCGAATTAATTTAAAAAATTATGTATTTATTAATATATTCTTATTTTAAGATTAAAAATAACAAAATTTAAACCTAAATAAAAAGAATGAAGGTTTTAAGTATTTTATTTGCTAAATTTATTGGTTGTCCAATTTAATTTTGAGTAAAGTAGGAATAAAACAAAAAAATGCACAATTTTGTGCCGATTTGATTCGATTTCGATCCGACTTGATTCGATTTCGAGCAGACCCGATTTGATTTTGAGATGACTCGATTCGATTTCGAGTCGATTTCGAGCTGAGTTCGAGTCAAAAATTTTGATTTCGAGCGGAGCCAAAATGGCCCGAACTCGACTCGATATCAGCCCTATACTGGAATTTATTGTAAGTATTTAAATTTTTTGAAATCTATAATTACATCTAGATTTGAGAATTCTGATAGGATAAAACCCGAGAAATTTAATGGAAATGATTTTCATCATTGACAAACACAAGTAAAATATTGACTTAATACTTTAGGTCTTTTTATCACAACTCGTATTTTCTGAACATTAAATAATTCATCGGAGTAAGAGAAAATACATGTCGTGATGCCACGCCGTGCAGAGGACAACTGCAGGCGCTCAGGCAAAAACCTACTTCTAATACTTTTCATGAAAATAATAAATTGTTATGATGAAAACATAGTTTAAGTTTAAGGTTTTGGTAACCGAGTCCCTCGGTTCTGTGGATCATCCAGTCCACGGGTAAAAAATATGCATAAACACAGCGAAAAATATTTGGTTTAGTGCATTTATTGTCTTGTACGAGCATTAAGACCCAACAGACAACTTATGATATACACACTTCTAGATATAGTATAAGTACAAAAGGGCTTTTATAATTCTTCAAAATAATGCGATATTTGATTTAAAAAGGTGATATGAATACGAGATAAGCACATTGATCTTTTTATACTTTAAAAATATCTAACATGCAATCTTAGCATAAAACCTTCACAGGGAGCAAGTAGGTAAAATGACTCAACAAGAAAAAACATATCAGCTAGCAAATAATCTAACATCTACAATAAAAAGAAATCACTGTGGGTGTCAACAACCTGACACAAACCCACAGAATCTAGATGTATGTCTGAACAGAAGAAAATCAACAAAACTACCCCACGAAGGTGAGGGAGGAAAACCGCAGTTACTAAAGCTCACTCCAGAAACCACCAACTCTAGCTGCTCAGACTGCTACTTCTCTGAGCCTGAGACATTCAAAAGAAAAGAATGCATCAGCAAAAATGTATAAGTGACAGTAAAAGAGCAAAAGTAAACAAACAAGCGAAGTTAAGGGGTTACCAACCCAAGGTAGAATAGCTGAAAGAAAAAACATCATCACTCAACCATAACTTAATAAGCAAGAAGGATCTCATGTGGAGTTAGATATACCAAGATGCACCAAGTGCGATAAAAATCTATGCTTTAATAAAACATATGTATGAGTAAATATATTTATATATGTAAGAGATTGATCAGCTCATCATTTAGCAAGCACTAACCCGGGGAATCACTGACACATGCAGTGGTGGTCTTCTCCTCCACACACCAACAGTCAAAAACTTCACAAGGGCCCAGTGGTGGTGGTCTCCTCCTCCACTCACCCACAACACATCATCGGGGAAATACCGGCACCTGCGGTGGTGGTCTCCTCCTCCACACACCGACAATCAGAAAGAACTTCCTGTAAGCGGAAAGAAAGGAGTAAAAACCAATGATTAAACAAATCCACCATTTCCAACACGGTACTCTTAAGACACCTCTATGAATTAGTCTTAACTCCTCGACTAACTAACTAGTCTCCAAGAATTTGCACTACTTTGACACTTTCGACCCGACTGACAAATATAACTTAGCCTCGGTGACTAAGAGATTCACTAGACGACTTTGGAGTGTCATGACAAGAAGGCTAAGATATCCAACGAATAGGTCAGGGACTCGACGGTACAACAAGTACTCGATGGAGTTAGCACTAGGTTCGATGGAATAGCAAGGTCATTTGATGAATTCTGGTGGATACTCGACGAATTGAGTAAAGTTACTCGACGAATTAAAGGTTACTCAACGAATTTAAAGGGGTCACTCGACGAATTCATCGGATACACTTGACGAATTCAAAGACACTCGCCGAATTTTGAAGACACTCGACGAATTTCGAAGACACTCGATGAATTCAAGACACTCGACGACGAATTTCAAAGACACTCGACGAATTTCAAAGACACTCGACGAATTCAAGACACTCGACGAATTTCGAAGACATTCGACGAATTCAAGACACTTGATGAATTTCGAAGACACTCGACGAATTCAAAACACTCGGCAAATTTCGAAGATACTCAACGAATTTTGAGGACACTCGACGAATTTTACTAGAAGCTTTCCACGAATTCTACTTAAATCTAGGCAGAAATTCTTCAGGGCAGAAACAACCAATTTACAGGAACCAAAAGGATTTCCTAAGAAATAATAACAAGGAAGAAAGGATAAAACACAAGGCAAGAAGCACAAACCATCACTTGCCTCAAATCTTCTGAAACTCGTACTCCCAAGGTCTCAACTTCAAGATTCGGCCGAAAGAACTCCTCAACAATGATCTTTGAAACTTTTGGGGCCAAAAACAAGGGTTATGTTACTACCACAAACCCTAAAAATCCACGAAATGCAGAATACTTACCGCACACTCGAAGAGCTCGGCGAGAGATTTCCAAATCTATGCTTTGCCAAAGATTTCATCCACCTGAGCTCTCGAAATGGCGGTCGGAAGGTTCACGATGAATAGTCATCGTTCTCCCTTACGGCTCTCTCGATCAGAACTTTTGGGGAACAAAGGTGAATAGGGTTTAGATTTATGAATGTATATATATATATATATATATATATATATATATATATATATATATATATATATATATATATATATACTATTATAATATTATTATAATGAACTAGCGACACTTAAAATGATGAGAGTGGTCATACCACCTCAGTTTTCGACGACATTTGTATCAAAACTAAATGTTGGTGCTACGAATCCAACAACGAAGTCAAAATTAAAATCCGACGAAACCAAACTCGGGATAAAATTTGCTGAAGTTACAACAACAATAATCCTTATAAAATTCACTGAGACTCCAATTAAGCTCGGATCGCAACGAAATTTCACAAGCACACTTAAAATTAATTACTTTAACTTTCCCATGTCAAAAACTCTAATTTTGATGAGTCTAAAAACTGGTTAGCTTGCCCCAATGAATGAAATCACGTACTAATGACGTCGCACTGTTAACTATGTGTCAACGTAACGCCCTTACGTCATTAATACGACACTAAAGAGATTAAAATAAATATAAAAAATTCAGGGGTGTTACACTCTTGTTTGCTATTTTTGATGTCCCCACTATTGAAACTAAAAAACCTCATCATTATAACTGCAGCTGCTTCCTCCCTTTCTTTGTCTTTGTCTTCTGGTGCTAATATCATTAGAACCTATGTTAGATGTGTCCCCTACAAAGATCTGATAGTGTCTTTATCGCAATTGAATCTTTGGTGCCTTGTCTGATAACGTTTATGATGTCTTCCTTCAAGATCGTACAGTAAAGGATTTGTGATATCCATTTGAAGTGCAGTATAACCTTGACAATGTTGGTATAAAATGTTATAATGTTTCTAATTTCTACAAATT
Source organism: Platanthera guangdongensis (assembly GCA_039583875.1). Lineage (NCBI taxonomy): Eukaryota > Viridiplantae > Streptophyta > Magnoliopsida > Asparagales > Orchidaceae > Platanthera > Platanthera guangdongensis. Next base: position 143,657,412 of record CM077155.1, on the reverse strand, counting down.
CAGTATTGATGCTTCCATGCTCATCAATCCTCAACTCCATTAACTAGATGAGTTGTTGTCCAAGATCTGAGTTGATGGCTCAATTCTATTCGAAAATTATCTAGTAGCATATCTCATCGATGCTCTTCCTGATTCCTGATCTGACTTTAATACATGACTAAGACATGATCAATCTAACCTTACTTATGTTCAAATCCAAAATGTTTACTACATAGAGGAGGAACATAAGAATAATAATTCAAAAATCCCCAAAGACCATGCTCCAAAAGAAAATCTGTTGAATCTCATGACAACAATTCCTCTCACCATCACTTTAAAGATAAGGGCAAGAACCATAGAAAACATTTCCCTTCAGGTTACCGACATCAAAAACTCAATCGTCCTAAACCTAGTCCTTCAAACAAAAATCTATGTAAAGGAAAATGGTGCTTCTTCTGTGCTCACACAAATTATTTGTCTATTAATTGCTTCTACAAGAAGACAACACCTGTGGTCAACAAATCCCATGGTGTCAAGCTTCAGGACAGCATGATCCAAGCATCAGATCAACCTATTTTAAGGTTAAATTATTTTTCTAATCTTATTCTCACTTGTTCATTAGATTGGTGGCTTGATTCCAGAGCAAATGTTCATGCTTGTTTTGATCGTTCTGACTTTATCACCTTTCAGGACATCAGTGGAGAAAGCGTGATTTTAGGAAATTCTTCTTCGGTTTAAATATTTGGATGCAAGCGAGTGGATCTTAGGTTGACATATGTGAAAACATTAGTCATACATGATATGCTTTATGTGCCGAGAGTTATGAAGAATTTAGTGGGTTGTTCTTTGTTAGTAAAATAGGGATATAGAATTATTTTAGAGTTATACAAAGTTGTAATAACATTAAATTATGTGTTTATTGATAAATGATTTGTTTGTGATGGTTTATTCAAACCGAATGTTGATGATTTGGAAGTACATCAAATTTCTTCTCTTTAATTTCAAGTTCTTCTCCTGATTTTTGATATGCTAGATTAAGGCATGAATTCTAATTATAAGAAAAGAATGAATTCATTAAATCTATTTCCCAAAACTAATATTGCATCGTGCTAGATGTGAAATTTGAGTGCAATTTAAATTTTCTAGAAAATCATTTAAATCAGTTGAAAGAATTCCAAAAACTTTAAAATTAATTCACTCGGATGTGTGTGACTCAAATCGTCAACATACTTGTAACAACCATACAAAATGAATAAAAACATAATAAAATAGATGACAATTTTGTAAATTGCATAAAAAACTTTCGCTAAATGACTAGATGTGACCCGCATCCCCATCACTTAAATCTTTTGGTGTTAGCCTCCCCGATATCGCGTGCTTCCGCACCCGTCTCCCGCTCGACATAGGTCTCTCGCAAGTCGCAGGTGTTTCGCTCACGCCGATTGAGCCTTATGCTCGTCGTCGACCCCTTATGCGCCTTTTCCTCCTCTAGGCAGCGACCCCATCCCCTCCAAGAGCCGACGACACCTCCTCTTGCTCTAGCCACCAATTTCTCCTTGTCCCCTAGCCATAATAGGCAGTCCCCCCTCCCCAAGCCACAACAATGCCTCTTTCTCCTCAAGGAGTCGACAACTCCTCTTCCTCAAGAACATCAACCATCCTCTTCTGCAAGGGTCGTCAACCTTAATTCCTCCTCTTCTCCTTTATCTTGGTTGGGATTGCAAGAGGGACAACTAGGATTTCCTCTCCTCTCCTCCTTGGGCTCAGATTTTGCTCGATCTGGGTAAGGATTTCCTCTTTCTTCCCCTCTTTCAGATTTCTTAAATTTTCTTGAAAATTGTCTCCAATTTACGTATAATTTGTGACCTAAAATTTTGGTTCTCCTACATTCGACTAATTGTTCTATATTTGTGAATTTTGGCGCCGTTTGTTGGATCTATCAACAGGATCTCACAAAATCCCATCCGATTTAGGTTTGACCTAGCCAAAGCGCTGTCAAATCTTCAATTCCTCGTGCTAGCCTTCTCTCCCCTCACCAATGTGGGAGGTAAATCGTCAAACCCTCTCATGTTTTAAGCTTTGTGAAATGAATTGTTTATACTAGTGTTATGGTTTCTGATAATTCAAATATCATCTATGATTGTGCTTGAACGAGTCTTGAAATAAGTTTTCCAATTTTGCTTGCGTCGCTTAGCCGCCACCATCAGTTTCAGCCTTACTTAAAGTAAGTAGTGAAATCCCTCTCGCTTACATACATTGAATTTAATTTCATGCACTCCTTCTTATGTTCATTAATTCTACTCTTGAATACTTGAATTGTTAAATTAGCAGCATGTCTTGATATGCTAGAAAACACTAAACTATGAATCATTTAATTAATTAATATCATAAACAATCATTGAAATTTAGTGTTTAATTGACGTAACTCCTTAACATGGGCTCACGCTTGACTCCATAGCGGGAGCAAATGAATGACCATAATAAGCATGAATTTTCTTATAAGCCTTGCATTTAAACTTGAATACGAATCATGTGCATCAAATAAAAACACATATATCTTTCATTGGTTACAACTTATATCATTACATGAACGAGTATATGTGATACTCTGGAGTGGGCTAATAATTCTAGTTATTTTTGCTTGATTCATTTACTTGCTTTTTTTACTAGTTTTGTTTCATAAAATCTGGTACACGTATATTTTTGATCCCTTGCTCCTACTTCATTTTATTTTGCTCACTTTTTGTTTCACTATTCTGAGATTTTTTCTTTCTTATTTTGGAATTTGTCTTAGCATCTGTGACTGTGCCACCTGCTTCCTGAACCTGATCTGCATCAAGTTGCTGCTTCTGGAGATTTACCTTTTGTTATGTCAGGTTCTATGTTGTATTTTCTTTACTGTTGGATTTTGTTTATTATGTAATAGTTATGATCAACTATTTTCTCTTGTATTATGAATAACTGCTAGGCTATAAAATATGTACTGGAATTTGATATTAGTTCATGTTCATTTTCTTTGGGATTTTTATTGTACAAAATTTGTACTCGCACTTTGCATCATGAGTTTTATTAAAATACATATATATATAACTTTTCACTGATAAACTCTAAAACTTCAGCATTAAAATAATCTATTTTTATCCAAAGTAATTATTTTAAACCTAATAATATTAAATCCTAACAGACATGAAATTTCTTTCTCCCATGTCTATGGCATCAAGACTCGCCTGTAATGCACTCTGATATTTGCTATTAGATGGGTCATGACACTACTTGAGGTGGAAATAAATATTTTGTGATTTTCATTGATGATTTCACTAAATTTGGTTATATATACTTATTAAAAACTAATTATGAAGCATTTTCATGTTTCAAAACTGAAGTAGAAAATCAATTAGAATCATCCATTAAAATTCTTTTATCCGATCGAGGTGGAGAATACATTTCAAATAAACTAACCCAGTCTTGCCAAAAACATGAGATAATTCATCAAGTGACTGTTTCATATTCACCTTAATCGAATGGTGTAGCTGAACGTAAAAATCAGACCTTGATAAACATGGTCAATGCTATATTAGCCTAGTCTGATGCCCCATAAAATCTTTTAGGAGAAGTGTTGCTCACTTCCTCATTCATCCTTAATAGGATTCCATCAAAATATAATGATAAAATCTCTTTTGAATTATTTAAATTAAGGAAGTCTAACCTTCAAATTCTTCGAGTGAGATGGTATTTGGCTAAGGTAACAGTTCCTTAACCTAAGAAAAAGAAAATATGACCCAAAATAATAGATTTCATTTTTATAGGATATGCATCCGACAGTAGTGTTAATAAAATTTTTATTGCTAATTCTAAAATTAGTGAAATCTTTAATAACACTATTCTAAAAGCTAGAGATGAAGTTTATATTGTAGATAAATTTGCATATAAATTAAATAACTCAAATCAACCTTCTACTAGCTCAACCTGACCTTCTTCTTCTATAGACCCACTAGAAATTGATGAACTTAGAAGAAGCAAAAGAGTTAGAATCGAAAGAACCTTTGAAGAGGATTACTTCACTTATCTAGTTGAAGGAGATCCTAATTCATACGAGAAAGCTATAACATCATCTGATTGTCCCTTTTGGAAAGAAGTCATAAATTCAGAAATTAATTTTATTTTAGAAAAAAAACATGAATTCTAACTAATCTAACTCTCATTACTGAAGTTATATGTTGTAGCTGGATCTTTAGGAAGAAATTAAATCTGGAAGTCTCCATAGAAAAGCATAAGGCTCTCATTGTTGCTAAAGGCTATGCTCAAAAAAAAAGGAATAGATTATTTAGATACATATGCTTCTGTATCTAGGATCACATCTATTCGTGTTCTGGAAGTCTTAGTTTTGATCCATAAAATGATCATTCATCAAATTGACGTCAAAACTACCTTCTTGCATGAAGACTTAGATGAAGAAGTTTATATGACTCAACCCGAAGGTTTTGTAGTTAAATGTCAAAAAATCAAAGTTTATAAATTTATTAAATAACTTTATGGATTAAAACAAGCTCTTAAGCAATGACTTTAAAATTCGACTATGTGGTCTTATCTTTTGGATTTATATCTAATGAATTTGATAAATGTATTTATGCAAAACAAGATGACCATGAAACTGTCTTTCTTTGTCTCTATGTAGATGACATTTTAATTTTTGGAAGTACAATTAAAATTGTTAATAATATTAAAAATAATTTATCATCTAAATTTGATATGAAGGATTTGGGAAAAACTAATATCATTTTATGAATGAAACTAGTTAAAACCGATACAAGTGTATCATTGTCACTTTCTTATTCGGTTGAGAAAATGTTGCAGAAATTTTAATTATATGATTCCCTAAGGGGCACCCGCATGCCCAAGGGGCGCCCGCGTGAACGCACCCGAGGGAAGCTTGCCCGCCCCGCTCCCAAGAGGCGCGCGCGCATGTCCTCGGGGCCCTCGCATGTGTGCCCTAGGGGCGCTCGCACGCATTTGCATGCGCCCATTTGGCACAAGTTCCCTGAGCGCGTACGTGCTACCGTCGGCGGCCGCCACCGCCTCCTACTGTTGACGGCTACTGTCATCGGTAACCTTGCCCGGGTTGCTCGAACTACCCGAAGCACTCTCTTCATTTCGCTAAAATTGGTGATTCAAGTGACCGAAATGGAGCGACTCCGTTCACCAGCACAAATTCCGCACCAATGCAATTACCAACAAATTCCTCCAGAAAACTATAAAAAGGCCCACAAGCATTCATTTGAAGATAAGCAACTCTAGAGGCTAAAAAGAGCTCTGAAGTTTTCTAGCGACAACATAGGACTTAGATCGTTCCTCCGCTCGGAATTCTCTCAGCTCCTCTCTAGCACGAAGACGTCTCAACCCTTCAAGAATGCGGCTTTTCCTCCTCCAAAGGAGCACTCTCATCAAGGCTCGGGTTCAACAAAAATGCTTCCACCGAGTCTCCGAGAACTTAAAGAGTTTCACCACCGGAGCGCTTGTATCGATGCTTCGATGACTTATATATTTTCACCACCAGGGTGTTAGGTTAGGTGACCAACCTTAGAGGGGGGTGAATAAGGTTTTCAACTTAATTTAGAATTAAATTAATTTCAGCAAGGCAACTTTTTCTGGAAGCTACTGTTGGGCAATAAGGCTGCCGCCAGCATTAATTCACAGACACGATTTCGTTTTGTATAATATTGTTTTGAGATTTCTAACACAGTACTCAATGCACTAGCAGCATGCAGTCATGAAAAATAAGATGAAACAATGAAACTTGATTTTATTTAAAATTAATAAAATGTTTACACAAAAAACAAACCTAGATCTCCATGACGCCAAAGATCAAAGACGATGAATATGATACCCTTTTGGTTTTTATACCGACCCTCACCCGAGGACAGGCTGGCTCTCCCTTTTCTCCCTGGAAAGGTCTCTGAGCCGGCTCCTCACCTTCCTCCTCGGAAGGGTATTAGAGCCCACTAGATCTACCCGATCAAGACGTTCTCCCAGGATGATTTGCTCCTCACCTTCCTCTCTAGAAGGGTCTTAGAGCTCACTAAATCTCCCCGATCTAGACGTCCTCCCCGGACAATTTACCATGAAACCCTTCCCTGATTCTGACGACCTCCACGGTCAATTTTACTCATACACAAAAAGTTAGAAAAGAGAAAAATACAAATGGAAAAATAGAGAAACTATTACTCCCTCAAAAAGAGTTTCCTCCATAGAGCAGAGAGTGATTGATGCTTCTGAATATTATTATTCTTGCACACGATCAACTTCTGATGGTCATTGTAGACTTGGCTCTTTGGAGATCTTCAATCACGAATGTGAGGGAGATAGTTCTCTTTTCTTGCTTGGAGACGATGGTTCACTGCAACAGAGGCGGCAGTGGAACCCTAATCGTGTATGTCTCTTCTTCTTATCTCCTCGGGAAAAGAAATGCGTGCTTTTATAGTCAATTTAAAATAAGCTACCGCCGACGCTAAATTTGTCGCACGGCTGTAGGTATTTTCACGCGTTGTTGTCAGCTGTCCACCGCCAAATTAGGAAAAATCCTAAACTATTCTCTTGCCGCTTTTTGATAGCACGTTGCGGTTGCAAGCGCGATGCGGTAGACTGGTCAACAGTCCCTTTTCGACACTACTAGGTCTTCTCGACATTATTGACTCGACAATCGTCGACATGGATAGCGCGGCGCGGTAATCCTTACGCCTGACGGTAGGTTACTAAGGAAGCATGTCGTCCCCAAGTTGTAAGTTGGCATAGCTAGCATAGGTGGTAGTATCGAGCGTCCGGTAATAGGTCGCAGACATTGGATCCCCGGTGTCTTCTTACCTATAAACCTGCACACTATACATAATACAAGTATAATCAAATACAACTTGTGATTTGATATTGTCAAACTAACTAGATGCAGAACATAAGTTGCAACAAACTCTTCCTTTTGATAATATCAAATCTCATTCATAAGATATAAATCATTAGTAGCATGGTATAGTGTAATCCAACAATAATCATGAAACATGAACAGGTTTATGTATCAAGATAACACAGTATGAAAGTAGTACGACTCCCCATACATGTGTGCTCCCCTTATTGATGTGCATGATAGCCATATAACTCCCCATACCTGTGATCTCTCCAAGATGACTATCATTGTACAACCCTGTGTACGCCGAGTGAGTCCACCAGGCTAAGAGAGCGAGCTAGAACGACCGGCTCGCATCAGTGCAGTAGGCGGTCGAACCCAGATAGCCGGCTCGCTCCCGCCAAGAAGGCGAGCGAGCCGTGCGAGCCAGCTCATCCAGCTCGCGCTCGCCACTAGTTCTCATCGGCTCGCCTCTATGTGAGGGGAAGGCAAGCCACCGCATCCCGGCTCGCGCTCGCCTAGAGATAGAAGGCGAACTACGGGAGCCAGGCCGCGTCTGCCCAGTAAAATGACAAGTTGACCTTGTGTACCTCGACACTCGCCCTGTGGGGTCTAGAGCCAAAATTACCTGGAAGCCCTTGCAGAGTGTGCAAATAGCCTTCTAGAACACCGGAGTTGTGTTGTTGGCAGACCACTTTTGGCTGCATATAGCTGTTATAAACAGCGGAGGTGTGCTATTTGCAGGCCGTTTTCAGAAAACTATAAATAGACCCAAGGGGATACCTCAGAAGGCATACTTACTTGTGCCTCGATCTTCTTGAGCTTTCTGAGGTATCCTTAGCTCAACACTTGGCTAAGGAGGGGAAGCACTCTAAAATCTTCCGAGTGTGTGGTGGGACCTCTGTGCTGGAGCCTTGTGTTTGTTCCTTGTGCTAAGCCTTTGGATGTTTAGCTTGTGAGAGAGAAGTAAGTGTGTGATCACCTCTTTTCCAAGGGTCGAACTCCACGGAGACCGATTCTTCGGTTTCAACAAGCATATGACTAATTCGTGAACATTTTAATCTCCCCCTTGATATTATCAAAAAGGGGTTGGGGAAGAATGTATCTAAATTATGTTTAAACATAGAGATGCGATTTTTACTAAGCATACACAAAAGCATGAGATAAATTAAGCATGAGATATATGGAAGTGACAAAAAATAAATCATAGAATTGAGACATCCGGGTCAAAAATACGAGCGAGGCACAAGGAATACAGAATTTAGATGGCACAGGAAAATCATTTGATTTATAAACTGGCAGAGCAGATGAATTTTGGACAAAGCATACAAAACTAAATACACTAGATTTATCGTACAGGATTAGGTGATTTATAGAGTTAATACAATGTAACATTATAAGCGACATGAATATCAATCGTATATTAGTACATTCGTGTAGTAAACAAGAACTGAAGTTTAAGTCAAATTTGTATGCATGGAAGTGTTAAAGAGAACAATAACAGGTGTACGTGTAGAATCAAAGAAAAACATCATGTAAAAATAAACAGTAACACATATTATATCTCAGTAAATCTATATGTTAACACAAGAGTGATGAAGTGAAAAATCATGTCACGTTTTCTATCTACATAATACCAAGAATAGAACAAAGGGCACTAACACATTTCATTGTCTTTGCACAAGATCGAAACGATTCAATAAACCAGCGTGCTCATTTTCACAATGCTCATAGAGGCTTATCAAGAGAAATGAGTAGCACTTGGGGGTATCCTTGGAACATATTTTGATAGCATATATGTGAGTTTTTTATTGTTTACTATCAATTTTATACTAAGTTTTTTGAAGGTCCCTGAATCAATCGAAATCTACTCATATAGATAGATACACTTTAACTTGTATACAAAGACATTACTAAGATAATTTTGGCTCAACGTTCTAAGCTCGATATATGAAAATGAACAACGTGATATTGATTTTTTAAGCCATTCCTAGCATGTTAGACACAACGTCACGAGTTATAACATGTAAATTTGGAAATTTCTATAAGAGTGCATTTTCTAGAGATGTGTGATAAGTAAAGGTAGTTGTTATGTGCAAACCTATTTTGGATAGGTGCAGACCAACTTTTAAAATAAAAATTATTAAACAATTATTTTAAATGTTACGATAAAATTGATAGGGGCAAACCATTTCCCCATCATGTCGACAGAAGCGAGCCATACGTGACGACACGACCACCACCGTCGACGCCTCTCTCTTCGCCGCCGCTGTCATCGACACCGCCGCCAACACCTACCGCAAGCCATACGCGATGACGCCTACCACACATCCTCACTTCGGACCACTGCGGAAGTTCCAAATTTATTTGCGTCGGACATTCTCGCTCATCTTCAGCTCCTTTGATCTACAACAAACCGTAGATTTAAATATTTCTTTTTGTATTTCTCATTTTCATCATTTATTTTCGTATTTCTCCAGCGAAGAAAAAGAACGTCAAAAATTTACACTCCTCATTTAAAAAAAATTTCTATGATGAATTTAAAATTTTTGTAATGCGTTAAATTTTATAATATTATTGTTAAACTATTTGTTCATATTTTGCTATAAATTTTTTTAAAAAAATTATTTTGGTTTACACGTAATAATTTGGTTTGCACATATAAATTTTTGGTTTGCCAGTAAAATTGATTTGCACCTATCCAAAATTGATTTGCCCATAACAATCACCTAAGTAAAATGTCATTATTCTACCTAAATTCTCACATATACCTAGAGGCATATTAAACATACACTATCCTAGTTAGTCATACTAAGTAGCTAAATACCAATAGACTAGACACATCATGACACAAACATACATTGTTAACAGAGTTTAGCAATCCTAAATCAAACATTGCACGTAATTTTTATGCTTTAAGTTCCTGTCATACATGCCACTTATTTTTTTAAAATAATTTTAAATACCAAACAAACACAAATAACAACCACAAAATAAAAAATCAAACAACATATTTTTTGTGGTTTTTAAATTTTCAAATTTTCAAATTTTATGTGATTTTTAAAAAAAAAATTTAAAAACAAACTGGAAAGCAAACTGCCTACGGACAGAAAAACAAGAAGACTAAAGAAATCAAAATCGTAAAAGAAAAATGAAGTACGCATGAAAAACACTTACAACCAACGTTAATGCTAACACGCGGCAGTAGCTCACAGAGACTCGATTTCATCAGAAAAACAGCCAAGATTTCACTATTTTACGCTCTTCAATTTTTTTTTCAAAAATACTTGTGTTTTACAAAAAAACACCACGACTCAAAAAATATATAGTATGCAAAAGACACATGGTTCACATGTTTGTACTGACAAAATATGCATAAACTATAGGATCATGACCTATAGTGTGATACTAGTCATGCAAATGATAAAATATAAGCATGTCCAAGATTATAACTACTTAAGCTATGTGTCTACACCCTAGCCCCGTACTAAGTGGCGGATGAGCATGAGGAGCTGCACAAATTCCAAAGGTTGGGGTTTTAATCTCATATGCATACAAAAGAAATCCTCTCAACCTAACACTCTTTCTCACCAGTGCCTCTCAAGGCTCTACTAGAACACTCCCTGGTTAAGGACAAGATATGGTTTACAAATTAGCATCTCTAATGCATACAACCCCAAGCCCGAGCTATAATGGGTGAATGATCGTGGTCATACCTATGCATGTATATCCCAAATATACATATATAGAATTATGGTACTAATGCATGATAAGAGTTTGGATTTATTGTAGTTTTACAGATTGTTGATTTTGAATCTGGTTATAATTTTATATATATGCAGTCAATTACAGAGATATCACGACTTTCCACTTTAAATATTCTTTTTTAAAAGAGTTAGCATAGCAATCCATAGAGTTCATATCATAGATATTCAATTTAACATATATCATATGGTGATGCTAGAGTGATGAGTATGAATACAAAATGCAGTGTTATACTTCCCCCCAAAAATTAATTTTTATTAAAAGAATGCTGCAAGTATTAAGTAAAAATATATTTTATAGACCTAGAATAATGTGATAAAGATTATGTGATTTTATTTTGATTGGTGCACAATTAATTCCAAGATCCTCAAAAAGAAAGAAATACATGCCAATACAGGTGAGGCACTATACATACACAATATACCAAACTGAGTACGACACAATAATACAAGTATCTATCACATGACTTATAGCTTCTAAGATTGATAGACATAGCTAATTCAAGATTATTCTTAAGTACTCTTATGAATTTTGTTATTGAATTGGATAGAGTTTGAGCTTAGGATATCAATTGATCATACTAAATCATTGGGGTGTATGTGATGTTCACATTCATCTTTGTTAATTTATTATATGAAGCACATTAAGTTTTACTTTAGCAAATCATGATATGATATAACTAGCATGAATAATGAGATTTTCTTATAGTAAGAGACGATGGTAGACTGATAAGTTAGGGTAATTATGTGCAATGTTATATAATGTTTAACACGTATATAATCGATTTGCATGCACTCAAGATGGACTTGCAACCTCAAAATTCATAGACATATAACAATGTGATTAAGCTCCATGATTTATGTTAATAAATATACGGTTGATTCTAATGTTTAAATACAAATGTTATGCTTATACGATATATTTCAGAAAATTGTCTTTAGAAACAATCAAATTTATTTTCAAAAAATATGTAATTAAATTTTTTTTTACAGAAAACAGAAAATTCAAGTAACTGTAGCTATCGTCGGCGGTAAAACATATCGTCGAGCGATATCAACAGAACATTGAAAGGCCATGGAAACTCGTGATTTTTGTGATTTTTAGAGTCCGATTTTTCCTGATTATATTTTAGCATGTTAGGGACTCTCTAATGTAGCAGTGATATCAGTGAAATATTCATAAAGTTATGTATTAAATATTTATTACTTAAGTAGCTTAATAACTCATTTAAATCAATTTATTTTAAATAGCCAATCTTGCACAAATCATATACTCCATACTATTACAAATTGAGAGCAACTTTTGAATAGTTGTTTTAGATAACTTTTGCATTGGAGCTTTTTAGGATAAGGAGTTCAAAGAGGTTATTTAATTTTCATTAATTTTATAATATTACTTAAAAATTCAAACCTTATTTTTTTAGTGATATTATGAAAGATAATCAACTAACATAGGTGATAGACTATATTATAGTTGATGCTAGGATAATGAGATAAGTAGGTCATTTGAAATGATGACTTTTTATACAATTACATTCAATTTGATTTATTAAGAAATTTAGGTTAACTTGTGCAAGTTATTTCTCATCATATATCTAATGTGACCATATATCGTGGTGGCTCAAAAATATAAGAACAAAAAAAAGATAAGCATATCGCGAAGTAAAATGTAGTGTATTTCGTTTTGATTTTACTTCACGTAATTGGTGGATACTAATAGGTAGGAGATTTAGGTATCCAAGTGAGACCGTGTGAGGCGATTCTCTTGAGTACCCAAATATAGCGTGACAATCCATGGGGAGATAATGATGAATGAGACCTTTTGAGTGGAATTGGTGCGTCATTTTTAATGATGAGCTTCCATTCATACTTTGGTTGAATATTTTTTTTATATGACAAATTTCTATAATCATTAAGTTGAGGCTTATAATGATAGTGATTTTTGAAAGTATTATTAATAAGAAATTTGTTAACATTTACTTTAACGTTGGGAGAAACTGAATGGGGTTAGATATTTTCTTAGGTGCACATTTTATGAAGTTTGAAATGCTAGTAGGTACCCTACATAATTTTGAAGATAGGCTAGAGATAAAAGATTTTTTATTGATTGAGAATTTTTGCCAAAATATTTTTAATGATTCTAGTTTACAAGTTTAGACACTAATTTCATCAATCAACTTTTTATTACGCTATTTAGAAATATTTAGCTCTTTTTCAAAAACCTTGAATTTTTCTTTAAATTCTTTGCAATTAAAAAAATGTATAATATTTTCAACTACGGAGTAAGAGGAGAACATGGTATGTGAAGTTTTGGTTTTATATTTAGTTGTGCTTTTAAATTTTTATTTTCTAAACGCAATTTAGAATTAATATTTTTCAATTTCTTAATTTTAAGTTTAACCGCATCTAGCACATGCAATGTAGAAATAGAATTACAAACAAGAAGAGAATTTAATTTTCTTACAACGATCTTGGATGGGGTATGATTTGAACACAACATTTCTTTGTCATCTTCCTTTTGGTTTTCCTATTCCAAAGATATATTTTCATCTTCCCTTCCGCTTAACGTGTTTGCAGTGTCGTCCTCCAAGCACAAATCTTCATTCAGGTTCTCGCTTCGATCCAAGAGAAATTGATCAAGTTCTGTATCTGTAGACAGTGGCGGAACTAGGATTTAAATCAAATCCGGGCACCATAGCAATAATATTAATTTATGATAACTTTTAATTCAATATTTAGATGAAATATTGCAAATGACAGTAATAAAAATGAAATGCAGAAACTAATGCACTTAACATTGTTAACAAAATCATAACATTGCATAAACGAAAAATTTGTAACTGATCATAATAGATAATATAGTAAAGCTAAACAGTACATAATGAATTTTTTTTTGATAGTAAAGTGTTAAAAAAGAACTTACAAATCAAAAAAATACTTTTCTTGGGCACATGTTTTGAAAATGCTGAATAATTTCATCATTTGTAATGTTGTCTGCAATATCTTTCTCAATATATGCTATGAGACAATCATTCATCCATTCATCTTTCATTCTATTTTTCAAACGATTCTTTATAATCTTCATAGCAGGGAACATCCTTTCCACAGTAGTAGTTGCAACCGGTAGAAGACAAACCAATTTCAATAGTCGATACATCAACTGGTAATGATCATGTTTTTTCAGCTCCACTAATTTTGCAGTAAGCCCACTTATGTCATTAACTTGTGAGAATTTTTCATTAGAGCAGATATCAAAAATATATGTATCTAGTTGTCCCTCTAGTAACTGCAGGTCCAATTAAGAAAAATTACTTGGGTAATATTCTTCAAGGCAAATCAACTTATTTTTATCAAAAGAAATGAAATTATCGCTTGGATCAAGACTTGAAACACAAATAAGTAATTCGGTATTTACTTCATTAAACTGATCATTTAACTCGTTTAACATCCAATCAATCACGGTATTAAAGATCTCAACCCGAAAATGATGATAATTTGTAATATCTCTCGCATTACGTCTTGATCTGTCTGCTTGAATAAATTTTTTCTTCATGTTTGGAACATCAATATCGTGTTTATCACAAAAGTTTGAAACTTCTTTTATGAAGATTTCCCATTGTATGTCAACATTCCGCATGTTAAATAATAACTGTTTGGACAAATTTACGAAATTCATTGCGTTGATGATGTCTTGGTCCTTCTTTTGTAGCACCTGTGATAACTCATTTGTTCTCGACAAAATAGTTTTCATTAAATAGAGAAGAAAGATGAAATTATAAGTTATTATGCTTTTTAAAAGACTACTTGCAGTTCCTCTTTGATTTGCATCTATTCTATCAACTCTAATAATTTCAAGAACATTTACTATAGATGAAAATATACGAATGAAATTCAAAACAGTACCATAATGTGAACCCCATCGCGTTTCTCATGCCTTCTTAATTTCAAGTGGTTGATTTAATCCCCGGCCACTCTCCAATTCTCCACAACCTATTTCCTGTGCGACTCTTTCGACTTCTAGTGCTCTAAGATAGTCGCGTCGTTTGCAAGATCCACCAACCACATTCAACACCATGTTAATATGGAAAAAAAGCTAAGCAACTTCAGAATGACCCTCTGCAACTACTACTAATATAAGCTATAGTTGATGAGCAAAATAATGGATGTAAAATGCAGAACTATTTTCCTTCGATATTAAAGTTTTTAAACCATTTAATTCACCTTTCATATTGCTGGCTCCATCATAACCCTATCCCCGTAATTTTGAAATACTTAAACTGTACTTGGAAAATAGCTTATCAATAGCAATCTTCAGTGATACAGCAGTTATATCAGATACATGGACAAAATCAAGTATTCTTTCAACAATTAATCCCTTTTTATCAAAATAGCGCAGAACAACAGTCATCTATTTTTTGGTTGCTACATCGCGAGATTCGTCCACTAAAATAGAGAAACAATCATGTCCAATATCACTAATGATTGTGTTTGTTATTGCACTTGCTATTGTAGAGACAATCTGCTTTTGTATTTTTGGTGATGTCAGTTGACAATTTAGTGGAACATTTTTCAAAACCACAGCTTTAATGTCACTATTATGTGAAGCTAGAAAATTCCCTCTATTGATTGATTCACTGGATTCATCATGACCACGAAAAATAGCCCTTGTTGTAGTAGAAAGCGGCCACAATCAATAGAAGCGTTTAAACGAGTTCGATATTCAAGGATTTGACTTTCTTCTTGTCTTGCAAAAGTAATTTGTATACCATGTTTCTGATTCATTAAAGCTTCACACATTCTAGTAGCAATACTATGTGGAGTTTTGTGGTTGTCAACGTGTTTTTTGATTATATTCCTATCTTTCCAATACCGAAATCCACGAGAAACAAAAGTTGGATCACAACCTTTTTGAGGAAAGACATAACAGAAAATACAAAAGTCTGCATCCTTTTCAACGCTGTATTCTAACCAGTCTTTAAAATCATTAAACCAATTTTTGTAGAAACGACGGGCTTTTTTTCCAAATTTAGTTTGAGGAAAACTCTCTAGAAATGGTTGACAAGATCCTTTCTGCAGATAAAATTTTCTTATAGAATCATGAAGATTAACATCGTACGATATTATAGGCTGTCTTAGACCTGGATCAGAAGGTAAATCTTCAAGCTTGAAATCAGCTCGAAGTCTTTTACTATTTGTGTCTTTTGACTCATGTGCGCTTACTTTTGAAAAAAACTTATCCTAAAAATGGATAGCATAAAACAATATTCTAAAAATGAGAGATAAACATTAATAAATAAGAAAAATGCATAACAACATTCATTACCATATTGAATTGTTGATTGTTGTAGTTGTTTGAGATTTTTGAAATCCCTCCCTTTCTTTATCCTGAAAATGGAATCAATTTCTGGATATACATAGAACAATAAGTGGAATCAATTCCTAGACATACGTGTAATGCCTCCATTCGTCATATGGAATATAACGGTGGGTCCGGCCGGAATCTCACGCCATATTTCACAGACAAACGACAGAATTACGTGTGAATATCAAATCACGTTCTACTCGTATCCTAACTCAGAGCATTCTAACGCAGCATATTTTAAGTTGTAAGAATTCAACCACATGAATGTCCACTAAATATATAAACTCCACATTTATATATCACCAGGAATGTATACAACGCACACACGCTCATGGCCTTAAGGCCTTATAAGTTGCTCTTTACGAAATATACAGCTTCATACATCGGCACACAGGCCGACCACACATGAAATCCAAGAAGTCTTCTCACAGCCTTCAAGGGCCTTTACGCAGCAAGTCTTCATTTCGCTCAATTCAATTCACCGCATCATCACCTGCAATTAGACATCCACCCCAAGAGCGGCAAACAAAGCAATGGTCAGCATTAGCTGACCAATTATAATGACCCTACCCCTCACACGGGGCTGTGGTTCCTTCCCTGTATGTATTGCCAAATATCTAGCTATCACAACAAGTAGCACAATAGTATCACAAACGCCGGCCTCTATCAGACGCTCCGTGCACTCAGGGCACCTTACGGTATACCGGACTCCGTGGCAACACCACCGATTAGAGGTTATTAACATGTTGGCTAGCCAGTCCTAGTCACGCATGCTGGGAACATTCCGCCCAAACCACTCAGAGGTGAGAACCTCACGACAAACTTGAGCATTTAGATCGACCCACCACTGTGGTGCATCAAGCTGGGTCCGTCTCGCGTCCCCCAAGCATTGCCACCAATCGATCTCCCAAAACAACCAGGGGCAGGTCAGCCTTTTCCCGTGCTCAAACCATCAGTAGCGCACCACTCGACGCAGGTCGGCTTTCCCTCCTGATTTGTCGCAGTTATAGCGCTCACACCACAAGGAGCTTACGCAAAGCATCCAAGATCAGCACACAGCTCACGTAGAGCTCACAACAAAAGGAACTTACATTCACAATCCATGTGCATCTATACAATACACGGAGTCTTCTCTGGTTCATAATATAACCATCACCAATCCAGACTAACCATCCGGATGGGCTTCACACAGCATGTTTATGTCGTACTACACACTTCCGGCTCTAGATGCAGACTCAACTTGGAATCACTTACGCTTTCCATCTCTTGGTGGAGGATTCCATGCATATGCATAAAGAAAGGACTTCGCTTGTCCAAGAAGGAGATTGTTACCCTTGATGATTGCTTTGGAGCCATGAACTAGCCGGATGGAAATCACCGCCATGGCTTTGCCTCCATGAATCCGCACTCGGCTCACGAATCAGCCTGCTGAAGCCTCTCTGGCAGCCGTCTCCCTTCTCCTCTTCCTTCCTCTCTCTCTATCTCTTTGAGAAGAAGGAGAAATGGCTAAAATGAATGAGCTTATCACCTCATTCTCGGCCTTATAAGTAGCAGGGAAGGGTCTGAACCCTTGGATCCAGGAAGAAGGAAATGAACAGCCTTGATTGCCCAGAAATAAGCTGAACATGGCCTAACACGCCCTGTGACACGCCCGTGTCACAGGCCGTGTCCCTTAAGCGGCGCACGAACCGCCTTATCCAGAACAGGACATGGATATGTGTCACGCCCGTATCACATGGCTGACACGCCCGTGTCACATGGTTGACACGCCCATGTTTACCTCTCGAGACCCACTCTAGACCTACTTGAGATAACTACTAGAGTAGTTGGACATGACACGCCCATGTCATATGGCTGGCATGCCCGTGTCACCCCTTACTTGAGACATTACAGACCTACTCGAGACACTCACTCGAGTAGACATAGAGCAGGATACGGCCATGTGACAAGCCTGTATCACAGGCCATGTGCCCCTGCTCTCGAGATTTCATCAAGCGCAGCTACTCGAGTGAAATTCGTCGAACACGCCTCAGACACGCCCGTGTCACAGGGTGTGTTCCCTCTTGAAAACTACTCGAGTGCATTTCATCGAGCACTCGAGAGATTGCTCAACCCGAGCAGGACACTCCCTGGGACACGCCCGTGTCCCAGGCCGTATCACTCATCCTGAACCCAAAGTGGGATTTGGGGTGTTACAATACGTAACTTCAATAAATAAATAGAACTTCAAGCTTATATTTATCTAAAGGTTCATTTGTCTACAATATTGATCTAGGAGTGTACAATCATTGAAAAATCTATTTTCTAGAACCAACAATTGAGGAGGTTATGATGTCCTCATTCTTGTTAAATCAATGTTTATGTCATTAAATAGTTTTTTCAAGTACACGAGAACAACCATACATAAATGAGTTAAAAAGAAAAGTGCATGCTTAGCCAGAAACAAGAAAGGGGAAGAACCCATTTAAAGCTTCAATGGATCAAGGGCGGTTGGTGAGCTGTGTGATATTGTAAAACTACTCTAGCAATCGAAATAACTGAGCCATCACTCACTCAGCCTAGAAAAAATCATTTAAGCTTGCAAGCACGTCAAATTTAGAGAATCACTTGAGATAATTTATTGCTATAAGTAGCTCAAAGTACCGTGGTGGAATAATAATTTTCAACTTGCTTTTTCTCTGCATTGAACCTCAGAATTGCATCCACCACACCAGATATTAAAGGGCATTTCAAATTTGAGTAGAAGGATGGTTACTACTTACTAGAAAATAAAAATTTTCTGCATATCTAAATTAGTACTGAAAGAATAAACTAATATATGAGACAAATTGTGCACAATAAATTATTTTTATTAGAATTTAGATGACCAGTTTTTACAACTGTTAGTAAAATAGGGCATATATTTTTAACACAAGTACACACAATGAAATCTGCAGCTTGAACAACTTTAAATCATAAGCAATCAGAAGAAGAACAACAACAAGAAGAAGAAGTTACCAGCGGGCAGTGACGGGCTAGGGCACGCGATCAGCGGGAGCAGCGGCGGGCTAGGGCACGCGATCAGCGGGAGCAGCGGCGGCCGGTGGGCACGCGAATCAATGGCAGGCACCAGGGCACGCGATCAGCGGAGGGCTATACAGCAGCGGGAGCAACGGCGGGCGAGGGCACGGCGGCATGCGATCAGCGATTCAGCGGGAGCAGCGGCGGGCTAGGGCTAGCGCAAAAATGCGAGTGATGGAGTGATTAGATCTACTTCTCCCCTGGTGAAAATCGCGGAAAATCACACCCGGGCATGTGCTCGGGTGTGTCCGAACCTGGGTTCGCCCCTGTCTGTAGAAGAGAGACTATAAGTTTTATTCAAGAATTCCAAAATCTCATATGTAGTAGGGATAGTACAAATAAGCTTAAAAATGTTTTTATCAAAGGTGTAGAATAAACTATTCATAGCTTTCATGTTTAAATGACACTCATCCCTATTTAGTTTACATAATGGCTTGATAATAGTCATGTTCCAAACTCTATACTCAGTGAAATAAGAAATTGTCTCATCAAGGGTTTCCACCTAATATAGTCTACACTTGTAAACAATGATGGTGCTAATGATTTTTTGTGTGTACAAACTTTCATCCTCACTAGTAGATTAGAGATTGAGGTTGGCCATAATTCTTGGTGGGGAAACCATTTTTTGGAAAAACTTCCCTTTGATACAACTTATTGGATCAGATGGCCAACCATAGAGGG
The DNA here is from genome assembly GCA_039583875.1 of Platanthera guangdongensis. Classification (NCBI taxonomy): domain Eukaryota; kingdom Viridiplantae; phylum Streptophyta; class Magnoliopsida; order Asparagales; family Orchidaceae; genus Platanthera; species Platanthera guangdongensis. Next base: position 143,637,674 of record CM077155.1, on the reverse strand, counting down.
GGGAATGGGGTTTTAAACTTAATTTATAATTAAATTAATTTCAGCAGGACAACTTTTTCTAGAAGCTACCGCGGGCCGGTATGGTGGCCTATCACGGAGAGGTGGCCTATTACCCTCCGAGAAACTATTTCAACTCTTGTAATCTCAAACAAAATAGTGGATTTTGGCCCAATATAGATCCAGCCACGTGGTTTTTTACCCTTTTTGAGTTTTCCACATAAAAAAACCTGTTGCCATTTGTTGTTTTTTACTGTTTGCATGCCCGGTCTAATTTCGAGCTAAAGTGGTCTGATTCTCCAAACCGGGAAAAAACCGGGTGACCCGCAACAATTTGGCGCCATCTGTGGGAAAGTGTCCCCAAACTCTGCAATTTCTTGGAAGTAACAAACATACCCCAACCAGAAACAATTACGAAAGGAATCGCGCACACCACGGACTAACCAGCTTTCGAAGAGCCTAGTGATCAAGCATCCAATGACTCGTCGCCGCGTCGCTTCTCGAGAAAATAATCGTTGCACTAGTGTCTTCGGTGGAAGAGAAAATGCACCAGATGGAAGAACATCGAGCTCAAGCGATCATTTTGTTAAGGGAGTTAGGAGCCCCCGAGACCTCGTGGGCATACTCCTTGGAAGACGGTCACACATCATTTCCCTTGGACCACCAATCACTCAGTGGAGTGGTCCATGCCACGTACTACGCGCTACGTGCCACGTAGGGGCTCTGGGGCACCTGCCGTAATAGTCATCACTCCTAGAAAGGCACCCCACCAACCAGATCAAGGCAAGGAAAGAGGAAGAAAAGGAATCTAAGCCCAAAGTCCGGAAAATGCGGCGAGCACCCCGGAGGAACCTCTCGAGTCAGGTGGCAACAATACTTTGTCTAGCTCAATGCCTCTCATACAGAGATCATGGACGCACTCAAAAACCACCCAAAACTTCAGAGGCCCAAGGTGCTCCTCAGGAGCATGGGGACCAATCTCAGTATTGTCACTTTCACCAAGGGAACATGCACCATACATATAAGTGCATACACCTAAAGGAGGAAGTCGAGCGGCTCGCGCGCTTGAGTTTCTCAAAGAATTTCATGAAAAGAGGATAGGTGTGTCGTCGGCCTTGAACAAGCCTACTGGAGGGCGGCACTACAAAGAAGCACTTCCAGGTAAGTTGCAAGTACCGGTCCAGCCGACTGCCCCAGAACACCAGGACCCTTGCTAAATCCACATCACATTTAGGCGACCCTCAGAAGCCCACCGGTCGAAGTGAATAAGATATTGATCTATGACGACGTGTCCGTCAAGGTGTTCTTCTTATCAACTCTACTCCAGCTAGGAATCTCAGGGAGAGACATCCAGCTCGGCTTTAGAGGCGTGCACGTCACGGGACACCACACAATCCCCATCTTGGGAAGCATTATCCTACCTGTGACTATGGGAATCCATCATGTGATATCCACATACGACATTCAGTTCATCATCATACAAGTTGCCTCAACATGCGACACTATCCTCCGGGGACCAATGTTGAGGGCACTCCGGGCTAACGCACTAGCCCAAGGCATCGCTTTGGACATCCTCTCTCAGGATACACCTTCCAGGGACCCCAATAGGACTTGATGCACGTAGTACGTCGAGGGAACTATGCCACTAACCACATTCTATCTTCTATCTCCACCAGAATAAAGGTCGCACGGTCGAGCATGTTCACCCCTGTACTTTCATTTAGGAATAATCTAATTAATTTTGGTTTTGCCAATTATAACAACTATTTGCAAGCTCGATAGCTCGCAGGCGAGATGGACAGAAGTCTTTCTATACCTCACAGGCGAGATAGACAGAAGTCTTTCTGCACCTCCCAGGCGAGATGCACGAAAGTCTTTTTGCACCTCCCAGACAAGATTCATGAGTCTTTTTGCACCTCCCAGGCGAGGCAGACAAAGGTCTGTCTACACCTCTCAGGCGAGATGGACAAAGGTCCTTCTATACCCCACCTGGATGAACCCCGATTCTCCCGAGGCGCGAATGAACAAAGGTTCATCGCCACCTCCACTCAGATGGACCCCAGTCCTCCCTAGGCGTGAATGAGCAAAGGTTGTTTATCATCTCCACTCATATGGGCCTTGGTCTTCCTAAGGCACGAACAAACAAAGGTTTTTTGTCACCTCCACCCAGATGGATCCTAGTACTCTTGTGGCATGAACGAGCAAAGATTCTTCACCATCTTTACCTGGACGGACCCCGATCCTCCCGAGGTGGTAAAAAATAATGGTTCCTCTCGACCTCTAAGTGTACAAACCTCAATTCTCCTGATGTATAAACGAAAAAAGGTTTTTTACCACCTCCACCAGGACGAACCTCGGTTTTTCCAAGGCACAAACGAACAAAGGTTTTTTGCCACCAACATTTAATCGGCCTCTGGTCCTCCCAAAACACAAGTAGATGAATATCTATTAATAACGAGCTATTTGAAGTACCAATGTTAGAGTTAGGCACTATTCCAACAAAAGTGTGTGTGCACCAAAAAAATTCAACTAGAACACAAAATATCCAATAACAAAAAGGGTCTCCGTTCAAATAAAACTTGCCCTACATGCTACGTCATCATGGAAAACAAAAAAAAACATGCAACGATGCAGAGGTGCACCCGCAAAATAAATAAAAGCAAACAAATAGAGGAAAAGGGGTATGTAGGATCATCCTGTAACGTTGACGTCAACATCGTCATTTGAGGCATCTCCACGCCCAGATCGTTGCTCTCTGGTCACCTCCGAGCAACCCAAAACCCCTTGACAAAGCCTAATCAGTATGCCGCATCGCGCTCGTCCACCACAAGTAATTCAACCTCGGTCTCCATCATCTCAGAATAGGCCTCCTCTGCAATACATGATTGCTCCATCTCAAAGTCATGGGACCCTTTGTACTCAGCCACCGCAGATTCCTGCATGAACTCAACGTCTTTCAGCTCTATGGTCAGTTGATAATTCTCTTTCTTCAGTTGCTCCACCTTCGCCACTTGCTGAAACATTACCGCGTCTGTTGCCTTAGTACAATGGAGTGACTCCGCAAGAGTCGCTTCAGCTGCAACTAACCTCTCACAAAGAGCCTTGACTTCCTCCTCAGCCACGCTCAGCTTCCCCCGAAAAGTCTCGGCGTCTGCCTGGGAAGAGGACAACTGGGACTCCATGTTAACCAGCAAGGAAAGAACCTTCTTCTTCTTCCTCCAAGCAGTCGATAAAGAGTCTTTGAATGGGACCAACTTCGGCCACAAAGAGAGAAAATCATCCCTCGTGTTTAAGTAATTATTTTTTCAGGAAAGCACGATGTCACGCATTTCGTTCAGCTGCAAACGTAAGGAACGGATCATTCCAACATACAAACACAGACCAAAGGTGGAAAAACACTTGAGGTTACAAACTTACCTTCAGGAGAAGCACTCGGCAAGCAAAGCATTCACTCCCCTCCTCCTTCGCTGTCATCAGTGGCAGCTCGGGGCCCTCTCGATAGGTCGGTTCAGTCGAAGGGAGCCCGGGGTATCCTCGGTCTCTGCATGTGATGGATCAACTATTGGAACCCTACTTATGATTTGGGCTAGGTTCACTATTAGGTTTGTTTAGATGACCCAACATGTATAGTCTAGGGTCAAGGTCAGCAGCACATACTTAGTTTGACAGTACCCTCCTTCAGAAAACTTTAGAGATAGAAGATTTCAGAGGAAAAGTAGTTAAAAAGAATGCAGAAAAGGTGTTCGACGACAGATGAACTGAACTCGACGATCGTCGATCTCAGATCGACGAACTCAGAGTTCTTTCTCTGAGTTGAGCTCGACGAAAGTCTAGCTGAGATCGACGAACCGTGATCTTATATCATAAGTTGAGCTTGACGAAAGCCTGGCTGAGACCGACGAACTGTGATCTTATATCAGAAGTTGAGCTCAATGAAAGTCTAGCTGAGATCGACGAACTGTGATCTCATGTCAGAAGTTCTGCTCGACGAAGGACTATCTCAGTTCGACGAACTTGGAGCTCAGGTCGACAAAATCCTTGCTGAGTTCGACTAACTCCTTATAGGTTCTGTTCGACTAATCTTCTCTGTAGTTTCTCAGTTCGACTATAGCGGTCTGATTTCAAATTATATTATATTAAGACAGTAATACTTTGATAATTAATGCTCAATATTCTCAAGAATATAGTCGTTACCTGACAGCATTAATTATGGATTTCACAGAGTTATTACTCTACCAAATTTACTGGGCAGTTAGGGAAATACATTCAAGACAAAATTAGTCGTTCCAACTCACAGAAATTATGCAGAAGATTTCAAGGAATGAATTTAAAATTAAAATGGTTTTGAATCTGCAATCAATATAAAGTGAATTTTTAGAAGATTGCCAGCAATAATGAGAAGAAAGAGAAAATCAGTAATTAAAGAACAAGAGACAGAGACAGAAACATCTCGTTCTTCATCTTCTGCTTCAAGCTTTTCTTCCAGCAACAAATCCTCAATCTGAGACAAAAGTTCACATCTCTCAGAAATATTTACTGGAAGAAGAAGTTTTCAAAGAAGGCCTACACCCTGATGCAAATCTTCCACTCCTGATTAGATTCATACAACTCAGGGGGAACTTTGACATCATCAATAAATCCACTAGTCTTCTCAGAGATTTGAGACAGAGAAGACGACATCATTTTTTTTCTTTCACTGTGTACAAGATTATAACTCCATTCAAAAGTTAAACCTTTTGGTTCACAAGTCACCTTATCAAAAGACTTGGGATTAGTTTTTGGAAACCTGATCAAAAGCTCAAGTGGTTGCTAGATCTCCCTTAGAAAAATTGATCTTCTGGTGACAGAGCACCTGATCAAAAACCTGTGATGACAGGGCTCCTGATCAAAAACCTGTGGTGGCAGGGCACTTGAGCAAAAACCTGTAGTGGATTCCTACCAGGGTGGTAGAAGAGTGGATATACCCATGTTTATTGGTGAACCACTATAAATTCCTTGTGTCATTTGGTTGTGCCTTTACTTATTTATTTTCTATGCTGTGATATTTCTCTGTATATATATATATATATATCACCTATTTTAATCCGCTGTAAAAACAAATTAAAATTTTAATATACTGTATTCACCCCCCTCTAGAGTTAGTTAGATCTATCCCTCACTTTCATCAACAACCAGGTCGTCCAGGCAGTCATCAGTGAACTCAATAACAACTTCAGGGGCGGAGGAGGACGACCCACCTTGTCCCCGCTTCTACGAGAACTCCAACTTCCTCTTCCTTCAGTGCTCCAACGGTATGACATAGCTCCGCTCTGCATCCGTTGAAAGGCCTACGAGAACCATGCTTTTCTCGAAAACGAATGCGCTGATCTTGTAAAGAGCTTCACCCAACTTGTGTTGTCCTCGAAGCCAAATATAGGATAAAAGTCACTCCTTACCTATCAGACGAAGATAGTGATTTAGAAGCTCCCACCAAATCTCGGGCAACCTCCACGGGTTCTTGACAAACCCAAACAACGTTCCCTCATGATGTTGGCAGTCTTGCCTTCAAACGATATCCATCTCTTATTGTTCCACACCTCAATCCGGTCGCTGAGATCGAGGCAAAATTTGCAACATTCATGGAAAGGAGGGGTGATATGCGGGAATCATGCTCTCCAAAGAAGCACAAGAGACCCATAATCCTCGTCAGCCCCACCAAAGAGAGTTGCTTGATGAGAACGTCGCAGAACTAGAAAATCGTAATGATATCATCATCAGGAGGGATTCAAAAGCCCACCTTCAGACATCCCTCAGTAACTAGATGTGACCCATAGGGGGATTTTGAACACGCTCCAGCGGAGAAGGGATCACGACTTACACATTCGCAAAAATCATGAATTGCTTCCTCCAACTGCTCACTCGTGCGAGACTCAGAGTCGAGGGAAGGCGCATCAGCCGCGTCAAAGTGCTACCCTACAACACCTACAAACGACGAGTATTAGCACAAAAAAAACATCTAGGAAAAATCCATGCAGGGCCGCCACCGTCGTTGGGCACCTTGCCCGGGCTGCCCGGACCATCCGGGTGACACTCTTGTCATTTTGCTAAAATTGGTGATTCAGGTGACCGAAACGAAGTGACTTCATTCGCCAACACAAATTCCACCCCTGCACAATTACCAGCATATCCCTCTAGAAAACTATAAAATGGCTCTCAGGCCTTCATTTGAAGACAAACAACTCTAAAGGCTAGAAAAAGCTCTGAGGTTTTCTGGCGAAAACATGAGACTTAGATCGTTCCTCCGCTCGAAATTCTCTATGTTCCCTCTCTAGCATGAAAACATCTCGAGACTTCAAGAACGCGAACTTTCCTTCTCCAAAACAGCGCGCTTTCATCAAGGCTCCAGCTCAATAGGAGCGCTTCCACCGGGGCTCCGAGAACTTAGTGAACCACCAGAGCGCTTCTGTAACACCCCAAAGTCCATTTTGAGTTCAGGTTCGGGTGACACGGCCTGGGACACGGGCGTGTCGCAGGGCGTGTCATGCTCGGGTTGAGTAGTTGAGTGTGAGGTCAATGAATTTTGGTCGACGATCGTCGAGTAGAGATTACACGGGCGTGTCTGAAGGCATTTCAAATGACACGGCCAGTGATACGGATGTGTCTGAAGGCGTGTCAAGTGACACGGCCAGTGACACGGGTGTGTTTGAAGGCGTTTCAAGTGACACGGCCAGTGACACGGGTGTGTCCGAAGGCGTGTCAAGTGACACGGCCCGTGACACAAGTGTATCACATGGCCGCGTACTAGTCTGGCTAAGTCGGTTGACTGCCGCTTAAGTGACACAGCCTGTGACATGGGCGTGTCACAGGGCATGTCAGGCGGTGTTCAGCCTATTTTTGGGCAAATATGAGCCATTCGTTTCCCTTATCCTGGATTCAATGGCCAGACTCCTTCTATGAGGTTATAAGGCCGAGAATGTGGTGTAAATCCCTCATTTCATCTTCTTCTTCTCCTCATTTCCAAGAGTGATAAAGAGAGAGAGAGAGGCCAAGTGAAGGAAAGGAGGAAGATAACCAGCTGCTGGAGGAGCTGCGGAGGGCGGAGTGAAGATCCGAGAGCGGATTCGTGAAGGCAAAGCCGAGGCGGTGACTTCCATCCGGCTACTTCATGGCGCCGAAGCGATCTTCAAGGGTAATTGTAACACCCCCTATCCGTCGCATAGCATATAGCAGTAGGTCCGGCCGGGGCCCGACGCCATATACCACAGACAGACCGGGTGGTTACTTATGGAAACCATCCAACCAATCTCAACGTCCTACACAGAGCATTCTAGCGGAAGCAGTTTAAGAGTTGTAAACAAGAACCCAGCATAAGAGCATGAATGTCCACTAAAACCAAAAGGAATGTTATATAAAATATCCAAAACCGGTCTTAAGGCCTTACAAAGTGTTTCACTTGAAAATTACATGATTTACAAACCACGGCACGCAGGCCGGTCATACATGAACAAAGCAATAAACACTTCTACTTGGGCCTTCGAGGGCCAGCTTCGCAAAAAGGGCTTTAGCCCGCTATTGACCGCTTGGTCCAGCTGCACCTGCAAGCAACAAACCACCGCACGGTGGCAAAACAAGGCAACGGTCAGCAATGCTGACCAAATTATAACGATCCCGCCCCCAACTCGGGGCGGCGATGCTCCTTCCCTGCATTTCATTAGCATAAGCGAGCAATGTATATAACCATAGTCATTTCAACACAGACGTTGGCTCGCACGGCCACACGCCCCGTGCACTCAGGGCACAATCTCGGTGAACCGGTAGATGTCATGTCAATTAAAGCCATTAACATTCCGGACTCACCACCGCCACTAAGACGGCCAAACCTATGAGCAATTTGTCTTCTTGGCATGGGTCACGTCAATTTAAGCCATTGACCGCCGAAGACTCACATCTATGCCAACGACGAGTGCCACGTAACCTTAGGTCTCTCTAACCCGAACGACATAGAGCGGGTACGGTTCCATCTAACCCGTGCTCATATCGCAACAGCAATTTAAGCCATTTGCGCGGGTCAAACTTCCACCGAGTCCCATTCTAACACAAGTCACATAACCCCGTTATGTTCAAGATGGCTCTCAGGCCACCAAGTTGGCAAGATCTCGTATCCGCCCAGTTTTCCGGGTGCACCTTTGGGTTAGTCCCCAAGGCTCTCTGCTGCAATCTACCGCGTAGAAAACCCGAAAAACAACCAATAGCACGGAGTATTCTCCGGCCTTATGCAATGCAACATCACCGATCCAGACCAACATGTCCGGGTAGGCTTCACACATCATGCCTATGTCCGTTCTCGCATACGAACTCTAAACAATGTGGACTTCACATATCTACCCGAAGGAACGCCTCCAACTCTCCGCAAACTCGCGAGAGCGGGCTTCCTATGCTAAGAAAGAGAGCGACTCATGCTCAAGATGAGGATCGTTACCCTTGAGTTCCTCTTTGGCGCCATTGAAAAGTATCCGGATGAAAATCACCGCACTAGCGTTGCCTCCGTGGATCCGGAGTCGGCTTGCGATTCGGAGCTCCGAAGCTCCTACAATGGCGGATCTAGCTTCTCTTCCACTCTTGGCTCTCCTCTTTCTCTAAGGACTTGGAGAGATGATAAGTGAAGAAAAGTAAGGGTTTTCTAAGTCAAAACCCGGGTATATCCCTTCAGGAACAACCCCCAGCCGTTGGATCTTCAGTCAAAGAAATGAACGGCTTCGATTCGGGGCTGAAATGCCCAATCTGGACCGAACACGGCCTGGCACACGCCCGTGTCCAGGGCCGTGTGCCTCATTCGCCGTCAAAATCGAATCACCTGGAACCTCACACGGGTATCGAACACTCCCGTGTTCGAGCTGACACGTCTGTGTTCCACCTGACACGGCCGTGTAGCCGGCCGTGTACCCCATGATTTTTCCCCGTTTTCAACCCGAGCACTGCACGGGTTCTAGGACACGCCCGTGTCCTTGCCCGTGTCACCTTGACACGCCTGGGCTCCAGGCCGTGTACACGGTCTCGACACTTCGCGGTTAAGTGTCGATACGGGTCGACACGCCCTGCGACACGCCCGTGTTGCAGGCCGTGTTCCATGTCTCGACACATTGTCGACACCAAAGTGTCGACTTCGCGGGACGAGTGTCAACACGAGCTGACACGCCCTGCGACACGCCCGTGTCGCAGGCCGTGTTCCATATCTCGACATAATCGTCAAAGCACTGTGTCGACTTCACGGCTAAGTGTCGACACGGGTCGACACGCCCTGCGACACGCCCGTGTCGCAGGCCGTGTGCCCAGTCTCGACACAATGTCGAGACCAAAGTGTCGACTTCCCTCCTTAGTGTCGACACAGGCTTGACACGCCCTGGGACACGCCCGTGTCCCAGGCCGTGTGCCTGCAGCCAGAATTCAAACTGGCCCAAAACATCCCCCTTTTCTCCTTTGAGTTTCGGGGCGTTACAACTCTACCCCTCTTAAAAGAATTTCGTCCACGAAATTACATAAAGGAAAAACATGTACAAAACCAAAATTTGTACCTGAGCGGAACAACTCCGGATACTCGTCAAGCATAGTCTGCTCTCGCTCCCAAGAGAGCTCCTCACGACCGCAATTGTCCCACCGGACCTTGACCATCCTGATCTCTTTATTGCGTAGCCGCTTGACCTCCGAGTCTTCAATCCGCACGGGCTTGACCTTTGTCGTTAGCCCACTATCCACCGGCACTTGATCAACAGCGATCACTTGCGTAGGCTCTTGTACCGCCTTCCGAAGCACCGAAATATGGAATACATCATGTAAACCACTTAGCTCCACTGAAAGCTTCAACCTATAGGCCGCTTCACCAACTCGCTCCAGAACCTCAAACGGTCCAAGGTACCTCGGGCTTAGCTTTTTCAATCGCCGCACCCGCGAGACACCCTTGAACGGCTTGATCTTTAGGTATACATAATCGCCCACAGCGAACTCCACGTTCCTGTGCTTGGCATTATAGTACTTTGCTTGCCGGTCCTGAGCGATAAGCAACCTCTCCCGAATGGTTCTCACCAAAGAAGTAGCATCATCCACTTCCGATCGCTTATACAACTTTGACTCACCCGTTTCTAACCAAGACAACGGCGTGCGACATCTTCTACCATATAGGGCCTCGAAGGGCGCCATCTGAATACTTGCTTGGTAGCTATTGTTGTATGCGAACTCCACCAAATAAAGGTGGTCTTCCCATTGCTTTCCAAAATCCAAGACACACATGCGAAGCATGTCTTCCATGGTTCTATTGACCCTCTCGGTCTGCCCATCCGTTTGCGGATGGAAGGCTGTGCTAAACTTCAGCTTTGTTCCCAACATTTGCTGCACCAGCCTCCAATCATTGGACGTGAACCGCCCATCTCGGTCGCTCACGATGCTGCGGGGCACACCATGAAGCCGCACTATGTTATCCACATAAAGCTTTGCCAACTTCTCCACCGGATCATCCTTCCTATGCGGAATAAAATGCGACACCTTCGTTAATCGATCAACAACCACCCAAATGGCGTCGTTCCCCTTTTGCGACCTTGGCAAACCATGCACAAAGTCCATAGAGATGTCGTCGAATTTCCACTCCGGAATAGGCAAGGACTTAAGAAATCCTCCCGGCTTTTGGCACTCCGCCTTTACCAAGGCGCAGGTTTGGCACTTTGCTACGTAGAGCGCCACATCCTTCTTTAAACCCGGCCACCAAAACAGTTTCTTTATATCGCGGTACATCTTCGTGCTCCCCGGGTGAATCGAGTACTTGGTATGGTGTGCCTCGTACAACAACTCCACCCGTAAATTGCCCACACTTGGGACGCACAAACGACCGTCTTTCCACAGCAATCCGTCCTCCACGACGAATTGGGAATTTGACCCATCCAGAGCCTCTATCATGAACTGCTTCATATGAGCATCCATATCCAAAGCCTGCCGAATCCGATCAGCCAGGTCATATTGGACTTCAGTCCAATTCAGAACTGCTTCAGCACTTGATTGCCTGTCCACACAAACAATCTCCAACGCCTCCAACTCCTGCACCAACCGCTCATCGTGCACCGATAGCCAATTGGCTTGAGCTGGGGCTCGGCGACTCAACGCGTCCGCAACCGCATTCCCTTTGCCAGGCACGTAGTGGATCTTGAATGTATAGTCCCCCAGGAACTCCATCCATCTACGCTGCCGCATATTCAGATCCTTCTGATCTATAAGATACTTCAGGCTCTTGTGATCGGTGTAGATATCAATCTTCACACCGTACAAATAGTGTCTCCACAGCTTCAAGGCAAAAATCACGGCCGCTAACTCCAAGTCGTGGACCGGATAATTTCTCTCGTGCACTTTTAGCTGTCTCGAGCCATAAGCTATCACGCTTCCGTGCTGCAGTAGCACACAACCCAAACCGCTGCCCGAAGCATCGCTATATATCTCATAGCCTTCGGTTCCACATGGCGAACTCAGCACAGGCGCCGTGGTCAACCGACACTTCAATTCCTCAAAAGCTCGCGCGCACTCCGGCGTCCAAACGAACTTATGCTCCTTCCTCGTCAAAGTAGTGAGAGGTAACGCTAACCGCGAGAAGTTCTCTACGAAGCGCCTATAATAGCCGGCAAGCCCCAAAAAGCTCCGGACTTCTGCTACCGTAGCAAGCTCAGGCCACTCCCGTATCGCAACAATCTTCGCCGGATCCACAGCAATACCCTCTCCACTCACTATATGCCCGAGGAACGCCACTGAGGATAGCCAAAACTCGCACTTCGAGAACTTGGCATACAACTGATTTCTCCTGAGTGTCTCCAACACCAAATGGAGATGCTTGAAGTGATCCTCCTCACTTTGCGAGTACACCAAAATATCGTCGATGAAGACGATCACGAAATGGTCCAAGTACTCCCTGAACGTCCTGTTCATCAAATCCATGAATACTGACGGCGCATTAGTCAGCCCAAACGGCATGACCGTAAACTCATAATGCCCGTATCTCGTACTAAACGCTGTCTTCGGGATATCACTCTCCCTTATTCGCAGCTGATAGTACCCAGCCTTGAGATCCAACTTCGAGTACACCGTCGACCCGACTAACTGATCAAAGAGATCATCAATCCGGGGGATCGGGTACTTGTTCTTCTCAGTCAGCTTGTTTAGCTCCCGATAATCAATACATAGCCTCAAGCTTCCGTCCTTCTTCTTAACAAAGAGGACCGGTGCGCTCCAAGGCGAAGAACTCGGGCGCACATACCCTTGCTCCAACAACTCTTGTAGTTGAACTTTCAGCTCCGCCATTTCCTTAGGCGCTAGCCGATACGGAGATCGTGACACAGGCTTTGCACCTGGCACTAGCTCGATCGTAAAATCTATCTCCCGTTGAGGCGGGGCTCCAGGAAGATCTGCGGGGAACACATCAGGGTATTCCGATACCACTGAAATACAATCCAACGCGGGCTTCGGCTTTGCAACCTCCACTAGTGTAAAGAACAGTTCTACTCCGGCACGAACCGCCTTCACCACCTGAAGAGCAGACATCAACGTCTTGCTCGACCCCTTTAAGCCCGTAAAAGTCGTCTCACGACTTGCTCCCAGCTTGACTTCCTTGCTACCGCAATCTATATGGGCCTGCTGCTCCGAGAGCCAGTCCATGCCAAATATGACGTCGAACTCCACCAACGGAAGTAAGGACGCCCGCAGGTCTATCTCCTGCTCTCCAATACGAATCTTAACATCGCAGATCCTATCCGCTCGCATCGAACACCCATTTGGCAACAACACATCCAACTTATCCTTCGCCATCGAAGAAGGGACTCCGATGCGTAATATAAAACCTTCGGACAAGAAGGAGTGTGAAGCTCCCGTATCGAAGAGTGCTCGTGCCGGATTTTCACAAATCAACACAAATCCTAAACAAGTAGTGGTAAGGTCACATGTGCATAACAAGCATATAAAGAAAATGACTTGCTATAAAGTAAATCGTACCTGTCACCACATCAGCTTGTTTAATGGCCTCCTGTTGGCCAAGATTATAGACCCTTGGTTGGGCCGGAGCATAGTGGGATGCGGTCGACTCCACCGCCTTTCCCTTCTCTTCATAAGTAGCTCCCGGCCTCCTCTCGGACTTAGGACGTCCGCTCCAACAATCACGGGCGAAATGCCCCGTCTTTCCACATGTAAAACACGCACCCGGGGTCCGACCTGTAGTCGCCCCAGAAGCGCCAGAAGGAGCTGGACCCGAAGTCCTATGCTTCTTGAAAGCCCTCCGATAGCCGGACTTTGAAGTAGTCGGCACTTTAAATTCAGATTTTCTATCTACCAAGCCTTTCTTCGCTTGCACATTCTTCATGTCCTTCTCCAAGGACCGGGCAGTATTGACCAAGGTTAAGAAACCCTGCGTCATTGGCCCCGACAGTAATAGTCTCAACTCATCCCTCAAGCCTTCATAAAAGCGATTAGTCTTGCGCTCCTCATCCATGATGGTGGAGCTAGCATAACGACTCAAACGCGTAAACTCGTGGAGATATTCATCCACGCTCCTCTCACCCTGCACCAACTTCAGGAACTCATTCTCCATTGAAATCCTCTGAGTAGAAGGGAGGTATCTTGCCAAGAACAATCCCGAGAACTCTTCCATCGGAACGTCTATCAGTTGTCTACCTCTCAAATGATGCAACTCCAATCCTTCCCACCACATCCTCGCTTCACCGTCCAGCAGGAACGTAGCGATGGTGGTCATTTGCCACTCCTCCGTCTCCGTCGCTGTCATGACTCTCTTCACCCTGGAGAGCCAGTCTTCAGCCTGAGATGGGGTTCCCAACCCCGAGAATAACGGAGGGTTAAAGCTCATTACATGCTTCAGCTGCCTCTCAGTTGCCCTCCTTGGCACTATTGGTTCCACAATCACTTGCTCCACCCTCCTCGGCTCAGCCTCTTGAAGAGGTACTTGCTCCATCACAGGAGCGGGCTGCTGCGCTTGCCTTCCAGGCTGCGCATTGATCACGGCCAACACCGCTTCAGCCACCAATCGTATATTTTCAGCCGACAGAGGTGTTGCAGGAGCAACATCCGGTGCACTACTAGCCTCAGAAACTCGGCGTTCTGACGGCCCAACACCACTTCTGGTCACCTATAGTGGTACAAAAACACCGTTAAGCGACCAAATAAATTGCAAACAGCAATTATAGGAACACGCAGGTTCCTCAAACACGAGTATTTTCATTCCTAAGTGGACATCCATGGGTTCTTTTACCATTATAACGATGACGCACACAATGTGCTCACCACCCCTTAAAAAGAATTCGTCCACGAATTCACTTTAAGCCCGACCAAAACCAGTAGTCTGATACCAAATTGTAACACCCCCTATCCGTCGCATAGCATATAGCAGTAGGTCCGGCCGGGGCCCGACGCCATATACCACAGACAGACCGGGTGGTTACTTATGGAAACCATCCAACCAATCTCAACGTCCTACACAGAGCATTCTAGCGGAAGCAGTTTAAGAGTTGTAAACAAGAACCCAGCATAGGAGCATGAATGTCCACTAAAACCAAAAGGAATGTTATACAAAAATACCCAAAACCGGCCTTAAGGCCTTACAAAGTGTTTCACTTGAAAATTACATGATTTACAAACCACGGCACGCAGGCCGGTCATACATGAACAAAGCAGTAAACACTTCTACTTGGGCCTTCGAGGGCCAGCTTCGCAAAAAGGGCTTTAGCCCGCTATTGACCGCTTGGTCCAGCTGCACCTGCAAGCAACAAACCACCGCACGGTGGCAAAACAAGGCAACGGTCAGCAATGCTGACCAAATTATAACGATCCCGCCCCCAACTCGGGGCGGCGATGCTCCTTCCCTGCATTTCATTAGCATAAGCGAGCAATGTATATAACCATAGCCATTTCAACACAGACGTTGGCTCGCACGGCCACACGCCCCGTGCACTCAGGGCACAATCTCGGTGAACCGGTCGATGTCACGTCAATTAAAGCCATTAACATTCCGGACTCACCACCGCCACTAAGACGGCCAAACCTATGAGCAATTTGTCTTCTTGGCATGGGTCACGTCAATTTAAGCCATTGACCGCCGAAGACTCACATTTATGCCAACGGCGAGTGCCACGTAACCTTAGGTCTCTCTAACCCGAACGACATAGAGCGGGTACGGTTCCATCTAACCCGTGCTCACATCGCAACGGCAATTTAAGCCATTTGCGCGGGTCAAACTTCCACCGAGTCCCATTCTAACACAAGTCACATAACCCCGTTATGTTCAAGATGGCTCTCAGGCCACCAAGTTGGCAAGATCTCGTATCCGCCCAGTTTTCCGGGTGCACCTTTGGGTTAGTCCCCAAGGCTCCCTGCTGCAATCTACCGCGTAGAAAACCCGAAAAACAACCAATAGCACGGAGTCTTCTCCGGCCTTATGCAATGCAACATCACCGATCCAGACCAACATGTCCGGGTAGGCTTCACACATCATGCCTATGTCCGTTCTCGCATACGAACTCTAAACAACGGGGACTTCACATATCTACCCGAAGGAACGCCTCCAACTCTCCGCAAACTCGCGAGAGCGGGCTTCCTATGCTAAGAAAGAGAGCGACTCATGCTCAAGATGAGGATCGTTACCCTTGAGTTCCTCTTTGGCGCCATTGAAAAGTATCCGGATGAAAATCACCGCACTAGCGTTGCCTCCGTGGATCCGGAGTCGGCTTGCGATTCGGAGCTCCGAAGCTCCTACGATGGCGGATCTAGCTTCTCTTCCACTCTTGGCTCTCCTCTTTCTCTAAGGACTTGGAGAGATGATAAGTGAAGAAAAGTAAGGGTTTTCTAAGTCAAAACCCGGGTATATCCCTTCAGGAACAACCCCCAGCCGTTGGATCTTCAATCAAAGAAATGAACGGCTTCGATTCGGGGCTGAAATGCCCAATCTGGACCGAACACGGCCTGGCACACGCCCGTGTCCAGGGCCGTGTGCCTCATTCGCCGTCAAAATCGAATCACCTGGAACCTCACACGGGTATCGAACACGCCCGTGTTCGAGCTGACACGCCCGTGTTCCACCTGACACGGCCGTGTAGCCGGCCGTGTACCCCATGATTTTTCCCCGTTTTCAACCCGAGCACTGCACGGGTTCTAGGACACGCCCGTGTCCTTGCCCGTGTCACCTTGACACGCCTGGGCTCCAGGCCGTGTACACGGTCTCGACACTTCGCGGCTAAGTGTCGACACGGGTCGACACGCCCTGCGACACGCCCGTGTCGCAGGCCGTGTGCCATGTCTCGACACATTGTCGACACCAAAGTGTCGACTTCGCGGGACGAGTGTCGACACGAGCTGACACGCCCTGCGACACGCCCGTGTCGCAGGCCGTGTTCCATGTCTCGACACAATCGTCAAAGCACTGTGTCGACTTCACGGCTAAGTGTCGACACGGGTCGACACGCCCTGCGACACGCCCGTGTCGCAGGCCGTGTGCCCAGTCTCGACACAATGTCGAGACCAAAGTGTCGACTTCCCGCCTTAGTGTCGACACAGGCTTGACACGCCCTGGGACACGCCCGTGTCCCAGGCCGTGTGCCTGCAGCCAGAATTCAAACTGGCCCAAAACATCCCCCTTTTCTCCTTTGAGTTTCGGGGCGTTACAGTAACGATCTCCTTCATGGACAACGAAGTCCTTTCTTTATGCATATGCATGTAATCCTCCACCAAGAGGTGATGATCATGGGTAAACCGGAGAAGACTTTGTGGATTTGATGCTATGAAAGGTTTATTCTTTGTTGAATGGTTGTATGGATGAATGAATGTTGGTTATGGATGTATGGAGGCTTTGAGTAAGCTCCTGATTGTGATGAGAGATCAATTGGTAGCACGACTGGGAAGCGCGGATAAACCCGGCATGTTACACTACTAGGGTGGGTTGATCTGGATAGATGAGGGATCGATTGGTGGCAATGCCTGGGGAGCCGAGTTAAACCCGGCTTGCTGCACCACAAGGGTGGTTCGATCGGAAATAGGTGAGGGGTCGATTGGTGGTAATGTGTGGGGAGCACTAATATACCCGGCTTGCCACACCACATGGTGTGGGTCGATCTGCTTTGGTTTTGTTTGTGGATGTTGTTAGGTAGTACCTCTGAGTGGTATGGATGGGATGTCGCCAGCCTGCTGGACTGGTGGACTAGGATATAACCGCCCAACCAACAAGTGAAGAACCTCTGATCGGCGGTGTACGACTGGGAAATCTGGTACGCTAAGAAGGTACCCTGAGTGCACAGAGCGTCTGGTGAATACCAGTGTTTGTGATATGATTGTGATTGGTAGATTTGCTAGATTGATAGTTATGATGATGGCAGTGCATACACGGAAGGAACCACTGCCCCGGGTAAGCGGTAGGGTCGTTATAAGTGGTCAGCTAAAGCTGACTGTTACTTTGTTTGCCGCTCTTAGGGTGGATAATGAATTGCAGGTGTTGATGCTTGAATGGAATTGAGCGAAATGGAGGCTTGCTGCTAAAGGCCCTTGAAGGCCGTGCGAAGAAGCGTGTTTGGATTTCATGTGTGGCCGGCCTGCGTGCCGATGTATGAAAATGTATTTGTGTAAAGAGAAACTTGTAAGGCCTTAAGGTCATGTGTGGGTGTGTTGTATACATTCATGTTATGATATATAAATGTGGAGTTTGTATATTAGTGGACATTCACTACGCTGAGTTCATCTAACATAGAATGCTGCGCTAGAATGTTTTGAGTTAGGGTACGAGTATATTTTGATTTCCACACGTAATTCCACCGCTTGTCTGTGGGATATGGCGTGGGGCCCGACCAAACCCACCGTTATATTTCGTGTGACGAGTGGGGGCGTATCAAAGTGGTATCATAACAGGGTTTAGATTGTTTGGGATGGAGAACATAATTGAACTCATGAATGTCCACTAGGAATGTGTTTCATGCACGTAAAGTGCGTGGGAGTGTAGTCAATGTATAATTACCGTTATGACATGGATGATTAATGGTGTTTTGTACATTGCTAGGTGGCGAGGAGTGGCGCTGGGCAGTCTGAACCCCAGCGGTCTGATGAGAGTGCAGCACCAGTTGAAGCTCCTACGCCTCCTTCGGTGGAGACCATACGGATGGTGACGGAGACGGTGCTTGCAATGTTACAGGCACAGCCTACTGTGCAGGCAAGGCCTGCAGGGGTGCCAGTACGGCCCGGTGCAAGGCAAGAGCGCACTGCAGTTGTGGTGGACGAGCAAGCAACGAATGAGTCCTTGAAGCACTTTATGGAGTTTCATCCACCTACGTTTGGTGGGGTGACTTCCCCAACGCAGGCAGAAGATTGGTTGGCTAGAGCGAAGCGGATCCTGACTGCAATCAGGACTGCGGAGGAGCAGAAAGTGACCTTAGCCACTTTTCTGTTGGAAGGAAACGCAAGACTCTGGTGGGATGATATGGAAGTGCATCACTTGGCAGGTCGAGGATTAGCGGAGGTCTCAATGGATGAATTCTCCAGATTATTTCTCGCCAAATATTTGCCAATGTCGCAACGGATTGCAATGGAGAATGAATTCCAACGTCTGGTGCAGGGGGAGACTGATATTGATACATACCTGTATGAGTTTACCAGACTTAGGGCGATATGCGGGGTCTATCTTCGCGGAGGAAGCGCGAAAGACAAATCGTTTTTATGAGGGACTGCGGGATGAGTTAAGGTTGGCACTCCCGAGTTTGGTGAACCAAGGCTTCCAAATGTTAGTTGATACGACCCGTGCATTGGAAAAGGATTTGAAACAGGTACAAGAGAAGAAGAGACTGGCAGTGGAGAAGCCAGAATTCAAAGTGCCGCAGTCGGAACAATCGGAGTTTAGAAGACGAGAGAAGAAAAAGTTTAGGCATGTTGACTCAGCTTCGTCGACTGTTGCTTCAGGGGCGACCTATGTGCAAGGACGTGTTGATACACGTATATGTTATAATTGTGAGAAGCAAGGACATATTGCAAAATTTTGTTGGAATGCCCCTTTCGGCAGTGAGAAAAATACGGGTGCGTCGTATGAAGAAAAGGGTAAAGCAGTGGCCGAGTCATCTGCATCCCGGACGCAACCGCGATTACATAACATGGAAGTGCAAGTGCGGCAAAGCGCAATTGGTGAAATTCAGCCACGAGTGTTTAACTTGGAACTTCAAGAGCCGATAAAACGATTGTTGCAAAATCAGGCGGCTGAGCGGAAGTAAATGTTGAATAGTGATTTGTAGCCCTTAGCTGATGTGAATACTGATAATGATCCTCCTGTACATATATGTTATATGTAATATATTATGGTGAATAATACAATGTGGGTGCACACTTGTGAAATTTACGTGATCGATCGAGCGATTGGGTATATCTATATGAGGTGTTTGATTATCGATCACTAGAGATCTACTTATGGATGGATGT
Source organism: Platanthera guangdongensis (assembly GCA_039583875.1). NCBI lineage: Eukaryota > Viridiplantae > Streptophyta > Magnoliopsida > Asparagales > Orchidaceae > Platanthera > Platanthera guangdongensis. The sequence continues at coordinate 143,618,225 of CM077155.1, read as the reverse complement.
GCACATGTGAGAGAGCTATATGTGTGTATGTGTTGTAGGTGTTGTTTTGTTTGTGCTGTGCCTTGGGGCGAGACACTGAGGTCTAACCTGACTCGCCTTATTTGAGTACGTGGTTGTGTATAGTGCAACGTGGGTGGTGCTGGTGCTGATGGTAGTTGCACCAAATTTCGGGGACGAAAGTTTTGAAGGAGGGGAGGATTGTAACACCCCAAAGCCCATTTTGAGTTCAGGTTCGGGTGACACGACCTGGGGCACGGGCAGTGTACGACTGGGATATCCGGTACACCAAGAAGGTTCCCTGAGTGCATGGAGAGTCTGGTGGATACCGGCATTTGTGATATGATTATGATTGGTAGATTTGCTAGATTGATAGTTATGATGATGACAATGCATACAGGGAAGGAACCACTACCCCAGGTAAGGGGTAGGGTCGTTATAAGTGGTCAGCTAAAGCTGACCATTACTTTGTTTGCCGCTCTCGGGTGAATAATGAATTGCAGGTGTTGATGCTTGAATGGAATTGAGCGGAATGGAGGCTTACTGCTAAAGGCCCTTAAAAGCCATACGAAGAAGTGTGTTTGGATTTCATGTGCGGCCGGCCTGCGTGCCGATGTATGAAAATATATTTGTGTAAAAAGAAACCTGTAAGACCTTAAGGCCATGTGTGGGTGTGTTGTATACATTCCTGTTATGATATATAAATGTGGAGTTTGTATATTAGTGGGCATTCACTACGCTGAGTTCATCTAACATAAAATGATGCGCTAGAATGTTTTGAGTTAGGGTACGAGTAGATTTTGATTTTCACACGTAATTCCACCGCTTGTCTGTGGGATATGGCGTGGGGCCCCGACTGGACCCATCGTTATATTCTGTGTGACGAGTGGGGACGTATCAAAGTAGTATCAGAGTCAGGTTTAGATTGTTTGGGAGGGAGAACATAATTGAACTCATGAATATCTACTAGGAATGTGTTTCATGCATGTAAAGTGCGTGAGCGTGTAGTCAATATATAATTATCGTTATGACATGGATGATTAATGGTGTTTTGTACATTGCTAGGTGGCGAGGAGTGGTGCTGGGCAGTCTGAGCCCCAGCGATCTGATGAGAGTGCAGCACCAGTTGAAGCGCCTACGCCTCCTTCGGCGGAGACCATACGGATGGTGACGGAGACGGTGCTTGCAGTGTTACAGGCACATCCTACTGGGCAGGCAAGGCCTGCAGGGGTGCTAGTATGGCCCGGTGCAAGGCAAGAGCGCGCTGCAGTTATGGTGGACGAGCAAGCAATGGATGAGTCCTTGAAGCACTTTATGGAGTTTCATCCACCTACGTTTGGTTGGGCGACATCCCCAACGCAGGCAAAAGATTGGTTGGCTTGAGTGATGCGGATCCTGACTGCAATCAGGACTGCGGAGGAGCAGAAAGTGACCTTAGCCACTTTTCTGTTGGAAGGAGACGCGAGACTCTGGTGGGATGATATGGAAGTGCATCACTTGGCAGGTCGAGGATTAGCGGAGGTCTCAATGGATAAATTCTCCAAATTATTTCTCGTCAAGTATTTGTCAGTGTCGCAATGGATTGCGATGGAGAATGAATTCCAACGTCTGGTGCAGGGGGAGACTGATATTGATACATACCTGCATGAGTTTACCAGACTAGAGCGATATGCGGGGTCTACCTTCGCAGAGGAAGCGCGAAAGACAAATCACTTTTATGAGGGACTGCGGGATGAGTTAAGGTTGGCACTCCCGAGTTCGGTGAACCAAGGCTTCAAAGCATTGGTTGATACGGCCCGTGCATTGGAAAAGGATTTGAAACGGGTACAAGAGAAGAAGAGACTGGCAGAGAAGCCAAAATTCAAAGTGCCGCAGTCGGAACAATCAGAGTTTAGAAAACGAGAGAAGAAAAAGTTTAGGCCTGCTGAATCAGCTCCGTCGACTGTTTCTTCGGGGGAGACCTATGAGCAAGGACGTGTTGATACATGTATATGTTATAATTGTGGGAAGCAAGGACATATTGCAAAATTTTGTTGGAATGCCCCTTTCGGCAGTGATAAAAATACGGGTGCGTCGTATGAAGAAAAGGGTAAAGCAGTGGCCGAGTCATCTGCATCCCGGACGCAACCACGATTACATAATATGGAAGTGCAAGAGCCGTAAAGAGCAATTGGTGAAATTCAGCCACGAGTGTTTAACTTGGAACTTCAAGAGCCGATAAAACGATTGTTGCAAAATCAGGCGGTTGAGCGGAAGTAAATGTTGAATAGTGATCTGTAGCCCTTAGCTGATCTGAATACTGATAATGATCCTCATGTACATATATGTTATATGTAATATGTTATGGTGAATAATACAATGTGGGTGCACACTTGTGAAATTTACGTGATCGATCGAGCGATTGGGTATTTCTATATGAGGTGTTTGATTATCGATCACTAGAGATCTACTTATGGATGGACGTGCACATTTGAGAGAGTTATATGTGTGTATGTGTTATAGGTGTTGTTTGGTTTGTGCGGTGCCTTGGGGCGAGACACTGAGGTCGAACCCGACTCGCCTTATTTGAGTACGTGGTTGTGTATAGTGCAACGTGGGTGGTGTTGTTGCTGATGGTAGTTGCACCAAATTTTGGGGACGAAATTTTTGAAGGAGGGGAGGATTGTAACACCCCAAAACCCATTTTGAGTTCAGGTTCGGGTGACACGGCCTGGGACACGGGCGTGTTCCAGGGCGTGCCGTGCTAGGGTTGAGCAGTTGGGTTTGAGGTCGACGAATTTTGGTCGATGGAGTACACGGCCTGTGACACGGGCGTGTCTGAAGGCGTGTCAAGTGACACGGCTAGTGACACGGGCGTGTCTGAAGGCCTGTCAAGTGACACGGCCAGTGACACGGGTGTGTCTGAAGGTGTCTCAAGTGACACGGCCCGTGACACGAGCGTGTCACATGATCGTGTACTGGTTTGGCTAAGTCCGTTGGCTGCCGCTTAAGTGACACGACCTGTGACACGGGTGTGTCACAGGGCGTGTTCAGCCTATTTTTGGGAAAATCTAAGCCATTCGTTTCCCTTATCCTGGATTCAATGGACAGGCTCCTTCCATGTGGTTATAAGGCCGAGAATGAGGTGTAAATCCCTCATTTTCATCATCTTCTTCTTCTCCTCATTTCCAAGAGCGAGAAAGAGAGAGAGAGGCCAAGGGAAGGAAAGGAGGAGATAACCAGCTGGTGGAGGAGCTGCGGAGGGCGGAGTGACGATCCGAGAGCGGATTAGTGAAGGCAAAGCCGAGGCGGTGACTTCCATCCGGCTACTTCATGGTACCGAAGCGATCTTCAAGGGTAACGATCTCCTTCTTGGACATCGAAGTCCTTTCTTTATGCATATGCATCGAATCCTCCACCAAGAGGTGGATGTCGTAAGCAATTCCTTGGTTGAGTCTGCATTTAGAGCCGGAAGTGTGGAGTATGACATAGGCATGCTGTGTGAAGCCCATCTGACGGGTCGTCTGGATTGGTGATGATTATGGTTAAATCGAAGAAGACTCCGTGGATTTGATGCTATGAAAGGTTTATGCTTTGTTGAATGGTTGTATGGATGAATGAATGTTGGTTATGGATGTATGGAGGCTTTGAGTAAACTTCTAGTTGTGATGAGAGATAAATTGGTAGCACGCCTGGGGAGCGCGGATAAACCCGACCTGTTACACCACTAGGGTGGGTTGATCTGGATAGATGAGGGATCGATTGGTGGCAATGCCTGGGGAGCCGCGTTAAACCCGGCTTGCTGCACCACAAGGGTGGGTCGATCGGGAATAAGTGATGGGTCGATTGGTGGTAATGCCTGGGGAGCACTGATAAACCCGGTTTGCCACACCACATGGTGTGGGTCGATCTGCTCTGGTTGTGTTTGTGGATGCTGTGAGGTAGTACCTCTGAGTGGTATGGACGGGATGTCGCCAGCCTGCGGGACTGGTGGACTAGGATTGAACCGCCCAACAAACAAGTGAAGAACCTCTGATCGGCAGTGTACGACTGGGATATCCGGTACACCAAGAAGGTGCCTTGAGTGCATGGAGAGTTTGGTGGATACCGACGTTTGTGATATGATTGTGATTTGTAGATTTGCTAGATTGATAGCTATGATGATGGCAATGCATACAGGGAAGGAACCACTGCCCCGGGTAAGGGGTATGGTTGTTATAAGTGGTCAGCTAAAGCCGACCGTTACTTTGTTTGCCGCTCTCGGGTTGATAATGAATTGCAGGTGTTGATGCTTGAATGGAATTGAGCGTAATGAAGGTTTGCTGCTAAAGACCCTTGAAGGCCGTGCAAAGAAGCGTGTTTGGATTTCATGTGTGGCCGGTCTGCGTGCCGATGTATGAAAATGTATTTGTGTAAAGAGAAACCTGTAAGGCCTTAATGTCATGTGTGGGTGTGTTGTATACATTCCTGTTATGATATATAAATGTGGAGTTTGTATATTAGTGGACATTCACTGAGCTGAGTTCATCTAACATAAAATGCTGCGCTAAAATGTTTTGAGTTAGGGTACGAGTAGATTTTGATTTCCACACGTAATTCTGCCGCTTGTCTGTGGGATATGGCGTGGGGCCCCGGCCGGAACCACCGTTATATTCTGTGTGACGAGTGGGGCGTTACAGCTTCCATCGAGATTCCGAGTACTTAGAAATTTTCACCACCAGAGCACTTCCATCGAGGCTCGCAGGATTTATTGTTTTATTCGTTGTTTTCATATTATGCACTTGTCATGGAGAGTTAGTCTGTCACCCTCCGTGACATGGGCAGACCCACGTAGAGACACGCCCGTGATGCCCAGGCACATGGCCAGGCGTGTAAATCGCAAAATAGGGCCAGCGATAGGCGCCAGAGAAGTTTCCACCATTCTGCGAATCGCGATTTGGCACCCGTACATATTCATCTTCCTTCTGTAAATCGCAGTTCGATGTCTGTTTTTGACCGCTACCGTCACCGGAGTTTGTACGTTTGGACAACAACTCCGCGACTTTCTTCCTCGTGAGCACCATCTTCACTCTCATTATCCCTCTGTTCACTCTCGTTATCCCTCTGTTCTCTGTCCAGTTTCACGACAAGCGCCATAGAAGTTGGAAGCCCCAATCTCTCATTTTTTCTTCCTTCCAGGTCTGAATATTGTTACACTTTCTGATTTTTTTCTTTCCCAAGCAGCAGATCAGTTCATTTGTAGATTTGCAAGAACACCTTCATAATCTCATTCCTATTTCTGATCAAATTTTGCAGCCTTACAAGTGAGTTCAATGGATTTTTTTAAATGTCTTGAGATTTCTTTATTGCCGGCGGGTCCTAACGGAGGGGGGGGGGGGATGGAAAAGCTCCATTTTGGTGGCTTTTCCTCTGTCCGGCGGATGCAAATAGACAACGCCGCTGACGCCAGTTTGTTTACCCGCCGTCCGACGACGTTTGCTCCAAACGGAAGTGGCGAAACGCTAAACCAAATTCGGTCTTAGGCTTCATTTGGCGCTCCGTTTTCGCCGGGCATTTAGAGCAAACGCCGCCGGACGGAGGGTAAACAAACGGCCTCCGTTGGCGTTTGCTTCGTTTGGACCCGCCGCGCCGTGAAGAACGGAGCAAAAAGCTCAGTTTGGAGCAGCTCCTCCCCTCCCCCCCTCTAGTTTGAACCCGCCGTATGGACCCGCCGACTCGCTCCGCCCTTGCCGAATCAAACGAAGCCTTAGTCTCCTCCTACCAGAGAAATGTTATTTAGTTCTCTATCTTGCACGCTTTGTGTTGGTGTTTGATGTTGGTTCTGAAAGACAAAGTTGAGAAGAAGATGAAGATCACATATTCCAGTCATTGTTTAAACAAATTTGAAAAATAATTGTTTTGACTTGCTTAACAATTCCAAAAGCTTAACATTTTCATTTCCTATTTATTTACGAAAAATCAACAATATTTACTAATGACACCAAATTGATACTGTTGATATTGAACTAACATCATGTTAGTTTTTTCTTTACTTTTAGTCAAGATAAAAGTTAGCATATTCCTATAAATTCTAAATACGTATCTTTAGGTGTTTACAACCTTAAAATACAATCTTCGAAGAACTGTCTCAACTTTTATAATCTCAAATGAAATAGTGGATTTTTCCACTTTTTTCCAGGTTTTTCACGTCAAAAAAAGTCTTTTGTATTTGTTGTTGTTTTTCTTTAACTGTTTGTGCGCTCGGTCCAATTCCGAACTAAGGTGCTCCGATTCTCCAGATCGGAAAAAAAACATGATGACCCACAACAACTATTTTATTTATAAAATAACCCATATAAATATAAAATTTTGGAAATTGATATCATAATTTTCTAATTAACAAGACAATAAAATGCCACTTGAGAAACTTCATTAGGGCGCTTCCCACAAGACTTAAACGACCACTTAAGAAACTTCGACTGTGCTTGAGAATCCGGCCCGATAAGAGGCTGACGAGGAGAGAGAAAATGACAGTTCTAAATTGATGCTCCTCCCACTACCGGCAGGACTTGCACCCTTTCATGCGGGTGGTTCTCAGAGGGAGGTCGCAAATAGCGTACAAACACTTTCCCTTGGGCTTGTTCCCGCAGGAATGTCAAAGAGAGCCTTCATTAACGCTCTGTTTGGGAAACCGACGCCGTTTGAAAATGGGGAAGTTCAAAAATGAGATGCTAAACTGTATTTTTAAAACGGTGGTTTTAAAATTGAGTGTTTGTTTGGGTAATCTCAGTTTCAGTGACGGTTTGACTTATTTTTAAAATTATATTCACATGAATTTTATTTATTTCAGGCCAATTTTTTCTGATTTTTTTTTAAAAAATTAGGTATTATATTTGTGATTTTTTTGCAAATTTATGGAATATAATTATTTTTTTATTGGGGTTAAATTGATTAAGTTAAATAAAATTAAATTAAAAAAATATTCCAAACGACCGTTTTGAAAGGGAGAATGGAGGTCTCCCTGACCTTTTCAAAACGGAGGAAAAAGTAGGTTTTAAACCGGCCGTTTTAAAATGACAACATTTTAGTTGTTCCCAGACACCTTTTCTCCGGTCCGTTTAGAAATGGAATGCAGTCAAAACGGAATCCCAAACATAACCTAAGGCGCTCCGTTTGGCACCATTCTCATGAAACTGGGCTGGAGCATAGAACCGGCCACCTTGGTACGGCGGGTATCCTGTCCTAACTCAAATCAACGGTAGAGATTAAATTTTACGCAAATCCCCGGGAAAGACCAGGTCGCCATGCGGTATCCGGCGAAGCTTTTGGGGAGCCGGGAGGATCAAAGCAGAGAAAAGCACGAAGAAGACGACGATGACCTACACCTGCTCTTTGCTGCTTAAGACGCCGATCGCAATCATATTTATCCTGCTCGGCTGCTCCCCCACTTCCTCCTCGCCGTTACACTCTCCAAATCTTTGCGACAAGGAAGTTTTCAAGTAATTTCTCATATCTCCCTCCCCCCTCTCCCTCTCCCTCTCTCTGTACGCGCGCTCTCTCTCTCTCTAGCTCTCTCTATCCTTCTCTACAGAGGAGCTGGGAATGTTGCTGCTTTGTGAGAAATAAGTTTCTCCTGCTCTAGGTTTCTCTTGGCATCTCTTTAGATCATTGATGGCCACGTACTGCAAACTGGCAAATGCGTGAGGATGGTCTGAGATTTTGGATTCTCAGGCAACCCATGGGATCATGTAAGTAGGGAATGAGGGAGGGCTTCCACTTTTGGTTGCTAATCAGTTTGTGATGAGAATTTAATGATACAGTTGGGCTTAAATTTCAGAGATCTGCCTTGATAGGGATCTTTCATCATCCTGGTTTTGGAGTCGCAATAAGGCTTTCCATCTACTGCCTACTAAGCTATCTTGTGGTTCTGAAACCAATAAAAAAGAAAGAGCAGCGGTGATTTACTGAAGAATTTGAGAAGCATTTGGCTTGCTTGAAATTTGTTTTTTTTCTAATCCTTCTAATTAATTGTCTATTTCAGGCAATGGTTGATTTTCTTGCATCATTTTATTCGCATTATCTAGGTAATGATGAATGATAGCCTGAAATGAAATGAAGATGAAATTTTTCCCACCATGTAATTCTCTATTTTCTTTCTATAACCTCTCGATCTGGGTGTTTGGGCAATTTTTTGAGAAATATTGCATTACTTTTTTTGTGGTGAGTTCCGAATGTTTCCTTTTGAGAAAGGCAATGACGATTCATGGATAAGCCATGTGCAATGGTAGTAGTATTGAGGATGGCCCAATGCTTGGATTTTTGTTAGGCAACCCATACTATCATTGTTGAAATTGGAATGGCTGGATATCAATGAATGAGAGTTATAACTCTTCATGGAAGATTTTGGAAAATATCTGAGCCTTTCTTTGTGGGGGGAAGAAATCCTATATGAAATTTTGATTTGAACCCTTTTCACATTGCTATTAGCACAAGGAATTCATTATTATAGGAATGATGGAATATGTTTTCTCTCTCAATCTCTTTTTATATATCTTTCACTATTATAAGAAAAAAGTTAGCTTTGATGCAACATTCAAAATTGCCACATATACTCTTATTCTTTTTGTTGAAAACAGGAAAATTCTCAACTTCAGAAATAGGATCAAGGCAACCTAAAGTTACTGGCCTCGTAGCAAAGATAGGGAGCCTAAGTGACTAGGATGAAGAAAAGCAACAAACAGGACCCCAGATGCTGCAGCAGGAAGGTCCCACCACGCACCCGGATGCTTGAAAGAAGCAACCCCTCCACAACCAATATTGGCCGAGCTGGGTACGAGGGAAACGAACTGGTCTCTAAGGAAAAAGAATCCAAAGGCTCAGCTGGTATCCAAAATTTAGAACTCGCGAGATCCTTGCCGGGATTTTTCGTATCTCACCTCGTACCCCTGGGGTCCTATTTATAGGGAAATCTTGAGAGGGGGGGGGGTATATTTATACCCCACCCTCTTGGCGACTAGGAGACTTCTTGGAGGAGCTCGCACGGCTGGGCGAGTAACTCGCCTAGTCGCCTACCTGGCGAGTATGCGAGGGGAGCTCACCATACTCGCCCAGACCTTCGGTATGTTGGCGAGTTGACCCTGACCTCCATCTTGACTTGTTGACTTTGATTTGTGCTGACCTGGCCTTGTTGTGGCCCCTCCTCGACGAATATGGGTTGTACATTTTTATTATAATGACTTAACATATAGCCTTATTCTTTTATTCTTATTAATCTTCTTTTCTCCTTTTGTTACTATCCCTTAAAAAGGAAAAGAAGAAGAAGAAGCTTAATAAGAATAAAATAATAAGCTATATGTGGCCATTTTGCTCATGTACACAATTCACTGCCCAACGCTCAGAACCATAGAGCATCGCTGGTCTAATTGCAGTACGGTAAAACTTGCCCTAAAGTTTCAATGGTACTTTACGATCACAGAAGATCCCTGACGCGCCTCTCCACTTCAACCAACCCGCTTGGATTCTATGTGTCATATCTTTATCAATACCTCCGTCGTTTTGAACTATCGATCCAAGATATTTAAAACAACTTGATCACCCAACTTAATAACGAAATCATCCGTCCTTCTTGCACTGCTAAATTTAAGCTCCATAAATTCCGTCTTTGTCCTGCTCAACTTAAAACTCTTTTTCTAAAGTGTCTCGCCAAGATTCAAGTTTTTCGTTTACACCCTCACACATCTCATCGATCAAAACGATATCATCCGCAAACAATAAACACCAAGGTATTACTTGTCGGATATGTCTGGTGAGTTCATCTAAGATAAGGGTAAAGAGATAAAAGCTTAAAGTCGAACTTTAATGTAAGCCAACAATGTTAAAGAATTCTTGTGTTAATCCTCCAGATGTCCTCACCCTTATCACTGAATTTGTATACATATCTTTGATTATGTCAATGTATGATATATTTACACCTTTCTTTTCTAAGACTCTCCATAAGATCTCTCTTGGAACTCATCATAAGCCTTCTCAAGATCGATAAACAACATATGCAAATCTTGTTTTCTTTCTCTGTAGTTGTCAATAAGTCTCCTCAAGAGATGTATAGCTTCCATGGTCGACCGCCCTGACATGAATCCAAATTGATCTTCTGAGATGTTAGTCTCCCGTGTGCGCGCGCGCGCGTGCGTGTGTGTGTGTGTGTGTGTGTGTGTAGGGTTATTTATTGGGACCTCCCCTCGAAGTTTTCGTAATTACAACTCGTACTCCTATAACTTTCAAAATTACAATTACCTCCCCTCAATGTTTACATTTCATAACATCTATGCACAAAAATACCCCCTGAAGATTTACTCCAAGGGGCTATTCTTGTGCATGAATGTTATGAATTGTAAACATTGAGGGGGGATTTTTGTAATTTTGAAAGTTAGAGGGGTGCAAGTTGTAATTATACAAACTTCGAGGGGAGGTCCCGGTAACTAACCCTATACACACACACACACATATAATATAAACCTCACTTATGAGTTTGCAAAATTACATGTTGTCCCCCTCTATCTTGTTAAATTACAAAGACCTCCCCCTTTGAGTTTACATTTCATAATATGCATGCAAAAAAACCTCCTTTCTATGCTATACACACATACACATTGATGTAGGAAGCTTTTAGTAATGATGCGTTGTGTTGTGAATTAGGCTCTGTTGGGTTTGTAATTTCCTTTTTGTTTCTTTAAAGAGAGGCAACGAAGATTTATGGATAGTCATGCCACGGCACACCAAATATCAATATTGAGGATGGCTCGAGCTTGGATTCTTCTCCATTTGACACGACTGTAGCAGTCGTGAATGCGGGAGGTTATGAACGTCCAACCTCACCTAAGGAACTACAGTCATTTTTATGTTCCAAACTAGTTTTATTTTCTTGATGACTCCCTTGGAGGTTATAACTGTTGTCGTGCCAAATATATATTCTATGGTAATGGTGTTTTTGTCCAAACTCATCGGAGAAAAAACGTTGTGCCAAACAGAGCCTTAGTGTTTGCGTTTGGCGCGGCTTATTGTAACTTATTTGCTCCGGTAAGGTTGGACAAAAAACGTCATTGTCATAGAATGTATGTTTGGTATGACAAATATTACAAAAAAGAAACTAGTTTGAGACATAAGATTTTGGTATGCCAATGACATTTTTGACCAACCTCTCCGGAGCAAATAAGCTGCGATAAGCCGCTCCAAACGTAGTCTTAATCTGTTTTGCTTGAAGAATATGATGTGTTTGGTTTAGAAGCGCACAAATGGAGACCATTATAAACACTTATTAGGCGTTGTGAGAGTTTAGCCACTAGACATATTAATCGGGGAAGGGGTAGATCAAAAAAGAATTGATATGAAACTATAAGGAATGATGTGACGTACTTGGGCATTAGTGAGATTATGACTAAAGATAGAGTGTAATGACAAGAAATGATCCATATACCCGACCCCATTGTGGTGGGAAAAGGGCTTGAGTGTTGTTTTTTTGTTGTGTCCATCTGACACTTCTCAGAATGAAAATTATGAGGAATAATGTGTGGGATTCCATATTGCACATAATGATGGATGGTTGTCTACATTTATCTCTCTCTCTCCCTCCCCCCTTTCTTTCCTGCTCCCCTCACCCACTTAGGGTTCTCCAAACAAATTTTCTGAGCATAGAGCTATTCTATTTTCAATTTGGTTCTGCATGTTTTTAGTTTCTCTTTTTTTTTCTTTTAGAGAGGCGATGACGATGTATGGACAATTCATGTGTATAAAACTGTACAAGCATTGAGGACGGCCTAAGAGTGGAATTTAAATCAGGCAACCCGTGCAATCTTTATTGGATCCTAAGATTTAAGCTCAAGGACAAGTCTTCTCTGTTCTATGATGTTTTTTTGGAAACATCCGTGCCTTTTTCTATCTGACAGAGAACTTGAGTGAAATTTAGATTTGGATCTTATTTTATTTTCTTGGTAATTGCATGAGAAGTTCCAATGGGGCATCTGTTATATATATTTGTGTATACTATTTATATTTGGAGAACCAGTTAGATCAGATTGGATTTTTTTACGAATTTTGCTCTTAATATTTTAATGTATTTATTTTTTATTCTTTATATTTATTAATTTTTATCTTCTCAACATATCAAGGATAGATCTGACTATTTTTTGTTTTCAATATTTACTAACAGCAGCAACAGTCAAGCCTTTATCCCGCTATAGTGGGGTCGGCTATATGGATCCTTTATCGCCATTGTGCCCTATCTTTTGTCATAATCTCACTAATGCCTAAGTACATCATGTCTTTCTTTATAGTTTTATTCTAAGTCTTTATTGGGCTACCCCTTCCTCGTTTAACATGCCTAGTGACTAGACTCTTACAACGCCTAACAGGTATCTCTAATGGTCTCCTTTGTACGTGTCCAATCCATCTTAATCGAGTTTCTCGAATCTTCATTCCACATCTTTATTGGTCTACCCCTCCCTTTTTTTCAATTTTTGCCATGCTACTTTAACTTATTTATGCATATTAATTTTTATATTTAATAATTTTTCATCATGAATAAATTTTCTTATGTAATATTATTGTCATTATTTATTATAGGCAAAATATCCAAATTAATCTCTTCACTTTTGGCCTAGTTTCAAGTAGGTCATTTAATTTTCATTTTCTTCAAATAATACCCTTAACTCGCAAATGCATGGGGATGGTTTGAGTTCTTTGATTCTTAGGCAACCCATGCAACCAATATTGGAATTTGAAGGCCAAAGATTAGAGATGGCGCCTGCGAGTTCCTTCTATTACTACCCCTCAAAAAAGAGAATACAGAAGGAGAAGAAGAAGCTTTCTAGATGTTGCTATTTTCTCTGTTTCCATGGAAAGGTTGAAACTTGATTTATAATGCGTAAACACAATCATATTTCTCCTGCCCCTCCACTACCTCCTCGCTAGTATACTCCCCAAATGGACTCATACATCTTTGCGACAAGGAAGTTTTCAAGTAATTTCGCATATCTCCCTCTCTCTCACTCGCTCCCCCCCGGTCGAGCCTCACTTCAGTCCGACTGAATCGGACTGAAAATACGCTGCGCCGAAAATACCCTCCCGCTTCTTCTTCGCCGCTTATCGCCTCATCATCGCAAAATCCCTCTCTTTCTCTCCCACAGCCTCTCCGCCTCTGCGATTTCCGCGGAACAGCACCGACCGCTAGGGCTCTCCTTGGCCATTTCGATCGCCATGCCTATCCTTCTCCTCCGCCAGAGGTTTGCCGGTCCATACGAGAGCGATCTTTTCTCCAGTCCGTGCCCGTCCGTTCCCTAATAAGAACCTCTACAACGATGAAGAGCGGAGCAGTCTTCTTTCTCCAGTGGCCGCACTTCCTTAGGGATCTTGTCCGAAGACTATATCTGGAGTGAGCTGTTCAATTCAAAAGGGCCATTTGATCTCCATTTATTACAACAAATCAGCTTGTCCGCCACTGCAAGGAACGCTGGGGATTCACAATCCTGCTTATACCTTTCAATCTTCTTGTTCCTGTTTTCTTTCGGTGGATTGCCCTTTCATCTATATGAAAGGGCAACCATGGTATGTTCTAGTCTACTCCCCCTTCGTTCTTATCTCTTCTCCTGCAATCCAAGAAACAAAATGATTTGTCTTTTCATCTCTAACCTCTACAACGATGAAGAGAGGAGGAGCTCGCGGCTACCGGACTGGTGTACGAGCATGAATGCTTCATCAGGGGTCTCCTCTGTCTCTTCCCCAGGCTATGGAAGCTATGCCCATCTGTCTCAAGGTCATCCTCCAACCCACCATCATCGACATCTCAATATTTCGGCTCGCTGTTTCTGCCCTATCCAACTTCTGCAAACGTTTTCTCCAGTTTGGATTGACGACTTCCAAGGAATTTGAAGCCCTACTTTTTCAATATTTGCTATGTTCCTTCTCCCGCAAACGTGATGACACATCTCCACCTCTTTTGGCATCACTGTGTTCAACACAGCCCCATACCAAAAATTGATGTTATAGCTCCTTCCATTAGATGGATGACTTCATCCTCCCTTCTCCAGTTCCTACAAAGGTAATGTAAACTTCTTTCACATCCTTGTTGTCTCAACACCCAGTACAAACTTCATCCTTACGGATTTTGTTAACTGTTATTCTTGTCATATTGTGATGCACCAAATAATTTAATCCACTTCTAGAGCTCGTTGATTTTGTTGCCCTCATCAAGTTCATGAAAATACGGATCCTATTGTGTCTAGCCAATGATTTTGTGGGCTATTCTTGCTGCTATGTTTGAGGAGTCTCCAGGTGAAGGTCTTTATTCCTTCTTATAATCACTTCTTCATTTAACTCCTTAACAAACTCTCAAAATTCAAATCAGATAGGCACAATCCTCAGGTGTTACCTATGCTTCTCAATTTCTTGTTAAAAACAAAATTGTAGGTGTAATGATAAATAAATGTTCTCTACTGTGAAAAAATAGTCGTTTTTTCTTAGAATTGAGATCCTCTTATAAAATCTGCACATTGAGAAGCTTCCATGTATAATAAATTCCTCATTATTGGAATCTACAGTTTTTGAAAAGATAAGGCTTTAGAAGATGTAAAGCTTTATAACAATTCCATTGTGAACTAATGCATCTATTACTCATAATTTAATTTTAACTTGCATGTGCCCTCGGATTCGAACAACATTGTTTTATTTTCTCTGTCCACCCATGTGAGTTAAATTTTAGTGCAATTTCTACTACATATAGTTAAATTTTAGTATAAACCAAATGATATTTTAATTTCAATGTCCTTCACTCATGTGATTGGATGATTATTGCCCTCCCATAGACTTGGGAAGAAGTCGTTTATATATGGCTTCTCTAATTCTAAGAGCTCGCCCCGCCCCTTCGCGAATTGTTGGAATGTAATTCATATATGGCTTCTCTAATTCACATTTGCATGTTTCAAGAGATCCTGTGTGAAGATTTGGCTTGAAAAGCACAAGAAATTGCACAACTCCTCTTTTAGTTGTCATGCTATTGTGGTTGAGATGATGAAACATCTCCTGCTTGCAGTAACAAATTTCTTTCAGAAGGAAATTTACATATACATACATACATATATATGTGTACATATACATACATACATATATGTGTACATATTCATACATACATACATACATATATATGTGTACATATTCATACATACATACATACATATATGTGTGTACATATACATACATATATATGTGTACATATACATATATATATACACATGCCAATGGATTGCAGTTCAATTCTGATTTGCTTCGGTCCAGATAGTGTTTAGAAATTTTGGAACCGTTTGAAACTTATTGGTTGTGGTTTGGACAATGATATGATGGGCACGTACCTATGTTTTTAAATTTCAAACCATACCAAATAATTAATCGTCTAGTGCGGTTCATTGACTGTTCTGATTCAATTCTAGTTTGGTTCACAGTCTCCATTTCTAAATGACAGCTCTAGTGTATGCATGGATGCATACATACATACATAAATCAACTCACAAAATGACAGCTCCAGTGCGGTTCATTGACTGTTCTGATTCAATTCTAGTTCGGTTTACGGTCTCCGTTTATAAATGACAGCTCTAGTGTATACATGCATACATACATACATAAATCAAGTCACTTCATGTTCAAAGCATGATTCCGCTAAATTAACCTTATAAATGACTTTCTATTTCGGTTAACTGTGGAACTTCTTCTCATCTTCCTTATCAAATTCTTACATAGAGATTCCAAGGTCGCACCTATGGCATCCTTTACACCTCAGAGACTGATCTTGATGTTGAACTTGACTCTACACGAGAGCATCACAATGAATTCGACTTCAGCGAAGTATTTGTACATCAGATGATACATTCCATCGAATTCATTCTGGGGGCTGTCTCGAATACTGCATCATATCTTAGACTTTGGGCTCTCAGGTATACCATTTTTATCCTGGTGAATTTCTAGCACTTGGGGTTTCTGTTAATAGCTTATTTTTCATATTATTTTTTCTCCTTTTCCCCCTTCTGAATTGCATTTTTGCACACTCAGAGCTATCAACTGTTCTCTATGAGAAAATTCTTCTACTTTCTTTTGGGTAAGTTTTGATTCTTAGTTATTAGAGTGTATGTCTACTTATTCTTTGTTGTTATGGTTGCTGCAATATTTTATAAAGCGTGAGATATATTTAAGCTTACCTAAGTAGAAAAAACCTAAAGATACATTTGCCGTGCCTGTGTATGTATCCTTAAACTGGTATAGTTATTGTTCCCAAAGCTAGCGTATGCTAGGGACCCTACACAATCTCTATACCCAACACGTTCTCAAACGTGTAAGAACAAATGGAACAAGATCCCTCCCTTTCACGGGACCAAACACATGGAGGGGTGAGGGAGAACGATGTCGCCTGGGCTTGGTCTGGTATTTGCATTCAGCTTAAAAGCAGTTGATTTTAGTTAAATGCTTGGGATTTGATATGGTATCAGAGTAGAGAAGGTCTAGCTACTGACTTCCAAATCACCCACTTAAAAATAATAATGTTTTCATGCTAGAAGTGAAGATTCGACATGTGGGTGTGTAGAGAATACAATCTCGCATTAGGAAATTTATGCATTCTCGTGCACATTATATAGATCTTAGGCCAATTGTTTTTGGGTTGGATTCATAAATTCCAACACTAGAAGACATCACTTAATTTTAAAATCCTTCTATTTTTCTTTCATCCACACAAGTTCAAAGGAGCTATCTCCCTTGCTTCTAAAGCTACTGCAAGAAAGTTGAGGGCACATGAAGAGCAATAAGCTCTAAGCATCATGAGATTGTCTTTTTTTCCCCTAAAATTAGGCTGTGATTAATCTTATTTATTATTAATCTAATAAAAACAATAAAACATTCTATAATAGTGGATGACAGGGCCTAAAAAGCGGCTTAAAATTTGGTCTGGTTCAGCTCCTTTATAAGTTTATTTGATTTCTTTTGATTGAATAATTGTTGCTTCCTCTCGCCTTACATTGACAGGTACAACAACATCATAATTCGATTAGTTGGAGTAGCTATTTTTGCGTTTGCAACAGCATTCATACTGCTCATGATGGAAACATTGAGCGCATTCCTTCACCCTCTTCGTCTTCACAGGGTCGAATTTATTTGCAAGTTCTACCACGGCGATGGCTATAAATTTACGCCATTCTCATTCGCCGCCCTAGCAGACGATGAAGAATGACCCTTGACAAGTCGTTCATAATAGACTTCTGGCAGATCTTAAAGGAAAGAGTTATAGGAAAAATGAAATAAGGAGCAAAAGAAATGCACATTGTGAATTTTTGCCCCGCACCCCCTAACCCATTATTTATTGCAACGGGGGCTAAGATGCGCCGTTTGCGAGGCTGGTGGAAGAGATTGTATGTACATTTATGGTGCCAAAAAGTTGTGAATTCAAACGAGCCTGAATTTCCATACAGGATGGCTCGTGTTTTTGCCTAGGAGAAGTATAATATTATTAATGCCAATAGCAATATTGTCTGTCCATTTTTTCTATTAGTTTGTGTTGTATGTTTACTCTTTCCTTTTTCTTTGTTATCCTTTTTCTTTGTTATCTCTAAGAATGATAGTTTATTTTGCCATCAGATAGTATTTTTGTAAGGATATATATTAATTGTGTAAGAAAGAGAATTTTCTTCATGATTTATTGTATGGATCTCATGCTAGAAGAAGTTTCTTCACGACATTCGTTCTAAGGATTTGTTTGCAAGAGCAGCGCTGGCATATGTTAGTCGGGTAAGCGGTGGCAGTCTGAACTGGTATTCTCATTGAATGGTTCTCTTTGAGGCAAAATGTTTGGGTCCTCAGTCCAGATAGAGATGTCCATGTTGGATGTAATTTTGACATGTGGTTCTAAACTCTAAATTGCGAAAATTCTGTCGAGAGTTATCCATTTATTCTTTTGCTTGTTCTTGTCAGGGGGAAAGAAAAGGAATAACAGGCAAAAATCAGGAGATCTCTTTTAAACTAAAAGTGAGGTCTTCATCGAAATAGGATGATCTAGGAACTCAAACTCTAGACTGCTCTGGTGCATGAACTCAAACTCTAAACTGGGCCAATTTGGAGCATAGAACCGGCCACCTTGGTACGGCGGGTATCCTGTCCTGACTCAAATCAACGGTAGAGATTAAATTTTACGCAAATCCCCGGGAAAGACCAGCTCGCCATTCAAGGTCGCCATGCGGTATCCGGCGAAGCTTTTGGGGAGCCGAGAGGATCAAAGCAAAGAAAAGCACGAAGACGACAATGACCTACACCTGCTCTTTGCTGCTTAAGACGCCGATCGCAATCATATTTATCCTGCTCAGCTGCTCCCCCACTTCCTCCTCGCCGGTACATTCTCCAAATCTTTGCGACAAGGAAGTTTTCAAGTAATTTCTCATCTCCCTCCCCCCTCTCCCTCTCCCTCTCTCTGTACGCGCGCTCTCTCTCTCCCTCTCTCTAGCTCTCTCTATCCTTCTCTACAGAGGAGCGGGGAATGTTGCTGCTTTGTGAGAAATAAGTTTCTCCTGCTCTAGGTTTCTCTTGGCATCTCTTTAGATCATTGATGGCCACTTACTGCAAACTGGCAAATGCGTGAGGATGGTCGGAGATTTTGGATTCTCAGGCAACCCATGGGATCATGTAAGTAGGGAATGAGGGAGGGCTTCCACTTCTGGTTGCTAATCAGTTTGTGATGAGAATTTAATGATACAGTTGGGCTTAAATTTCAGAGATCTGCCTTGATAGGGATCTTTCATCATTCTGGTTTTGAAATCGAAATAAGGCTTTCCATCTACTGCCTACTAAGCTATCTTGTGGTTCTGAAACCAATAAAAAAGAAAGAGCAGCGGTGATTTACTGAAGAATTTGAGAAGCATTTGGCTTGCTTGAAATTTGAGAAGCATTTGGCCTACTAAGCTATCTTGTAGTTGACATTGAGGATGGCCAAGGAAGACGCTTCTCAAGCAACCCGTGCAACTATTATCTCTTTCTTTCTATAACCTCTAGATCAGGGCGTTTAGGCAACTTTTTGAGAAGTGTAGCATTACCTGTTTTGTGGTGAGTTCCTGATGTTTTCTTTTGAGAAAGGCAATGATGATCCATGGATAAGCCATGTGCAATGGTAATAGTATTGAGGATGGCCGAGTGCTTGGATTTTTATTAGGCAACCCATACTATTATTGTTGAAATTGGAATGGTTGGATATCAATGATTGAGAGTTATAACTCTTCATGGAAAATTTTGGAAAATATCTGAGCCTTTCTTTGTGGGGGAAGAAATCCTATATTAAATTTTGATTTGAACCATTTTCACATTGCTATTAGCATAAGGAATTCATTATTATAGGAATGATGCAACATTATTATAGGAATGATACTCCTATTCTTTTATTATAATGGCTTAGCATATAGCCTTATTCTTGTATTCTTATTAATCTTCTTTTATCCTTCCGTTACTATCCCTTAAAAAGGAAAAGAAGAAGAAGCTTAATACGAATAAAATAATAAGTCTATATGTGGCCATTTTGCTCATGTACACAATTCACTGCCCAACACTAAGAACCATAGAGCATCGCTGGTCTAATTGCAGTACGGTAAAACTTGTTCTTAAGTTTTAATGATACTTTACGATCACATAATCCCTGACGCGCCTCTCCACTTCAACCAACCCGCTTGGATTCTATGTATCATATCTTTATCAATATCTCTGTCGTTTTGAACTATCGATCCAAGATATTTAAAACACTTACTACCGGAAATATCTTGATCACCCAACTTAATAACAGAGTCATTCGTCCTTCTTGCATTGCTAAATCTAAGCTTAATAAATTCCGTCTTTGTCCTGCTCAACTTAAAACCCTTTTTCTAAGGTGCCTCGCCAAGATTCAAGTTTTTCGTTTACACCCTCACACGTCTCGTCAATCAAAACAATATCATCCGCAAATAATAAACACTAAGGTATTGCTTGTTGGATGTCTGGTGAGTTCATCTTGGATAGGGGTAAAGAGATAAAAGCTTAAAGCTGAACTTTAATGTAAGCCAACAGTGATAGGGAATTCTTGTGTTAATCCTCCAGATGTCCTCAACCTTGTCACTAAATTTGTATACATATCTTTGATTATGTCAATGTATGATATATTTATACCTTTCTTTTCTAAGACTCTCCATAAGATCTCTCCTGGAACTCTATCATAAGCCTTCTCAAGATCGATAAACAACATATGCAAATCTTGTTCTCTTTCTCTGTAGTTGTCAATAAGTCTCCTCAAGCGATGTATAGCTTCCATGGTCGACCGGCCTGACATGAATCCAAATTTATACTCTGAGATGTTAGTCTCCCATGTGTGTGTGTATATATAGGGTTATTTATTGGGACCTCCCCTCGAAGTTTTTCGTAATTACAACTCGTACTCCTATAACTTTCAAAATTACAATTACCTCCCCTCAATGTTTACATTTCAAAACATCTATGCACAAAAATACCACCTGAAGATTTACTCCAAGGGGCTACTCTTGTGCATGGATGTTATGAATTGTAAACATTGAGGGGAGATTTTTGTAATTTTGAAAGTTAGAAGGGTGCATGCTGTAATTATGCAAACTTCGAGGGTAGGTCCCGGTAAATAACCCTATATATACACACACATATATAATATAAACTTCCCTTATGAGTTTGCAAAATTACATGTTGCACTCCTCTATATTGTTAAATTACAAAGACCCCCCCTTTGAGTTTACATTTCATAATATGCATGCAAAAAAACTTCCTTTCTATGCTATACACACATACACATTGATGTAGGAAGCTTTTAGTAATGATGCGTTGTGTTGTGAATTAAGCTATGTTGGGTTTGTAATTTTCTTTTTGTTTCTTTCATGAGAGGCAACAAAGATTTATGGATAGGCATGCCACAACACACTGAATATCAGCACTGAGGATGGCTCGAGCTTGGATTCTTCTTCATTCGACACGGCTGTAGCGGTTGTGAATGTGGGAGGTTATGAACTCCGAACATCACCTAAGGAACTACATTTATTTTTTATGTTCAAAACTAGTTTTCTTTTCTTGATGGCTCTCTTGGTGGTTATAAATTGTTGAAAATTATGAAGTGAAAGTGGGTGATGGAGTAGACCATGCGGTCTGGGCGGTCTGAGTCTGTGGCCTGGGCGAACTATTGTTGCAGCCAGAGTAGACTTGGCGCTTGGGTGTCTAGTTGAGCGGCCTGGGCGGACTGTCCTTGCGGACTATACGAGCAGCCTGGTGGTGTGGTGGTGGCGGCCTGTGTGGTACTCTGGAGGTAGCCGTGGTTAGTTTGGAGTTCGCCATGCTAAGCGGACTTGGATTGGAGTCCGCCTGCTTCTGCGACCTGGCTTGTCGCCAGTTTGTTTTGCGGGATTGCTTATCCGCAGACTGCGCGGACTGATTGCGAGTCCGGTAGTTGGCTGCTGGCTTGGCTGCTGTGCGAGTTGGAGCTTGCGAGTTTTGCCTTACTCTGGTGGAGCGTTGGCGATCTGTCTTGGGAGCTGGCAGACTGGGGCCTTGTTCGCTGAGCTCGCGCCGGGCTCTTGGTGGTTTGCTGGACTTGGTCACACTCTGTGACAAGTCCAGGGTGTTCGCAATGTCCGCAGAGTCTGCTGTTGACCGGACGATCTGCCTGTTGGTCGTGGACTTGTGCGGCGGGCTGATGCAATGTCCGCAGAGTCCGCTGTTGACCGGGCGGTCTCCCTGTTAGTCGTGGACTCATGTGGCGGGCTGAGGCGTTGTTCTCGAGCTTTGCGGACTGTCGTCGTGTCCGCATATGACGTGCAAACTGATGCAGTATGGGTTGTGGCTGTGTCCGTGTGCTGAAGTATGGCAGACTGGTGCTGTGCTTGCTGGCTGCTATCTTGTCCGCATGTAGTGTGCGGACTGACGCAGTGAATGAGATGTTGCTGTGTCCGCATGCTGCATGTGTGCGGACTGACGCAGTGTTCGCCTAGTGGTGGATTAACCTTGGCGCCTGGCGAGTTGTGAGAAGTCCGGCCAAGTTCTTGCGGACTCGACGGACTGGGCTTTGCTAGCTGCGAGCTGGGGTGGTGACTCTATTCATTAGGGCGGTGACCACACTCCTCACCCCGCCTATAAATAGACCCCCCGACACGTCTACAGCAACTGAGTGAACAGTAAGTTGAACTCAGATTAATTGCTGCGGACTCGGTTTTCCTATCCGCGCGGGTTGAGCAGGCTTAACTGGTTGTTGTTTGCAGGTGGCGCGACTAGCACTGTGGATCCATGAGTTTGGTTCTGACTTCAGTCAGGTTCAGTGAAGCTTGCGGTTTGCAATCGGCGGCTTGCCAGTTTTTTGTCTGCTTCAACTTTTCCAAGTTCAATAACCTGTCCGCCGGACTCGGCGGTTAGGCGGTCTGTTCTTCAGTTCGGCGGCAGCTTGCAGTAGTCAGCGAATAACGGTGTGTCCGCGCGACCTCGCGGTCTCGGCGGACTCCGTGTTCTATTCGTCTTCTAGCAGCAGTTCGGGCGGTCTCGACGACTTCAGCGGACTGGGCGGTCTCGACGGTCTCTGATTCTGTCCGCTCGGATTGGTTCTTGTAATCTTTTCTGGTTTCCTTGTATACTGGCGAAATCATGTCTCGCCATGTATACCTCGCCCTGTAAAGAAGATAGTGAATATATGATTTGCTTGCTCCTGTGTTTGCTTCTGGTTGTTTGAGCTTGCTTTCCTAGTTTCCGCTTGATTAAGGTGTGATCTTGATAGTTCTGAGAATATTAATTTGACATCAGACTATCTTGTAGATCATCTTGATTGAAATTTTAACATGGTATCAGAACAAGGTTCAGTTGCTTGAGCCGTGATCAACTTGTGTTGTGCTTTGTGCTTCTGGAAGCTTAGACCAAGGTTGTTGACATGAAAGGGAGTTATGCAAGAGGTCTGGGTATTGAACTCTTAACGCCGACTAACTTTAAGAAGTGGAAGTCGTGCATGAAGAGTTATCTTCTTGGCGGAGGAGCTATGGGAGGTCATCGTTGGTGACGACAGACAGGAAGTTACAGCTGCGTTTGGGACTGCTGAGCAGGTGAGGGTCTGGCAGAAAACTAATGCAAAGGCTGAGTTTATCCTCAAGCGGGCTGTTTCACCGGAGTTGTTTGAACACATCATTGGATGTGAATCGGCTGCTGATATTTGGACAACCATTGATGAGTTGTTCAGCAGGAAGAATGTAGCAATGCTACAGTTCCTAGAGAATGAGTTGGCAATGACAACTCAAGAAGACCTGACCATCTCTAAGTTCTTTCTGAAGATGAAGAGTCTGTGTGCTGAGTTATCAGCGCTTGATCCTGATGAGCCCATCTCTGAGGCTAAGTTGAAAAGACACATAATCCGCGGCTTGTGGAAGGACAAAGCTTGAAGCATGTCCCGGATGCTTCAAGGACAAAGCTTGATGCAAAGACAAGGAAGCTTGTCTTTGTAGGCTATGATGAGCGGAAGAAGGGATGGAAGTGCATGGATCCTGCGACGAAGAAGTTTGTTGTATTAAGAGACGTGGTCTTTGATGAACTGACGTCGTATGGAGGAGGCTCGGTTGAGCTATCAGAGATCAAGGTTGATGTAGAGCAGAAGGTGGCTATTGAAGTTCTTCAAGAGGAGCTTACTGTATCACCAACAACTCCTGTTGCTTCAAGCTCTGGGGCAGAGGCTTCTGGTTCAGGAAGCAGGGGGAGCATTACTCAAAGTTTGCCAGGAAATGGAGCTGAGCCTGAAGAAGCAACGGAGGTGGTGAGCAAGGAGCAGACCCTTCGGAGATCAAAGAGGAATATCAAGCCACCAACTCGATACTGTGAAGGGAATGCAGTGAGCTTTGTCTCCTGCTTCTTTGCAGGTCCTCTAGATGAGCGAGAGCCTGCAAACTTTAATGAGGCCACTGGGGTCAATGAGTGGGAAGATGCCATAGAAGAGGAGATGAATGCTCTCAAGAAGAATG
Organism: Platanthera guangdongensis; assembly: GCA_039583875.1. NCBI lineage: Eukaryota > Viridiplantae > Streptophyta > Magnoliopsida > Asparagales > Orchidaceae > Platanthera > Platanthera guangdongensis. The sequence goes on along the minus strand of CM077155.1, from coordinate 143,594,232 downwards.
AAACCTGGGATCTCGTGTCCAGGGTTGATGACATTACTCCAGTGACTTGCAAGTGAGTGTACAAGCTGAAGAAGAAGGCTGATTGGAGCATCGAAAGATACAAGGCTCGCCTTGTTGCTCGAGGATTCTCACAACAATATGGAGAGGACTATGATGAGACGTTTAGTCCAGTTGTAAAGATGACTTCAGTTCGGGTGGTGATCGCCTTGGCTGCTTGCCAAGGATGGAGGTTGTGACAGCTTGACGTAAAGATCGTTTTTCTTTACGGGGAGATTGATAAGGACATCTTCATGGATCAGTCTCTTGGATTTGTCTCTAAAGTTCATCCGGACTACGTCTGCAAACTCAGGAAGGCTCTCTACGGGTTAAAACAGGCTCCAAGGGCTTGGTATGGGAAGATAGCAGAATACCTTCAATTCTGCGGTTACCTTGCTTCAAACTCAGATTCAAGGTTGTTCATCAAGAAGAAGGGGGAGCTTCAGGTCTTGGTCCTGCTGTATGTTGATGATATGATCATCACAGGAAATTTTGAGGATGAGGTAGCTAGGCTCAGGTCTGAGCTAGTTATTCACTTCGAGATGAAAGACTTGGAGAGCTTCATCATTTTCTCGGTCTCGAAGTGGAGAGGAAGGAGAGCGGGATACTCATTTCTCAGAAAGGATATGCGGTTCACATTGTAGATCGTTTCAACATGAAGGAAGGGAAGAGTTGCTCTACTCCTCTAGATCATGGGCTGAAGCTTCGACGAGATGAAGTAAGGATTCTTCCTGATCCCTTGGTGTTCAGAGCTCTAGTGGGGAGCTTGATCTACCTAACGATTACAAGGCCAAACATTGCTTACGCTGTTGGCCGAGTAAGTCAGTTTATGGCAGAGCCAAGGAAGTCTCATCTGGTGGCGGCAAAGAATATCTTGAAGTATGTCAAGACTACTTCTGATATAGGTCTCCTTTATAGGAGGGACCCGAGCTTTTCTTTGATAGGATACACAGATGCTGATTATGGTGGTGGCTCGGATGATCGAAGATTAACATCGGGTTATGTTTTCACTTGTGGATCAGCTAGCATCTCGTGGTGTAGCAAGAAGCATGACTTAGTGTCCGTCTCGACTACGGAAGTAGAGTACAAGGCTTCGGCTTTGGCTGCTCGAGAAGCCATCTGGTTAAGGAGGCTAGTTGAGGACATCCATGAGGAAGTGCAAGGTCCTACTCTACTCCGAGGTGACAATGAGAGTGCTCTCAAATTGGTGAACAATCCAGTTTATCACGCAAGGATGAAGCATATAGAGATCGAGCACCACTTCATAAGGGAAAAGGTTTTGGAGGGATCTCTTATGGTCGGACATGTTCAGAGTGAAGACAACCTTGCTGACATCTTCACGAAGCCGCTGTCGAAGGGGCCATTCCAACGACTACGGGGACTATTGGGCTTGATCACCACTTCTCACTTCAAGGGAGAGTGTTGAAAATTATGAAGTGAAAGTGGGTGATGAAGCTGATCATGCGGTCTGGGCGGTCTGAGTCTGCGGCCTGGGCGGACTATTGTTGCGTCCTGAGTGGTATGCGGCCAGAGTAGACTTGGCGCTTGGGTGTCTAGTGGAGCGGCCTGGGCGGACTATCCTTGCGGACTATAGGAGCAGCCTGGTGGTCTGGTGGTGGCGGCCTGTGTGGTGTTCTGGAGGTAGCCGTGGTTAATTTGGAGTTCGCCATGCTGGGTGGACTTGGATTGGAGTCCGCCTGCTTCTGCGACCTGGCTTGTCGCCAGTTTGTTTTGCGGGATTGATTATTCGCAGATTGCGCGGACTGATTGCGAGTCCGGCAGTTGGCTGCTGGCTTGGCTGCTGTGCGAGTTGGAGCTTGCGAGTTTTGCCTTGCTCTGGTGGAGCGTTGGCGATCTGTCTTGGGAGCTGGCGGACTGGGGCCTTGTTCGCCGAGCTCGCGCCGGGCTCTTGGTGGTTTGCTGGACTTGGTCACACTCTGTGATAAGTACAGGGTGTTCGCAGTGTCCGCAGAGTCTGCTGTTGACCGGGCGATCTGCCTGTTGGTCGTGGACTTGTGCGGCGGGCTGATGCAATGTCCGCAGAGTCCGTTGTTGACCGGGCGGTCTGCCTGTTGGTCGTGGACTCATGTGGCGGGCTGAGGCGTTGTTCTCGAGCTTTGCGGACTGTCGCCATGTCCGTATATGGCGTGCGTACTGATGCAGTATGGGCTGTGGCTGTGTCCATGTGCTGAAGTATGGCGGACTGGTGCTGTGCTTGCGGGCTGCTGTCTTGTCCGCATGTAGTGTGCGGACTGACGCAGTGAATGAGATGTTGCTGTGTCCGCATGCTGCATGTGTGCGGACTGACGCAGTGTTCGCCTGGTGGTGGACTAACCTTGGCGCCTGGCGAGTTGTGGGAAGTCCGGCCAAGTTCTTGCGGACTCGGCGGACTGCGCTTTGCTAGCTGCGAGCTAGGGTAGTAACTCTATTCATTAGGGCGGTGACCACACTCCTCACCCCGCCTATAAATAGACTCCCCCGGCACGTCTACATCAACTGAGTGAACAGTAAGTTGAACTCAGATTAATTGCTGCGGGCTCGATTTTCCTATCCGCGCGGGTTGAGCAGGCTTAACTGGTTGTTGTTTGCAGGTGGCGCGGCTAGCACTGTGGAGCCAGGAGTTTGGTTCTGACTTCAGTCAGGTTCAGTGAAGCTTGTGGTTTGCGATCGACGGCTTGCCAGTTTTTTCTCTGCTTCAACTTTTCCAAGTTCAATAACCCGTCCGCCGGACTCGGCGATTAGGCGGTATGTTCTTCAGTTCGGCGGCAGCTTGCAGTAGTCAGCGAATAACGGTGTGTCCGTGCGACCTCGCGGTCTTGGCGGACTCCGTGTTCTATTCGTCTTCTAGCAGCAGTTCGGGCGGTCTCGACGACTTCGGCGGACTGGGCGGTCTCGGTGGTCTCTGATTTTGTCCGCTCGAATTGGTTTTTGTAATCTTTTCTGGTTTCCTTGTGTACTTGCGAAATCATGTCTCGCCCTGTATACCTCGCCCTGTAAAGAAGATAGTGAATATATGATTTGCTTGCTCCTGTGTTTGCTTCTGGTTGTTTGAGCTTGCTTTCCTAGTTTCCGCTTGATCAAGGTGTGATCTTGATAGCTCTGATAATATTAATTTGGCGTCAGACTATCTTGTTGATCATCTTGAGTGAAATTTTAACAATAATTGTTGTCATGTCAAATATATATTCTATGGCAGTGGTGTTTTTGTCCAATCTCACCAGAGAGAAAGCGTTGTGACAAACAGAGCCTTAGGCTGCATTTGGCGCGGCTTATCGTAACTTATTTGCTCCGGTAAGGTTGGACAAAAACGTCATTGTCATAGAATGTATGTTTGGTATGACAAATGTTACAAAAATGAAACTAGTTTGAGACATAAGATTTTGGTATGACAATGACATTTTTGACCAACCTCACCGGAGCAAATAAGCTGCGACAAGTCGCTCCAAACGTAGTCTTAATCTGTTTTGCTTGAAGAATTTTTAGTGTTTGGTTTAGAAGGGCACAAATGGAGACCATTATAAGAACTTATTAGACGTTGTGAGAGTTTAGCCACTATACATATTAATCGGGGGAGGGGTAGATCAAAAAAGACTTGATATGAAACTATAAGGAATGATGTCACGTTCTTGGGCATTAGTGAGATTATGACTAAGGATAGAATATTAGTGAGATTATGACTAAGGATAGAATGTAATGACAAGAAATGATCCATATAGCCGACCGCACTGTGGTGGGAAAAGGGCTTGAGTGTTGTTGTTTTGCGACAAGCCGCTCCAAATGCAATCTTAATCTGTTTTGCTTGAAGAATATGATGTGTTTGGTTTAGAAGCGCACAAATGGAGACCATTATAGGAACTTATTAGACGTTGTGAGAGTTTAGCCACTATACATATTAATCGGGGGAGGGGTAGATCAAAAAAGACTTGATATGAAACTATAAGGAATGATGTCACGTACTTGGGCATTAGTGAAATTATGACTAAAGATAGAATGTAATGACAAGAAATGATCCATATAGCCGACCCCACTGTGGTGGGAAAAGGGCTTGAGTGTTTTTGTTTTTGTTGTGTCCATCTGACACTTCTCCTCAGAATGAAAATTATGATGAATAATCTGTGGGATTCCATATTGCACATAATGATGGATGGTTGTCTACATTTATCTCTCTCTCCCTCCCCCCCCCCCCCTTTCTTTCCTGCTCCCCTCACCCACTTAGGGGTCTCCAAACAAATTTTCTGAGCATAGAGCTATTCTATTTTCATTTTGGTTTTGCATGTTATCAGTTTCTTTTTTTTTCTTTTAGAAAGGCGATGACGATATATGGACAATTCATGTGTATAAAACTGTACAAGCATTGAGGAAGGCCTAAGAGTGGAATTTAAATCAGGCAACCCGTGCAATCTTTATTGGATCCTAAGATTGAAGCTCAAGGATGAGACTTCTCTGTTCTATGATGTTTTTTTGGAAACATCCGAGCCTTTTTCTATTTGACAGAGAACTTGAGTGGAATTTAGATTTGAATCTTCTTTTATTTTCTTGGTAATTGCATGAGAAGTTCCAATGGGGCATCTGATATATATATATTTGTGTATACTATTTATATTTGGAGAACCTGTCAGATCAGATTGGATTTTTTTACGAACTTTGCTCTTAATATTTTAATGTATTTATTTTTTATTCTTTATATTTAGTATTTTTTTCTTCTCAACATATTAAGGATAGATTTGACTATTTTTTTGTTTTCAATATTTACTAACAACAACACTCACGCCTTTATCCCACTATAGTGGGGTCGGCTATATGGATCCTTTGTCGCCATTGTGCCCCATCTTTAGTCATAATCTCACTAATGCCTAAGTACATCATGTCTTTCTTTATAGTTTTATTCCAAGTCTTTATTGGTCTACCCCTTGTTCGTTTCACATGCCTAGTGACTAGACTCTTACAACGCCTAACAGGTGTCTCTAATGGTCTCCTTTGTACGCATCCGATCCATCTATGCGAGTTTCTCGAATCTTCATTCCAAGTCTTTATTGGTCTACCCTTCCCTTGTTTTCAATTTTTACTATGCTACTTTAACTTATTAATGCATATTAATTTTTATATTTAATAATTTTTCATCATGAATAAATTTTCTTATGTAATATTATTGTCATTATAAATTATAGGCAAAATATCCAAATTAATCCCTTCACTTTTGGCCTAGTTTCAAATAGGCCCTTTAATTTTCACTTTCTTCAAATAGTACCCTTAACTCGCAAATGCATGAGGATGGTTTGAGTTCTTTGATTCTCAGGCAACCCATGCAACCAATATTGGGATTTGAAGGCCAAAGATTAGAGATGGCACCTGCGAGTTCCTTCTATTACTACCCCTCAAAAAAGAAAATACAGAAGAAGGAGAAGAAGAAGAAGCTCTCTAGATGTTGCTATTTTCTCTGTTTCTATGGATAGGTTGAAACTTGATTTATAATGCGTGAACGCAATCATATTTCTCCTGCTCCACTTCCTCCTCGCCAGTATACTCCCCAAATGGACTCATACATCTTTGCGACAAGGAAGTTTTCAAGTATTTTTTCTCATTTCTCCCTCTCTCTCTCTCCCCCGTGCTCTCTCTCTCTCTAGCTCTTTCTTCCCTTCTCCATAGAGGAGTTGGGAATTGTTAGAGATATTAATATTTTAGTGTTATTATGTTTAGTCCCACACCGCCTATCGGTGTTGTGAGTCATGTTGTAGTTCCTATATAAAGCCCCTTTGTGGAAGAATAATATTGCACTTCTTATTTTCCTATTACTTTCTACATGGTATCAGAGCCTAATATTCTGAGACCTAAAATTTTTTTCCCACCTACGGTTTCCCCCGCTCCCGTCCCGACCTAAATCCCGCCCGACCCGACCCGTGCTTCCATTTTTTCCACTCCCTGCTAGGGCTCGACGGGTGATTCGCCCCCCTGCTCCCGTCTACGGGATCGCCCCTTGATTCCATGACGGGAGCGGGCCTCTCTTCTGCGACATCGACGACCTCTTCGTCTCCCAGCGGCTTCGATTCCGCCGTCGCTGCCCTGGCCTGCTGCCTGCGACGACGAATGCTTCTCCGGCTTCCGTCTTCGACATCGCCGTCGACTGCTTCCTGTGCGACATCGACGACGTCGACGCCTCTCTCCTTCTCTTGATGGCTTCGCTGCTCATCAACGACATTCCCGTCGGCTCTCTGCTTCCTCTGCGACATCCATGGCCCCGACGGCTTCTCCGCTTTCTCCTCCTTTGGCACGTCTTCTTCTCCTCCGACATTGCTACCGCTTCGTCTTCTTCTTCGGCCTGCTGCGCTGCAGCTGCTTCTTCCCTGGATTGCTGCGCTGCAGCTGCTTCTTCCCTGGATTGCTGCGCTGCAGCTGCTTCTTCCCTGGATTGCTGCGCTGCAGCTGCTTCTTCTCCAGCCTGCTGCTCTGCCGCTTCTTCTTCTCCGGCATGGATGCTGCTCTGCCACTGCTTCTCCGGCCAACTGCTGTTGCAGCCGCTTCTTCTCCGTTTGCCGCTGCTTCTCCGGCCCGCTGCTGCTGCAACCCAATGATGGATCATGTAAGTGGGGAATTAGGGAGTGCTTCCACTTTTGATTGCTTGGATAGCTAATCAGTTTGTGATGAGGATTTAATGATACAATTGGGCTGAATTTTCAGAGATCTGCCTTGATAGGGAAATTTCATGATCCTGGTTTTGGAATCGAAATAAAAGGAGACTTTTTTTCTCTACTTGTTTGTTAGATGTTCTTCTCTGTTTAGGGTTGTGTTATGGGTCGATAATTATGATCATATTATATTATTTATTTGTTTTTATGTCGCATTCCTATTCCGTCGTTATGTCCAAGTCTGTCGTATTCCTTTATCGTGATTTTTATTTCCTTTTGATGTCAATTGTAAGTCCTATTTAAGGGGACTCGGTGTGTCTTGTATTGACATGAATGAATAAAATTCTAGTCTTATTCCCTTGTGTGAGATCTTGGTGGCGGTCTCCTACAACGAGCAACCCCGCTTAGGTAGCCGCGGTCCCGGCTCCATGGTATCTTCCACCACCGCCATCTTCTCCACCTTCGGCCTCTCCCCCGACAACGTTCGTAGACCGTAACAGGTTGTTGTGGGCGAATTTGAGGCTCCAGTAGACTGACCTAAATTGATAACGGTCAATGTAAAATAATACGGCTGCCAAGACGATTTTTTAACTCTTTCCACATTGCCATTAGTACAAGGAATTCATTATTATAGGGATGATGGATCATGATCACTCTCTATCTCTCTATCTCTCTCTCTCTCTTTATGTTCAAAACTAATTTTCTTTTCTTGATGGTCCCCGTGGATGTTATAATCGATGTCATGCCAAATATACATTTTATGGTGGTGACATTTTTGTCCAAACTCACCGGAGCAAAAACGTTGTGCCAAACAGAGCCTTAATCTATTTTGGTTGAGAATATGCTCTGTGTTTGGTTTAGAAGCACAAACGGAGACCGTTAGAGGCACTTATTAGTCGTTGTGAGAGTCTAGCCACTAGAAATATTAATCGGGGGAGGGGTAGATCAAAAAAGTCTTGGAATGAAACTATAATAAAAAAAATACATGATGTACTTAGGCATTAGTGAGATTATGGCTTCGTTTGGCGCAGTGATGGTGGTCGTGAATGTGGTGGCCATGAACCGTCGTTCGTGAATGTCCGACCTCACCTAAAAAAATTCATGCATTTTTTGCTCAAAACTAGTTTATTTTCTTGGTAGCGGTCATGACCTTTGTCTTACAAAACATACATTTTATGATAACGGTGTTTTGACCAAACTCATCGGAGCAAATAAGCCATGCCAAATGAAGCTTATGACTAAAGATAAAGCTTGAGTGTTGTTGTTTTGGTTGTATCCATGTGACACTTTTCCCGAGGACGAAAATTATGAAGATTATTAGAAAAGTCAATGTAAAAAGGCCCATGTTTGTGGCCCATTTAGTCTTTTATTGTTTCTCTTTATACATTAGTCTCACATCTTATATAGGGACTCGTCTCTCTTTCTCTCTCCTATATATATATATATATATATATATGCATTCATACATTGTATTTGATAACGAAGAAGTATAGACAAGATTCAGCTTTTCTCTACATGGTATCAGAGCGATCGGTCCTACCTACAGTTTCGGGCGGACACGTCGATTTCTAACCGCCCAGCTTCTGCGGTTACTCCCTTGCTATCCGCCCTCTTCTTTCTAACCGCCACCTTCTGCGGTTACTCCCTTGTTATCTGCCCCTTCTGTCTACCCGGCTTCTCCTCTCGTGGAACCACCCCCACTCTGCTTTTATAGCTTTCCTTGTGGAACCACCCCCAACCTTCTCGCGCGGTCTTCCCCCCTAGCCGCGTCTCTCCTCTGCTGTAGCCGCGGCTAGTCTGTTGTCGATCTCTTTTCTAGTCGCGGCGACCTTGTCGCTGGTCTCTCTTCTACTCGCGACGAGCTTCTTGTCACTGGCCTCTCTGCTGCGGATTTCTTGTCGTTGCGATCTCCGCTGTCCTAAACTGCGGCCTTCTCTTGTGCGGGCTCCTTTTCTAGCCGTCATTGTCTTTTCGCGCGGTCTGTCCCAGAGTCCCTCCTGTTCTAACTGCACGGTCTGTCGTGCGAGTTGCCTTTGCCGACAACTCTAGTCGCTGCTCCTCGCGACACGCGTAGCCTTGCTGAACTATCTTGCCGCAATAAGGCTTTCCATCTACTGCTTACTAGGCTATCTTATGGTTCTGAAACCATTAAAAAAGAAGAGCAGCGGCGATTTACTGAATTTGAGAAGCATTTGGCTTGCTTGAAATTTGTTTTTTTAATCCTTCTTATTAATTCTCTATTTAAGGCAATGATTGATTTTCTTGCATCATTTTATTCACATTATCTAGGCGATGATGAATGATAGTCTGAAATGAAATGAAGATGGAATTTTTCCCACTTTGTAGTTGAATTGAAATGAAGATACTTCTCAAGCAACCCGTGCAACTATTATCTCTTTCTTTCTGTAGAAATCAATGGACAAACTTTGTATATACTTCTTCATGTGTCAAATACAAGAGTGAGTACAAATATATAGGAGAAGAGTGGGAGAAAGAATCTTATACAATAGATGTGAGACTAAAGGAGAAAGAAGAAATGGGCCTATAAATGGGCTTTTACATCATTTTTCCTTATATCTTCTAACACTCCCCTGCAAGCTAGAGCGTACAAGTCGGAGGCACCAAGCTTGGACAAGAACTGATAATACAATTTGCGAGGTAATGCCTTGGTAAGGACGCCGACAACTTGCCCGGAAGCAGGAACATGTTCAAGCTTTAACACCTTTGATTGAACCTTTTCTCGAACGAAATGACAATCAACCTCAATATGTTTAGTCCGTTGATGGAACACAGGATTCTTTGCAATATGGATTGCAGCTTGACTGTCACAAAACAACGTTGAAGGTGAGGACAATTTAACTCTCAAATCAATTAGAAGACTTTCAAGCCAGGTTAGTTCTGATACAACAACCGCCATTGCACGGTACTCAGCCTCAGCAGACAAGCGAGCAACCACCGACTGTTTCTTACTCCGCCATGTGATAAGATTTCCTCCAAAGTATGTACAAAAACCAGTAGTAGAACGTCGATCATCCAACGAGCCTGCATAATCCGCATCAGAGTATGCAATGAGAGAAATGGAGGAAGATGGCTTATACACAAGTTTTTGCCCAGGGGCAGTCTTCAGATACCTGAGAATACATTCACTGCCTGAAGGTGAGAAACTCGTGGAGTATGCATAAACCGGCTGACCACACCAACCGCAAATGATATATCTGGTCTTGTAACTGTTAGGTATATCAGTTTTCCCACAAGACGACGATAGTATTCTGGATTTAGAAGTTGAGAATCAGACTCAGATCCCTGAGCACACAACATGTGGTTGACTTCCATCGGGGTTTTCGCAGGTTTGCAACCCGGAGACCAGCATCTTGCAGAAGGTCAATGCAATACTTACGCTGGGATAAGACAAGACCATCAGGTCGCCGTGCTACGTCTAGTCCAAGAAAATACCGAAGATTCCCAGATTTTTGATTTGAAAGATAGAATTTAAATGTTGCTTAACATGTTGTATCCCAGCGGAGTCATCACCAGTGATCAAAATATCGTTCACATAAACCGGAAGTATTATAGTCCCAGTTGATTGGTGACGAGTGAAGAGAGAGGAATCTGCCGAGCTCTGTTTGAAGCCAACCTCACGAACGACCTTGCTGAATTTTTCAAACCACGCCCGTGAAGACTGTTTGAGATCATAAATAAATTTACGAAGCAAACATACACGAGACTCCACTGTGGTCCCAAACCCGGGCAGTTGATGCATGTACACTGTTTCAAGAAGATCACTATTCAAAAAAGCATTCTTGACATCTAGCTGATGGAGGGGCCACTGACGATTAATAGCTAAGGAGAGCAAGACCCGAAACGAATTTAATTTTGCGACTGGGGAGAACGTCTCCTCATAATCAAGGTCGTACCGTTGAGTAAAATCCTGTGCCACAAGCCGAGCCTTTAAGTGATCAACTGTTCCATCCACGACATGTTTGATAATAAAGATTCACTTGTAGCTAACACAACTGTGGGCAGGAGGAAGAGACACAAGATCCCAAGTGTGATTACTCCATAGAGCAGTCATTTCTTCATCCATGACGGCACGCCACCCCGGATGCTGGAGAGCTTCCTGCACAGAGTTAGGTATAAAGATAGAGGAGAGAGAGAGCAAAGGTAAGAAGAGGTGGAGAGAGCCGATGTAGAGAGACATAATTGGCCAAGGGATGAGCCGTCGAGGGGGATGCCAGATCAACAGGCCGCGGGATCACACCGGTAGAGGGAAGCTGCTGCAGGGCATCTGGACGTGGAGGACGACGAGTGTACACCTGAATGATAGGAAGTTTGGAGGGGACTGGTGGTGGTGTAGGAATCCGAAGCAGTGGACGAGTCGGGAAAAGGGGTGGAAGCAGAGACGTAGCTGGAACTGTGGGCCGAGGTAGCGGAGGAGGAAGAAAGGGATCAGAAAGACTGATGTGATATAGTTAGTCTTCATGAAAGGAGACATCAGCAGACACAACCAACTTACCAGTGGTAGGATAAAAGCAAACATACCCCTTCTGATGCGGGAGTACCCAACAAACATAACTTTGGTAGCGCGAGGGGCTAACTTGTCATTGGAAGGACCAAGGTGGTGGACATAGCAGGTACACCTAAACACACAAGGTGTAAGAGAGAAGAGAGTCGTGGATGGGTAAAGGAGAGTAATGGGAGCCACAAAGTGGAGGACAAATGAAGACATGCAATTGATGAGGTGACAAGCAGTAGAAATCACAAAGTTTCAATAGAGAGGAGGAACCTGCATTTGGATCATGAGAGATCTAGCCACATCAAGGAGGTGGCGATTATTTCGTTCCGCTATGTCATTCTGTTGAGGGGTATAGACACACGAAGTCTGATGTATAATACCAAACTCGACGCACAGATTGGAGAAGGTGCGACCAGTATACTCACAAGTATTATCTGTATGGAGAGTTTTTACACATGTAGAAAACTGAGTGCGTGATTCCCTAAGAAACGTATGGAACGTGGAGGTGAGTTCGGTACAATCACGAAGTAAATACAACCAGGTAACCCACGAGTAATCATCTATAACGATAACAAAGTAACGATACCCAAAAACACTAGGGACTTTATAGGGCCCATAGATATTAGAATGCACTAAGGATAAGAGAGCATCACTCCGAGTACTCGAAGAAGAAAAAGATACACGGTGGTGTTTGCCAAAAATATAAGATTTACAAAAAACTCTTGAAGATAAACAGTGGGAAGAACTTTCTTGAGAATTGGAAGAGGAGCATGCCCAAGACGACGATGCTAATCAGTGATGGAGACAGTGGTGAGAGCAGCGGGAGGAACATCGAGAAGATACAACCCGTTAGACAGTCTCCCTCTACCAAATATATTCTGCGTTAGTCGACCCTGCACAACAAATGAAGAGCGTGAGAAAGTTACACAACAATCAAGATCTTGTGTAAGACGGATAACAAAAAGTAGATTAAAAGGAGAGCCCAGAACATGAAAAACCGATGATAAGAAGAGGGAAGGAGTAAGAGGCAGATAAGCAGTGCCAGAAATCGAGATCGTGTCACCATTAGCCACAGTGATGTGCTTGGGAAAGCAGTATCTAAGTATTTAGGCGGCCGCTGCGGAGAGAGATGATGTGTAGCACCCGAGTCCACAATCCAGCGAGAGCTGTGTGAGAGACAAGATATACCTTTATTCGAGATTGAGGCCACAGAGCTAAAGGAGCAACAAACCACCCTTGAAGCTGATGGAGTTGAGCACGTAAAGCAGCAATATCATCACTAGTGGCGGAGGGAGGTGTGGGAGCGACCGTTGCGGTAAGATGAGGGCAGACCTTGTTTGCGGTAGCAGGTGGCCTCCAGATGACCATCCCTGCCGCAGTAAGAGCACTTAAAGAGAGTTCGACCACCACGGCCGCGTCCCTGAGACTGGCGACCACCACGAGCCGGTGGACCACGAGCAGATGGAGCGAGAGTTGCCACGCGCTGCTGAAAAAGAGCTGGGGAAGGAGACGGCGCATCCGGGGGAGGAGTAACTTTCAGAAGCATCGAGCACACATCCGAGAGGGATGGAGTAACAACGGATGATATAACATGAGCGCAAACACTATGAAGATGTGAGGGAACACGTGTCATCATCATAGCAATCCCCACCGCCTCCTTCTGCCGTCGTTGAGTCACCAAGTCCGTGGTGGGGGGCTGAAGCTGGATCCAAGCCTCAACAAGAGTTTTAGCCCGCGCAACAAAAGAAGTGATGTTTCCAGTAACACTAGCGTCGAGGGACTGATGATCAGTAAGAATATCAAACAAGTGCTGAAGACTGTCCTTCACAGAGTAGAGAGAATGAAGATCTGTCCACATAGCGTGAGCCATCTCATGATACATGGTCATACGGTAGGGCTCGGTGTCCAGAGAATTGAGAAGCCAAGATTGGACCCGTCCATCGTCACGGATCCACTCATCAGTGGGTTCAGTGGGAGATGGCCTGGTGAGATGATGGAGACCTTTAGTTTGTAGCACACGCCGAACTGAGTGTACCCATTCCATAAAATTGTTTGCCATGAAGAGAAATAGTGGTAATGCATAGCTCATCCCGAAGCTCAAGAGGAGCAGCATGAAGATAGCCTGGAAGAGTAGACGAATCAGAAGCAGTTGTGGAATCGGAAACCATCTTACTGAACCGCGACTAGGCACAACAACCGAGCAGCAAGAAGGCACGCGGCAAGCCGAAAAGATCAAGCGATGACTATCAAAGAAGCTCCGAGAGCAGCGACTAGAAGGAGCCGCGAGTAACAACGATAAGAAGAGGTCGCAGAAGGCAGCGACTTGAAGAGATCGCATGTGAGGCAACGATCAGAAGAGATCGCGCGGAAAGCAGCGACTGGGAAAAAACGGCAAGACTGCGAGCAGAGAATGAGGCCGCAGCGGAGAGATGAAGTCCGCAATCCGCGATGGCAGGCCGTGACGACCAAACAGATAGAAGAAGCCGTCCGACAAGAAGAGGGAGCAGCAGGTTAGAAGGCCACCAACTCGGCAAGAACAGACCGCGCTGTAAAACAGACCACAACGATGAACCGAGAGCCTCCAGCGGAAAAGCGGCAAAGCAGCAAAGTAAGGAGACCGCGGCGACTAGCAAGAAAGGGGCCAGCGAGAAGGTTAAAGCGGCAAGGAGAGCAAGCCGCGAGAAACAGAGGAGAGTGCACGGGAAGAGCGCGACTAGCAGAGGTCTAGTCGGCAATACCGGAGAACAAAAGATTGGCTATAAGCGAGCCAAGAAGAGGAGAAAGTGGAAGCCATGAGAGAAGCGGGAGAGGGGGAACCAGAGGCGGTTAGAGAAGAGGAGACTGCATAAAGGGGTGCGGTTAAAAAAAGGACAAGCCGGGAAACAAACCGCACAAGGGTGCGGTAAGGCGGGAAGAGACCGCCAGGAGAACCGAGCACATGCGGTGAGGAATAGGCTAACTGCAAATTTGGAGCGGTGGCTCTGATACCATGTAAAAATCAATGGGCAAACTTTGTATATACTTCTTCATGTATCAAATACAAGAGTGAGTACAAATATATACGAGGAGAAGAGAGGGAGAAAGAATCCTATACAATAGATGTGGGACTAAAGGAGAAAGAATCCTATACAATAGATGTGGGACTAAAGGAGAAAGAAGAAATGGGCCTATAAATGGGCCTTTACATCATTTTTCCTTATATCTTCTAACACTTTCTATAACCTCTCGATCAGGGCGTTTAGGCAACTTTTTGAGAAGTGTTGCATTACCTGTTTTGTGGTGAGTTCCGAATGTTTCCGTTTGAGAAAGGCAATGACGATTCATGGATAAGTCACGTGTAATGGTAGTAGTATTGAGGATGACCCAGTGCTTGGATTTTTATTAGGCAACCCATACTATTATTGTTGAAATTGGAATGGTTGGATATCAATGAATGAGAATTATAACTCTTCATGGAAGATTTTGGAAAAAACCTATATGAAATTTTGATTTGAACCCTTTTCACATTGCTATTAGCACAAGGAATTCATTATTATAGGAATGATGGAATATGATTTCTCTCTCTATCTCTTTTTATATATCTTTCACTATTATAAGGAAAAAGTTAGTTTTGATGCAACATTCAAGATTACCACATATACCCTTATTTTTTATTATAATGGCTTAACATATAGCCTTATTCTTTTATTCTTATTAATCTTCTTTTATTCTTCTGTTACTATCCCTTAAAAAGGAAAAGAAGAAGAAGAAGCTTAATAAGAATAAAAGAATAAGTCTATATGTGGCCATTTTGCTCATGTGCACAATTCACTGCCCAACACTCAGAACCATAGAGCATCGCTGGTCTAATTGCAGTACGGTAAAACTTGCCCTTAAGTTTTAATGGTACTTTACGATCACATAAGATCCCTGACGGGCCTCTCCACTTCAACCAACCCGCTTGGATTCTATGTGTCATATCTTTATCAATACCTCCGTCTTTTGAACTATCGATCCAAGATATTTAAAACACTTACTACGGGAAATATCTTGGTCACCCAACTTAATAACAAAGTCATCCGTCCTTCTTGCACTGTTAAATTTAAGCTCCATAAGTTCCGTCTTTGTCCTGCTCAACTTAAAACCCTTCTTTTCTAAAGTGTCTCGCCAAAATTCAAGTTTTTCATTTACACCCTCACATGTCTCATCGACCAAAACGATATCATCCGCAAACAATAAACACCAAGGTATTACTTGTTGGATATGTCTGGTGAGTTCATCTAAGATAAGGGTAAGGAGATAAGAGCTTAAAGTTGAAGCTTAATATAAGCCAACAGTGATAAGGAATTCTTGTGTTAATCCTCCAGATGTCCTCACCCTTGCCACTGAATTTGAATACATATCTTTGATTATGTCAATGTATGATATATTTACACCTTTCTTTTCTAAGATTTTCCATAATATCTCTCTTGGAACTCTATCATAAGCCTTCTCAAGATCGATAAACAACATATGCAAATCTTGTTTTCTTTCTCGGTAGTTGTCAATAAGTCTCCTCAAGAGATATATAGCTTCCATGGTCGACCGCCCTGACATGAATCAAAATTAATCCTCTGAGATGTTAGTCTCCCGCGTGTGTGTGTGTATATATAGGGTTATTTATCGGGACCTCCCCTCGAAGTTTTCGTAATTACAACTTGTACTCCTATAACTTTCAAAATTACAATTATCTCCCCTCAATGTTTACATTTCATAACATCTATCCACAAAAATCCTCCCTGAAGATTTACTCCAAGGGGCTACTCTTGTGCGTTGATGTTATGAATTGTAAAAATTGAGGGAAGGTTTTTGTAATTCTGAAAGTTAGAGGGGTGCAAGCTGTAATTATGCAAATTTTGAGGGGAGGTCCCGGTAAATAACCCTATATAGACACACATATATATAATATAAACTTCCCTTATGAGTTTGCAAAATTACATGTTGCACCCCTCTATCTTGTTAAATTACAAAGACCCCCCCTTTGAGTTTACATTTCATAACATGCATGCAAAAAAATCTCCTTTCTATGTTGTACACACATACACATTTATGTAGGAAGCTTTTAGTAATGATGCGTTGTGTTGTGAATTAAGCTCTGCTGGGTTTGTAATTTCCTTTTTGTTTCTTTCAAGATAGGCAACGAAGATTTATGGATAGGCATGCCACAACACACTGAATATCAGTATTGAGGATGGCTCGAGCTTGGATTCTTCTCCATTTGACATGGCTGTAGCGGTCATGAATGCGGGATGTTATGAATGCCCAATCTCATGTAAGGAACCACATTCATTTTTATGTTCAAAACTAGTTTTCTTTTCTTGATGGCTCTTTTGGCGGTTATAACCGTTGTCATCCCAAATATATATTATATTGCAGTGGCTTTTTTGTCCAAACTCACCGGAGAAAAAACGCCGTGCCAAACAAATCCTTAATCTGTTTTGCTTGAAGAATATGCTTTGTGTTTGGTTTAGAAGCGCACAAACAGAGACCATTAGAGGCACTTATTAGGCGTTGTGAGAGTTTAGACACTAGACATATTAATCGGGGGAGGGGTAGATCAAAAAAGACCTGGTATGAAACTGTAGAGAAAAGAGCACAAAGACTTTGAAAAATTGTAAACCTTTTCATATTCTTCTTGTGTATGTAAATACAAGTATGAATACATATATATAGGGAAAGAAGAGAGAGGAGAGTCCCAATTACAAGATGTGGGACTAATACAAGAAGAGGAAAAAACCTAAAATGTGCCCTAATATGGGCCTTTACAAATTCTTTTCTAACACTCCCCCGCAAGCTGGAGTGTACAAGTCGTAGGCACCCAACTTGGACAAGAATTGATAAAATAGAGCACTTGACAAGGCCTTAGTGAGAAGATCGGCAACTTGGTCAGTAGCCAGAACATGTTTCAGTTCCCGCTTCTTCATTTGAACTTTTTCCCGGATGAAGTGACAGTCAACTTCAATGTGTTTCGTTCTTTTATGGAAGTCAAGATTCTTGGTTATGTGAATTGCAGCTTGACTGTCACAGAGTAAGATGGTTGGTGAGAAAAGTTTTACTCACATATCACTCAGGAGACTCTCAAGTCATGTGAGCTCTGATACCATGTAGAGAAAAGAGCACAAAGACTTGAAAAAATTGTAAACCTTTTCATATACTTCTTGTGTATGTAAATACAGGTATGAATACATATATATAGGGAGAGGAGAGAGGAGAGTCCCAATACAAGATGTGAGACTAATACAAGAAGAGGAAGAAGCCTAAAATGGGCCCTAATATGGGCCTTTACTAATTCTTTTCTAACAGAAACTATAAGTAAAGATGTGACGTACTTGGGCATTAGTGAGATTATGGCTAAAGATAGAGTGTAATGACAAGAAATGATCCATATAGCCGACCCCACTGTGGTGGGAAAAGGGCTTGAGTGTTGTTTTTGTTGTGTTCATCTGACACTTCTCCTCAGAATGAAAATTATGAGGAATAATCTGTGGGATTCCATATTGCACATAATGATGGATGGTTGTCTACATTTATCTCTCTCTCTCTCTCTCCCTCCCCCCTTTCTTTCCTGCTCCCCTCACCCACTTGGGATTCTTCAAACAAATTTTCTAAGCATAGAGCTATTCTATTTTCAATTTGGTTTTGCATGTTATTAGTTTATCTTATTTTTTTTCTTTTTCAAAGGCGATGACGATATATCGGCAATTCATGTCTATAAAACTATACAAGCAGCATTGAGGACGGCCTAAGAGTGGAATTTAAATTCGGCAACCCGTGCAATTTTATTGAATCCTAAGATTGAAGCTCAAGGATGAGACTTCTCTGTTCTATGATGTATTTTTTGGAAACTTCCGAGCTTTTTTCTATTTGACCGAGAACTTGAGTGGAATTTAGATTTGAATCTTGTTTTATTTTCTTGGTAATTGCATGAGAAGTTCCAATGGGGCATCTGTTATATATGTGTATACTATTTATATTTGGAGAACCTGTTAGATCAGATGGTATTTTTTTACGAACTTTGCCCTTAATATTTTAATGTATTTATTTTTTATTCTTTATATTTAGTATTTTTTTCTTCTCAACATATTAAGGATAGATTTGACTATTATTTGTTTTCAATATTTACTAACAACAACAACACTCAAGCCTTTATCCCACTATAGTGGGGTTGGCTTTATGGATCCTTTGTCGTCATTGTGCCCTATCTTTGGTCATAATCTCACTAATGCCTAAGTACATCATGTCTTTCTTTACAGTTTCATTCCAAGTCTTTATTGGTCTACCCCTTTCTCGTTTAACATGCTTAGTGACTAGACTCTTACAACGCCTAACATGTGTCTCTTAATGGGCTCCTTTGTACGTGTCCAATCTATCTTAGTCGAGTTACTCGCATCTTCATTCCAAGTCTTTATTGGTCTACCCCTCCCTTGTTTTCAATATTTACTATGCTACTTTAACTTATTTATGCATATTAATTTTTATGTTTAATAATTTTTCATTATGAATAAATTTTCTTATGTAATATTATTGTCATTATAAATTATAGGCAAAATATCCAAATTCATCCCTTCACTTTTGGCCTAGTTGCAAATAGGTCCTTTAATTTTCATTTTCTTCAAATAGTACCCTTAACCCTCAAATGCATGAGGATGGTTTGAGTTCTTTGATTCTCAGGCAACCCATGCAACCAATATTGGGATTTGAAGGCCGAAGATTAGAGATGGCGCCTGCGAGTTCCTTCTATTACTACCCCTCAAAAAAGAAAATATAGAAGAAGGAGAAGAAGAAGCTTTCTAGATGTTGCTATTTTTTGTTTCTATGGATAGGTTGAAACTTGATTTTGTTTCTATGATAGGTTGAAACTTGATTTATAATGCCTGAACACAATCATATTTCTCGTGCTCCTCCACTTCCTTCTCGCCGGTATACTCCCCAAATAGACCCATACATCTTTGTGACAAGGAAGTTTTCCAGTAATTTCTCATATCTCCCTCCCCCCTCTCTCTCCCGTGAGCTCTCTTTCTCTCTAGCTCTTTCTGTCCTTCTCTACAGAGGAGTTGGGAATGTTGCTGCTTAATGTCCACGTACTGAAAATTGACAAATGCGTGAGGACGGCCCGAGATTTTGAATTCTCTGGCAACCCATGCGACCATTATTTGGATTTGAAGGCCGAAGATTAAAGATCAAAAAGGAAAAAGAAGAAGCTTTCTAGATGTTGCTATTTTCTCTGATGGGTTGAAACTTGAATTTTGGCACTTTGCACCCAGAAATACGGGATTTTTGGCACTTTGTACCCTGAATTTTTAAAATTGGCGCTTTGCAATTTCTAATTACCGATTTCTGACATTTTGCATCCCTAGGCTGAACTTTCAAGGGTATTTAGGTCCGAACAACACCAAATTCTCATTTCGGCACTTTGCACCCCGGATTATTGGTGCTGCCCTGACCTAAATACCCTTGAATGAGCATTTTTGGTGCTGCCCGGACCTAAATACCCTTGAAATTTTGGTTCAAAATGACTGAGATCGGTAATTGAAGGGTTCAAAGTGCCAATTTTAAAAATTTGAGGTGCAAAGTGCCAAAAACCTGTATTTTGGGGTGCAAAGTGCCAAAAAGCCATTGAAACTTGATTTAGAATGCCTGAACGTAATCATATTTTGCCTCCTCCACTTCCTCCTCATCATTACACTCCCCAAATTGACCCACACATAAGCCTAAGCTAGCGACAAGCAATTTTTCAGGTAATCTCTCTCTCTAGGTCATTGATGGCCACGTACGAAAAACTGCCAAATGCTTGTGGATGGTGAAGACTTTGAATTCTCAGTCAACCATGCCATCATGTAAGTAGGGAATGAGGGAGGGCTTCCACTTTCGGTTGCTTAGATTGCTAATCAGTTTGTGATGAGGATTTAGGCTGCGTTTGGCGCGGCTTATCGCGACTTATTTGCTCCGGTGAGGTTGGACAAAAATGTCATTGTCATACCAAAATCGTATGCCTCGGCTCAAATAAGCCAAGCTACTGACATGCCAAAATCAAATTTACCTTTTTCAAAAGCCTTCTTTAGAATGTTTTTCTCCGTAGAAGGGGAAAAGAGAAAGGAGAAAGATTTCCCCCCCAATCATCATTCATTAAGGATCACCTAACAAACATCAGTCGTTTGAACATAAAAGTGGATGAAATTCCTTCGGTGGGCGTTAGCAAATTACAATTTAAACCCCATGTTCATGACCGCCACCACCGTGCCAAGCGGAGCCTCAATCTGAGCATTAAAATTGAAACTCGAAAGTCACTTGACATTCGACTCTATTCAAAATCAAATCAAAATGATTCAAAGAGAGGCAATGAAATATCATGGATTGGCAGGGGGCATACTAAATAAATGTGAAGGTATTGATAGAGGCCTGAGCTTGGATTCTTAGTTGTCAGTACTACCATTACTGATTTCCCCCATTTCTCTCTCTCCCTCTTTCCTTTCTCACCCTCCCTCCTCTTTTTCAACAGGTTCTAAGGTTGAGTTTATCCTTTTAAAATGCTATGCATGCCTTTTTTGGGGCATTGACTAGTTTCCCATTTCTAGAAGTCTTCTAGCTAAAGAGCATATTGATTATTCTTCTCTGCAACATAAGAAATGCACCTTGCATTATCCCTCTTCTGTTACTCTTCCTATCTATGTGCCTATGAGTTCTAATATATTTCTTCAAAAATTGTTTGATAAGGTAAATGATAGCGAGAAATAAAAAAGGCCTATATTGCATCGTTCTTTTTCTTTGTAGCATCCGTTGTTTTATATTCATCCTCGTTGTGTGTATTTTGGGATTTTGTTCAGTCATTTAGTGCAACATATTTCCGCTGACATAATATTGACATTAGTGTGTTTTTTCACATCAAGAATCTCTGCCCAATCAGATCACCCGCACTCCATTTCACTCTGACTTCAACAATTTTAACAATATTGACATTAGTATGTTTTTTTGCATCAATAATCTCCCCCGAGATAGGTTAACGTGCACTTTTTTGTAACGTCCCGGTCTATTGTGGGCGTGCTACAGGTTTGCGGACCAATGACCAAACCCCTCTCCACAGATCTAATTGGTCACAATCGCTAATTCCAATGGAGGGTTATTGAGGCTAGGGATGAACCTCAGACATCCTAGAGAAGGGGGCTTTAAACTGGTCTTCATGACCAATTAAGTTGCAGCTCAACAACCCACCATTGGAATTAGGGGTTGTGGCCGATCAGCTCCGTGGAGAGGGTTTGGGTCACCGGTCTGACAATAGACCGGAGCATTACAGTACTATGAAATAATATTTGTTGCATTTTCATGATTTCCTTCGAGTGGCGATGATGATTGAATCAAGAACCAAGCATTTGCTGAATAATGGTTAAAGCATCATGGATGGCCTGTCGAGAATTTGAGGCAACCTGTGTGGCTGAACTAGGTTTTGGGATGCTAAATATCACTGGATTGTTATCTGTCGCTTTTCTAGTTTTGAAACAATCTGAGCCTCTCCTTGTTCTTAAGTCTGCATGTTTGGATTTTTTTGTTGAAGTTTCTTTTTTCCATTTCCTCCATTTGAAAACAATGATGAATGATTCAACAATATTCTCATGAGATCTGCAAACAATGTCATTCGATCTCAGCTCAAAATCAGATTGAGCTAGAAAGCACTCAATCCAAGGGCTCTTGAATTGATTTCAAGCTTGCTTGGTATTGAGTCTTGTGACTTTTACTTAGAGATCTGATGGGGAAAACTGAGAAGATAAGTTCTTATACGGGCTTCTCCTTTGCTAACCTGCTCTCAGTCGCACTGCCTTCTCCCATACCCGAAGGTACTCCGTCCGCTCACAAACCCCTCCAGCGAAGTACTTTAGCTGTCGCTCGATTTCCTATCACGCTCGGGGGACTGCATGTCTTGAGAGTAACGCCGTGCATGGGTGAAGTCCCTTGCGCTCGGGAAAAGGCTAGCACAAGCTTCTCCTATGAAAGACAATATTACTAGAACTAGGGCTATTTGTAAACCAAATATTTTAGTAATAATTTGGGAATCGATTCTTAAAGATTCATTTAAGATTCGTATTTTTCAAATTCGAATCCGAATTCGAATTCAATTTTGAGTGGTATTCAAATCCGTTTGAGAATAAAATTTTCTATTGGCAAGGTTTGCGAATAGTTCACGAATTATATGAAGTACTATATGTTGAATTGTGGGGAAAAGGAAACTCCAAATTTATTCATCCATATAGGGAATATATAAAGGGTTACAAAGAGCACATAAATGAAGATAGGGAATGTGAGACTAAACAATTACTTGTTGTGGAAACATAATAATAAAGATAAGCTCATCTCAACACCCCCCTCAAGTTGGGTGTGTGATGTCGATCATTCTCAACTTGCCAACAAGCTCTTTAAAGAAACCACTGCATAATCACTTCGTGAGGAGGTCTGCAAATTGTTATTCAGATGGCACAAGTGGAGTAACTACAATGCCTATGTTTATATTCTTTGATAAAGTGTTTGTCGATTTCAATTTGTTTTGTACGATCATGTTGCACAGAGTTGTGAGCAATACTTATCGCAGTCTTGTTGTCGCAGTATAGTCTGATCGGCTCCCTACTTTTAAGCCCAAGATCGGTCAAGATAGTTCGTATCCATAGCCCTTCACAGATTCCGTGAGCTATAACCCTGAACTCCACCTCAACGCTAGATCTGGCAGCCACATGCTGGTTTTTGCTCCTCCAGATGACTATTTCCATTCACCATAGTGCAATACCCAGACGTGGACCGTCGATCTTCAATCGATGCAGCCTAGTCAACATCCATGTACGCCTTAATATTCAGCTCTTCATTTGACAAAAACAGGATCCCCCTCCCAGGTGAGGACTTGAGATATCTGAGAACACGATGATCAGCATGTACATGACGCGTCCTTGGGGAATGCATATATTGATTGAGCACTCATACAACATAGGAGATATCTTGGCTTGTATGTGACAGGTAGATCAGTTTTCTAACTAGCATCTGAAAACTGAGAATGTCTTCAATAAGTCACCATCATCTTTTCCAAGTCTGTGGTTGACTTCGATTGGAGTGTCAGCCGGTCTGCACCCAATCATTCCTGAGGCTTCCTGAGGCTTCGAGGAGGTCAAGGGTATATTTTCCAACATATAGAAATGTAGTGACTAGTGAGAACTTCAAACTGATTCTTGATGGCAAAGCCATGGAAGAATTATCAAACTGAGCAACAAGGTTTTCCATCTACTGCCTACTAGGCTATCTTATGGTTTTGAAACTAGTAAAAAAGAAAGAGCAGCGGTGATTTACTGAATTTGAGAAGCATTTGGCTTACTTGAAATTTT
Source organism: Platanthera guangdongensis (assembly GCA_039583875.1). Classification (NCBI taxonomy): domain Eukaryota; kingdom Viridiplantae; phylum Streptophyta; class Magnoliopsida; order Asparagales; family Orchidaceae; genus Platanthera; species Platanthera guangdongensis. Next base: position 143,570,686 of record CM077155.1, on the reverse strand, counting down.
TTTTTTAATCCTTCTAATTAATTATCTATTTCAGGCAATGGTTGATTTTCTTGCATCATTTTATTCGCATTATCCAGGCAATGATGAATGATAGCCTGAAATGAAATGAAGATGGAATTTTTCCTACTATGTAGTTGACTTTGAGGATGGCCTGGGAAGGTACTTCTCAAGCAACCCATGCAACTATTATTGTTGGAAGGAGGCTGGAAGTCACCTGAGCCTCTAGTTCTCTACCCTGATTCTTTTTCTGTCCATTTGCATCCATCTCTGTCCAACCACTATTATATACATCTTACTATATTAAAAGGAAAAAAACATCCTTTGGTTAAACATTCAATTTCGAATTTTACCCCTCTTTATTAAAAAAATTCCAATTTTATAAATTTATGTGCTTTTTTATTTATTTTTATTGGAAAAGCCCATGTAAAAGGCCCATTTAGTGGCCCTCTTTCTTTGTTTTCTTTCTCCTTCTTTAGTCCCACATCTTGTATAGGATTTATTCTTCTCTCCTCTCTCCTATATATTTGTATTCTCTCCATGTAATTAGATACTTGTGTAATACATACAAGCTTTGGGATAGGGCTATAAATCTCACCAAAGTCAACATGGTATCAGAGCCAGGTTGCTTCTAGCTGCACACTCGGTCTTCCCTTGTCTTCAAACCGCCTAGCTCACTCAGCCCGCCTTCCCTGCGGCCTGCCTTTTCTGTCCGCTCCGATCTCCTGCGGACTGCCTTTTTTGTCCGCTCCGATCTCCTGCGGACTGCCCCTAGTGTCTGCATCCGCCTCTCTTCTCTCTCTCTTCGTGGTTCCACCCTCCTCAGGCTTCTTATAAGAAACTGGGTGTCCATCCTCTGCTCTGACTCGTGGGGCCCACCTCTTCTATCCGCTGCAGGCTTTCCTTCCTGTCCGCGGGAGCTGCACGCTCTTCTTCTGTCCGCTCGAGCCTCTTTACTCGCGGGGGTCCACTGCTCCTCTCTACTCGTGAAGGGGGCCTATCCGTAGTCTCTTGCGGACTGCTCCTGTCCGTGCGGGCTCTCCTCTTGTCCGTTGCACGCTCCTCTTCTCTCTTGCTGCGTGGATTCTTCATCCTCGCGGTCTCTTCTTCAGTCCGCCACGGGTTTGCAGCGGCCTGCCCCAGTCCGCTGCGATCTGCCCCATCCGCTGCGATCTGCTTCAGACCGTTGCAATCTACTCCAGACCGCTGCGATCTCTGCCTTCTACTTCCACCCGCTGCGGCCTCTCTATGCTCGCGGCTTGCCTCTTCCCGCTGCGTCTTCTCCCTGCCCGCCTCTGCCGCGGTCTGCTCCTGACCGCCGTGACCTCATCCAGTTCGCCGCGACCTCATCCAGTTCGCCGCGGCCTCATCCAGTTCGCCGCGGCCTCATCCAGTTCGCCGCGACCTCATCCAGTTCGTCGCGGCCTCTCTAGCCCGCTGCTTGCCGCGCGGTTTGTACTAGCCGCGCCCTGCTGTCTGCTGTGCCTCAGTCCGCTGGTTCTACCCGCCTCTTCTCCTCCTAGTCGCCATGTCCTCCAGCGACTCCACTACCACTCACCCCCCGGCAGACCACGTGGCTCCTCCTCTCGAACTCTGCGATGAGCTTCGGATTACTACTCTTTCCCTCTCTGGCAAGTCCAACTTCATCCCCTGGGTTCACTCCGTCCGAAGGGTCCTACAAGCAAAGGGTCTTGCGCGTCACCTTACCCAGGGCTCACCGACTCCTCCTACTGATGATTGGCTCCGAAATGACGGTCGCGTCCAGACCTGGAACCTGAACTCGGTGGAGGGTGAGCCGTACCAGATGATCATGTATCATGAGACCGCCAAAGCCATGTGGGATGAACTTCATTCTTTGTACTCGGGCAAGGACAACCTTCAGCACCTTTTTGACATCATCACTGATCTTCAAGCTTTGGATGTTGGCAAAGCTCTGGACATGCCCTCCTTCGTGGCCCGTGCTAAAACTCTAACGGAGGCCTGAATTCAGCACCAGCCCGCGACTACTGATCTCGCTACTCAACGCGCCCAGAAGGAGGCTGTTTGTATTGCTATGATTATGGCTCGCGTCCCGCCGCACCTTCACAGTATCCGGGCCCAGGTTCTGGCTTCCCCCATTACCCCTTCCTTCTCCGATGTCTGCTCTATGTTACTTCGCGTACCACCTCCACCGGAGGCACCTGCACCACCCTCGCCGGCCCTTCTTCAGCAGGCCCTTCCTCCTTTACTTCCCCCACCATCTTTTACTCGGGGTGGACGTACGGGCTCCCGTGGGCGGGGCCGTGGTGGCCGCGGACGGCCCAAGTGCACCTACTGCGGCCGGGATGGCCATAATGAAGCGGTCTGTCACAAGAAACATGGCTACCCTCCTCGCCCGCCTACTGCTGCTGTTACCGATAGCTCTCCTCCGACTGGTACGGATCTTGAGGCTCTTCGCCTTGAAGCGGGCGGCAGCTGCAACAACTTCAGGGGCTCCTCTGAAATATCACCCTCCCTCTGCGACCAACTTCCATTGCCTCCACCTCCCCTGCAGGTATTGTCTCCACCTCCACTACGCGGGGAGGTACTGCCTTCAGTCTTTCCTCCGGATCTCGCTGGATCCTGGACTCGGGAGCCACCCACCACATCTCTCGACTTCCAGAATGCAGCCTTGCCCCGGTCAACTCTCTGAAAGCGGACACAACGCTCCTCATCCACAGTCGAAGTATTACTGTCCAAGGCCAATGGAAGGCTGGATTGTTCCGGTCTCCGGATGTGCTGATCTCTTCCTCCATCCCTCTCTCTCTCTAGGATCGTTCCGTTCTTTATGAGCGTGTCGGAGCGGGTTGGGGACTCCCCATTTAATTTAATCTCTTGGTGTTGGTCGTATTACTACTGATATGAATTGTTATATCATCTTCAGCTCATCTGGTTTTTTGATACAGGATCGGCAGACGCGGATACGGTACCATTGGTACGGGTCGACTGCAGAACGTGCTCTACCTCCTCGATGTATAATCTCTCTCACATCACTTTCCTTACTGGCGGAATTTCGGGGCTCTACTGATTGACATCACGACGGTGTCGGCTGCGGGAGGTGGGCATGCCCCGGGCGTCTACTGATTGGCGTCATTACTCTCGCACCACCTGGTTGTATATGCCTAATCACTTTCCCCGGCAAATATCACTGGGCTCCTTTGTTTCCTCCAGAAGGCGCTTCCTGACATCTCTCTTCCTGTTTTTAAATGTGATCGGTCCTCAGTATTCTTGGTTCAAACAACCTCGTGCTTCTTATCCCGCGCATTGTACTCGGAGCTCAAGTGCTAACCTTTTGATCTAATACATTCAAATGATATTTGTAGGGACCGTACAAAGTTTCTAGCATCTCTGGTGCTATCGTTATTTTATAACCTTTATTGACGATTACTCTCGTGCACCACCTGGTTGAGGGGATATCTGCTACATGATCGCTCTGAGCTTTCTCGTGTTTTTCATGCTTTTGTGTTAGAAACTCGTACGCAATTTTCTACCGAAATAAAGAAACATTAAAACTTTCAATTTGGCGCTCTGATAATGCCCGGGAATACACTATCCACGAGTTTGCGTATAAAACACTCCAAACTATGCGCAAACTTCGGTATTGTTCATCAGACCTCTTGTCCCTACACCCCGCAACAAAACGAAATACTCACGGGTCGCCGAGGCGATGGAGGATTTGACGCAAGAACCGCCACTTGCTTGATGTTGCTCGCTCCCTCGGCGAAAAGTGCTTCACATGCACGGCGGATTCGCAAAGTATCCGGATCTGGAAAATAGATCTTTGCGGTTTCCACCGCAAAATGTGTTTTCTTAGGGGATCAACGGATCGTCTGGATAGATCCCATTTTAGGACTCCGGTTCTCCAGAACGCTACCCCCTTCAGTGGAGAGTAGATCGGGGGAAGGTAGTGCTTCTTTTAGGATTTTCGGAGTGTTGGGGAGCCTCCACAAGGGGAAGGGAGAGGAGTGGCCGCCTAGGGTGGAGGCCCTCTCACACCCCGGGTTTTTGGCTGTAGAGGAGGTGGCTTGCTTGGGCTGTCCATAACCTGGGCCCCACTCTTGACAAACTGGATCCCCGTGCGGCCAAACAGTAGGAGGGGCATTTTCGTCGGCTACTCCCGCACCCAAAAGGGTTATGTTTGCTACTCCCCGGTCACCCGGAAGGTCTCCGGAAAATATGGGGGAGGATAGGGGTTACTACTGATGTTACTTTCCGGGAGGATCGTTGGAACCCTTCCGGGATTCCCTCCTCCTTTGCCACCACTTCTACCACCACCTCCTCCACCACCCTCCCTCAACCACTATGATTGCCGGTGATCCTTGAAATACGTCCACTCCCCTCCCACCATCCCTCCGCCTCCTCCCACCATTGACCCTCCTCGACCGCCCGGACTTATTCGGGTCTATCAGCGATCTCGTCGCCCTCTTCCTCCCGTACATGCTCCTATGCAGTCGGCTTCGACCTCGGCTTCTCCGTGTTCTGCTGCTCCCCATCACTTGGTGCCGTCTTGTGACTCTACAGCTCATCCGATGACGAACTAGAAGATGTTTCTCTCCATCGTCTCTCTCAGGCACATCTTCTCCCATACCTTGACGAAGGTACTCCGTCCGCTCACTATCCTTGGTCTCTATTCCAGCGAAGTACTTCTGTACAGCTCGACGTTCTACAACATCCTGGGTGGCGTGCTGCCATGGAAGAAGAGATGGCTGCTCTGTGGGCGAACCAGACTTGGACCTTGGTGCCCCTTCCTCCCGGCCAGAAACCTGTTGGGTGCAAATGGGTCTTCGTCATCAAACATGCTCCTGATGGGATTTGTAAACCATTTTTAGATAATTTGACGACTCAAAGCTCGTTTGGTTGCTCGTGGCTTCACCCAGCAACAGGGGCTCGACTATGAATTCGAGACTTTCTCTCTGGTCGCTAAGCTCAACACGGTCCGGATTCGAATCATTTCTATTGGCAAGGTTGCGAATGTCCATCGTCAATGACCCTTATTTAAACTAGACGTCAAGAATGTTTTCCTGAATGGCGACCTTCAGGAAACGGTCCAAATTACATGCAATAGGGAATATATAAACCTCCCGGGTTTGACAAAGACCACATAAATGGATATGGAATGTGAGTCACGGTTTTGTCACCTTCTCAAATCACTAAACTATGGTCTCAAACAATCCCCTCGGGCATGGTTCGACAAGTTCAACTTGCAAAGCTCTTTAAAGAAACCGGGCAATTGGCTTCACTCGAAGCTCGGCTGACTTCTCATTGTTCACTCGATGGCCACCGGGTAACGGGTACAATGCCTATGTTCTCCTATTGGTATATGTCGACGATTTCATCATTATTACTGGATCAGTGACAGAGTTGGACAGCATACATCGCAGCCGTTAAGCTACATCTGAGCTCCGTTTTTAAGCCAAACTAAAGATCTGGTCAAGATAGTTCATCTAGCCCTCGGTACAGATTCCTCGGCCATCCCTGGAAGTCCACCTCAACGCTAGACGGTCAGATGGTCTGGTTTTTTGCTCTCTCAGCGAAAATATTACCCAGACGTGGATCTTCTTCATGATGCGGGCTACTCTGGCTGCAAACCTATTAACACTCCCATGGATGCAAATCACAAACTTTGTGCAAACCTATTATTCTGATTTTCTTCTACAAAATCCAGAATATTACCGTCGTCTCCCAGTTGGGAAACTTATCTAGAACCTAACAGTTACAAGACCTGATATATCCTTCGTTGTGGACTCGTTAGTCGCTATATGATTGAGCACTCTCCTCGAAGCTCTCATCTCCAGGCTGTGGAACGCATTCTCAGATATTTTCTTAAGACTGCTCCTGGCCAAGGACTGAGAATGTATACAAAACCTCATCTTCCATTCCTACACTAGTGGCATACTCTGATGCCGACTGTCACGCTGGCTCCCTAGACATTCCCGAGGCTCGACGAGGTCTACTAGCGGGTTTTGCACCTATAGAAATTAGTGACTAGTGAGGACTTCCATCTGATTACTTGATGCGAAGCAGGGAGAATTACAAACTGAGCAACAAGTGGTTGCTCGATCTACTCAGCCTAGAGGCAGAATATCCGGTAATGGCTGAAACTGTAAAAAAGAAAGAGCAGCTCTGATTTACTCACATGGATTGAGAGTCTCCTTACCGACCTTGGAGTTAATTTATTATCTTCACCAGCTCTCCTCCTATGTGACAGTGAAGCTGCCATATATATTGCTAAGAACCCGGTCTTTCACGAAAGAACGAAGCATATTGAGGTAGATTTTCTTGCATCATTTTATTCGCATTATCCGGCAATGAGAATGATAGTCCTGACATGAAATGAAGATAGAGCTCAAGCATGTTCCGGGTACTGAACAGGTCGCTGACTTTGAGGATGGCCTCACCAAAGCTCTACCTAGTACCCTCTTCTATCAGTGCCTATCCAAGCTTGGCGCATACGACTTGTACGCTCCAGCTTGCGGGGGAGTATTGGAAAAGCCCATGTAAAAGGCTCATTTAGTGGCCCTCCCTGATTCTTTGTTTTCCATTTCTCCTCCTTCTTTAGTCCAACACATTATATACTTTACTATATAAAAGGAAAAAAACATCCTTTGGTTAAACATTCAATTCCAATTTTACTCCTCTCTCCTATAAAGAATTCCATTTGTATTCTCTCCATGTAATTAGATACTTGTGTAATACATACAAGCTTTGGTCTCTCTCAACAATTTTAAAAATGTGCTCTCATATAAACGAAGTTCTCCAACTACAATAAAAAATGTGTCCTCTCCGCTGCTCGCAAACTCCCGTGCATACTGCAAAAATGAGCGACGAGCATAGTATCACTCAGAGGCTTGCGATCGGCGGGAGCGCCGTCGCACCGGGACAATGTCGCGTCCGGGATAATGTCGCGCTAAGGTATTATTACGCTTGGTCGTAGGGGCAAAGCCCCATGCCTGTCACTCGGATATTTATATATATATTAAATTTGTCGTATTGGTTAAAGTGTTGTTGTCGTGTGACCTTGAGGTCATAGTTTTTAGTCCTGGAAGCAGATTCTTGCAAAAATGCAGGGGAAGGTTTGCCTACATTTCACCCTTTTGGTGGGACCCTTACCCAAATTCTCGTTGCGCGGGGATGCTTTGTGCACGGAGCTGCCCTTTTTATTACGTTCACATTATCTCTTTCTTTTTATAACCTCGTGATCTGGGCGTTTGGGCAACTTTTTGAGAAGTGTAGTATTACTTGTTTGTGGTGAGTTCTGAATGTTTCCTTTTGAGAAAGGCAATGACGATTCATGGATAAGCTATGTGCAATGGTAATAGTATCGAGGATGGCCTAGTGCTTGGATTCTTATTAGGCAACCCATACTATCATTGTTGAAGTTGGAATGGCTGGATATCTATGAATGAGAGTTATAACTCTTCATGGAAGATTTTGGAAAACTTCCGAGCCTTTCTTTGTGGGGGAAGAAATCCTATATTAAATTTTGATTTGAACCCTTTTCACATTGCTATTAGCACATGGAATTCATTATTATAGGAATGATGGAAGATGATCTCTCTCTCTCTCTCTCTCTCTTTATATATCTTTCACTATTATAAGGAAAAAGTTAGCTTTGATGCAACATTCAAAATTGCCACATAAAGCCTCATTCTTTTATTCTAATGGCTTAACATATAACCTTGTTCTTTTATTCTAATGGCTTAACATATAGCCTTATTCTTTTATTCTTATTGATCTTCTTTTATGCTTTTGTTACTATCCCTTAAAAAGGAAAAGAAGATGGTGAAGAAGAAGCTTAATAAGAATAAAAGAATAAAGCTATATGTGGCAATTTTGCTCATGTACACATTTCACTGCCCAACACTCAGAATCATAGAGCATCGTTGATCTAATTGCAGTATGGTAAAACTTGTCCTTCAGTTTTAATGGTACTTTACGATCGCATAAGATCCCCAATGTGCCTCTCCACTTTAACCAACCCGCTTGGATTTTGTGTCACATCTTTATTAATACCTCCTTCCTTTTGAACTATCTATCCAAGATATTTAAAACACTCACTACGGGAAATATCTTGATCACCCAACTTAATAACAAAGTCATCTGTCGTTCTTGCATTGCTAAATTTAAGCTCCATAAACTCCATATTTTCCCTGGTAAACTTAAAACCCTTCTTTTCTCAAGTGTCTCGCCAAGATTCAAGTTTTTCGTTTACAACCTCATGTGTCTCATCGACCAAAGCGATATCATTCGCAAACAATAGATACCAAGACATTGCTTGTTGAATATGTCCGGTGAGCTCATCTAAGATAAGGGTAAAGAGATAAGGGCTTAAAAGTGAACCTTGATGTAAGCCAACAGTGATAGAGAATTCTTGTGTTAATCCTCCAGATGTCCTCACCATATCTTTGATTATGTCAATGTATGATATATTTACACATTTCTTTTCTAAGACTCTCCATAGGATCTCTCTTGGAACTCTATTATAAGCCTTCCCAAGATCGATAAACCACATGTGCAAATCTTGTTTCTTTCTTGGTAGTGGTCAGTCAGTCTCCTCAAGAGATGTATAGCTTCCATGGTTGACCGCCCTGACATGAATCCCACTTGATTCTTCGAGATTTTAGTCTTCCGTGTGTGTGTGTATATATATAGGGTTATTTACTGGGACCTCTCCTCGAAGTTTTCATAATTACAACTTGAACTTCTCTAACTTTAAAAATTACAATTACCTCCCCTAAATGTATGTATGTATGTATATAGGGCCATTTACCGGGACCTCCCCTCTAACTTTGAAAAATTACAGACTGCACCCCTCTTATTATGGAAATTACAAAAACCTCCCCTCAATGTTACAAAACATAACATTTACCTCCCCTGAAATACACATTTCATAACATCCATGCACAAAAATACCCCCCTCGGAGTACATTTCCAAGGGGGGTGTTTTGTGCACGGATGTTATGAAATGTAAACTTCATGGGAGGTAAATGTTATGTTGTGTAACATTAAGGGGAGGTTTTTGTAATTTCCATAATAAGAGGGGTGCAAGCTGTAATTATGCTAACTTCCCTTATGAGTTTACGAAATTACATGTTGCACCCCTCTATCTTTTTAAATTACAAAGACCTCCGCTTTGAGTTTACATTTCATAACATGCATGCAAAAAAACCTCCTTTCTATGCTATACACACATACACATTGCTGTAGGAAGCTTTTAGCAATGATATGTTGTGTTGTGAATTAAGTTCTTTTGGGTTTGTAATTTCCTTTTTGTTTATTTCAAGAGAGGCAACAAAGCTTTATGGATATGCATGCCACAACACGCTGAATATCAGCATTGAGAATGGCTCGAGCATGGATTCTTCTCCATTTGACACGGCGGTAGCAGTTGTGAATGCGGGAGGTTATGAACGTCCAACCTCACCTAAGGAACTACGTTCATTTTTATGTTCAAAACTAGTTTTATTTTCTTGATGGCCCCCCTGGCGGTTATAACTGTTGCCATGCCAAATATATATTCTATGGCTGTGGCATTTTTGTCCAAATTCACTGGAGAAAAAATGTTGTGCCAAACAGAGCTCTAATCTGTTTTGCTTGAAAAGTATGCTTTGTGTTTGGTTTAGAAGCACAAACGGAGACCATTAGAGGCACTTATTAGGCGTTGTGAGAGTTTAGCCACTAGGCATATTAATCGGGGGAGGGGTAGATCAAAAAATACTTTGTATGAAACTATAAGGAAAGATGTGACGTGCTTGGGCATTAGTGAGATTATGATTAAAGATAGAGCACAATGACAAGAAATGATCCATATAGCCGACCCCATTGTGGTGGGAAAAGGGCTTGAGTGTTGTTGTTTTTGTTGTGTCCACCTGACATTTCTTCTCAGAATGAAAATTATGAGGAATAATCTGTGGGATTCCATATTGCACATAATGATGTATGGTTGCCTACATTTATCTCTCTCTCTCTCCCCTCCCCCCCCCCCCCCCCTTCTCTCCTGACAAATTGTCTGAGCATAGAGGTATTCTATTTTCAATTTGGTTTTGCATGTTATTTGTTTTTTTTCTTTTAGAAAGGCAATGACGATAAATGGACAATTCATGTGTGTAAAATTGTACAAGCATTGAGGACGGCCTAAGAGTAGAATTTAAATCAGGCAATCCGTGCAATATTTATTGGATCCTAATATTGAAGCTCGAGGATGAGACTTCTTTCTATTTTATGAAGTTTTTTTTGGAAACATCCGAGCCATTTTTCTATTTGACTGAGAATTTGTGGAATTTAGATTTGCATGAGCAGTTCCAATGCGGCATCTTATATATATATATATATATATATTTGTAGAACTTTTTAGATCATATTGCATTATTTGAGCCGATGCATATGATTTTGGACATTTTTGTCCAACCTCACCGGAACAAATAAGTCACGATAAGCCGCGCCAAACGCAGCCATAATGTGGTTGTGAATTGCCAATGTCAGCGACCTTATAACATCACTCTAAAAAACCCATGAAAGTTCCTTTTGTATTCATATATATCAGTGTGGGAACGTTTCTTTTTTTGCCCTTCTAGGCCTTCTAGAAGGGCTGTTAGAGAATACTAGGAAAAATAATGTATTGACCCATTAACATGGCTCATGTAGGATTTAGTATTTAGTCCCACATTATTTGTATAGCTGGGTCTTTCTCTTATCTCTCCTATATATTTGTGCTCATACTTTTTTTGTATTCAAGAAGTATGTACAAGGTTTGAACCACTTTTCTACATTGTATCAGAGCATATGGTCCGACCTATTTTTTTCTAACCGCCCAGTATTCCGGTTACCCGACGGCTTGTGTGTCGGCCTGACCGCACCCTTGCGGCTTCTCCGTTTTCTAACTGCTCGGCTTGTGCTTCTGCTTGACCGCATTGCTTCTACGGTTTCCTCCTTTCTAACCTCCTCTTTCTTCTCTCCCGTGGATCCACCTCTTCTTTCCCCTCGACGCTCCTTTTACAGCCTTCTTCTCTGTCAAGTGGTCCCCACTTCCGTGCGGTGACTTTTTTGTTAGAAACCATGGTGGGGGCCCATTTGAGGGGGCACATGATATCCAGATCCGTGGCCGACTGCAGTCGAATGATTGAGATCATCTCAACCAAATCACCCAGGATGAATTTAACCGGGGTAGATTGTTGAGGCAAGATTCGAACCCCGACCTCCTTTATCAAGCTCCTAAGCGGAGACTTGATACCCAACTGAGCAGCTCAGTGATTTACTGAATTTGAAAATTTGGCTAGCTTGAAATTTGTTTTATTTAAATCCTTCTAATTAATTATCTTTTTCCGGCAATGATTGATTTTCTTGCATTATTTCATTCACGTTATTTAGGTGATGATGAATGATTGCCTGAAATGAAATGAAAATGGAATTTTTCCTACTGTCGTTGACATTGGAGTTTTCCCTACATGGAATAGCTTTGGAAGGACGCTGGAAGTCCCCTGAGCCTCTAGTTCTCTACCCTGATTCTTTTTATGTCCAACCATTATTTATATATATATATATATATATATATATATATATATATATATATATATATATATAATAATTTGGAGCATTGGTTAAAGTGTTGCCGTATGACCTTGAGATTACAATTTTGAGTTTCGGAAGTAGACTCCTGCAAAAATGTTGGGTAAGGTTTGCCTACATTTCACCTTTGTGGTGGGACCCTTCCCCAGATCCTCGTTGCGCGGGGATGCTTTGTTCACCGAGCTGCCCCTTTTTATTACATTCACATTATCTCTTTCTTTCTGTAATCTCCGGATCATCTAGGCAACTTTTTGAGAAGTGTAGAATTACCTGTTTTGTGGGAGTTCCGAATGTTGCCTTTTGAGAAAGGCAATGATGATTCATGGATAAGCCATGTGCAATGGTAATTGTATTGAGGATGGCCCAGTGCTTGGATTCTTATTAGGCAACCCATACTATCATTGTTGAAATTGGAATGGCTGGATATCAATGAATGTGAGTTATACCTCTTCATGGAAGATTTTGGAAAACATCTGAGCCTTTCTTTGTGGGGGAAGAAGTCTTATATTAAATTTTGATTTGGTCTCTTTCCACATTACTATTAGCAGAAGGAATTCATTATTATTGGAATGATGGATCATGATATATCTCTCTCTCTCTCTCACTCTCTCTCTCTCTCTCTCTCACTCTCTCTCTCTCTCTCTCTCTCTCTCTCTCTCTCTATATATATATATATATATATATATATATATATATACACACACGAGCATCTTCGCACGGGCTACGCCCGTGCTCGATGCTCTCGGGCGGCCTTCGGTCGCATCTAGGCGGGCTTCGCCCGCTTCCGCATGGACTTCACCCGCCTCTGCACGGGCTTCGCCCGTGCTCGATCGTTGCGGGCTGCGCTTGCATCAAGGCGGGCAGTGCTCGCAATATATACATATGAGTACTCAAAATGACCGTAAAAAAATATAAATCGATAATACAATTTTTATTTTATAAAAACAATTTACGTTTTGATGTAAAAATATTAATTTATCGCTCTTTTTCTCTTCCTATTTTCTTCCTTTCTCTCTTTAATTACAAAGACCTCCCCTTTGAGTTTACATTTCATAACATGAATGCAAAAAAAAAAAACTCCTAGCTATGCTATACGCACACATTTATGTAGGAAGCTTTTAGTGATGATGTGTTGTGTTGTGAATTAAGCTCTGTTGGGTTTGTAATTTCTTTTGTGTTTCTTTCCAGAGGCAACGAAGTATTATGGATAGGCATGCCACAATGCACTAAATATTAGCATTGAGGATGGCTTGAGCTTGGATTCTTCTTTAGGTGACATGGTGGTAGCGGTTGTGAACGGTGGTGGTTATGAACTGTCGTTCGTGAACGACCGACATCACCTCAGGAGCTATGTTCATTTTTATGTTCAAAATTAATTTTCTTTTCTTTATGGTCCTCGTGGATGTTATACCGTTGTCATGCCAAATATATATTATGACTGTGACAATTTTGTCCAAACTCACTAGAGCAAAAAGATGTGCCAAACAAAGCCATAGGCTTCATTTGGCGTGGCTCTTTTGCTTTTGTGAGTTTGGTCAAAAACGCCATTGTCATAGAATGTATGTTTGGCAAAACAAAGGTTATGAATGCTACCAAGAAAAATAAACTAGTTTTGATTTTTGAGCATAAAATACATGAATTTTTTTAGGTAAGGTCAGACGTTCACGAACGACAGTTCATGACCGCGTTCACGACCCCCACCACCGCGCCAAACGATTCACTTGTTAGAGATTGTGTGTATGTATAGGGGCTTATCTGTATTTACCTGTATATGTTCGGGTCTTTGTATTTATATAACCACAAGATGGGTCATCAATTGAATGTAATACATTTTTCTAAGTTGGTATCAGAGCGTAGGGTTTAACTCTCCTGATTCCTCTCCTGCTCGTCTGCGCTGCCGATCGATCCCGCTATTGCGTCGATCCCGCTCGTCGACCCGCTCGTCGATTCCGATCGATCGATCCCGCTCCTCTACTGCGTCGATCCACTGTGTCGATCCGCTCGATCCTTCCTCCGGCTGCTTCCTCTGGTTGGCTGCTTCCTCCGGCTACTTCCTCCATTTTCTGCACCAATCGATCCTGCTCCAGATCTCGGTGTCGGCCTTCAATGGATCCCGCCTCGACTCTCGGTGGCTATCTTCCTAAGCCTGATGTGCTGCTCAACGGGCAGAACTACAAGGCTTGGTCTTCCACCATGCGCATGCATCTCCGAGGCCTACGTCTTTGGAGACATTTAGATGGATCCTGCCCAGCACCGTTGCTCCCTGTCGCCTCTTCAACTGAGTCTTCTGTTTCCACAGCCAGCACCGGTGTTTCCTCCGCTCAGGCGTTGGCCAAGTGGCAGGACGATGACTCCAGGGCTATTGCTATCCTTAATTCCTTGGCCAGTCTTGTGAGGTACCCATACGCCTGGCCATCTGTGAGTTCCCTACTGCCAAGGCAATCTGGGATCATCTTTCTGATCTCTATCAGCCTTCCAGCCAGGTCCTTCAGTATTCATTGTTACAGACTCTTGCAGCTACCTACCAGCGCGACCGCTCAGTTCAAGAGTTTTTTTGCTGAGATCACTTCCCTCTGGTGTCAGTGTGATGAGATGGCGCCGCCCTATTGCTTGTCCTGCTGCTATTGCGTTGCCACCGCTCAGTACAGAGATGCCTGCCATGTCTACGATTTCTTGATGCGCCTGCGCCCGGAGTTTGAGTCTTCCCGCTCCCAATTTCTTCATCGCGGTACTCCACTCACACTTCGTGACACTCTGTCCATGATTCTGGCGGAGGAGACTTGTTTTTGTACCATGGAGGGGACACATCACACTACCTCCCCCCATGTTGTCTTAGCTGCTCCTCAGTTTGCTTCGCAGCCTCCGCTGCCACCTTCTCCAGGGCTCAGTACTCTTGTGCGATCGTCTGCTCCGTTTCCTACCCAGGGACCCCCTTCCCAGGGTCCCAATGCTGCGCAACGGCGGTCTGTTCGCTGTCATTATTGTCATGCACCGGGCCACAGAGTGTCTGAGTGTCACAAGCTTCAGCGCTCCCAGCAGAACATCCAGTCTCGTGACACCCAGCAGCGTGCAACTCCAGTTCTGCATGTGCCTCCTCCGACAGCCTCCTTCTTTGAGCAGCTCATACAGCTGGCTCAGCAGCTGTCTTCAGGCACCTTCCCGAGTACATCTGCAGCCACAGTTGGTCAGGCCTCTACCTCTACTGATCTCTCAGCGGCCTCTGCCCCGTAAGGTATCTCTCTGTCCTCATGGTTACTCGACTCTGGAGCCTCTTTTCATATGACCTATGATGCCACCCATCTCCATGCCTGCCAGCATGTTTCCTCCAACCTACGTGTTCTTATTGCTGATGACACCACCCTTCCTATTACCAGTCGTGGCCTTCTTCACACCCCTCAGTTCCACATTCCTGATGTTGCCTACATCCCTCAACTCTCCATGAATCTCATCTTCGCCAGCCAGCTTGCCTTTAGTGGTTACCTTGTTGTTTTTGATGAGTTTGTTTGTCATGTGCAGGATCGTCTTACAGGGACCCTCATTGGAGCTGGTCGTCACCATCGTGCGGTATATCTCCTTGAGTACCTTCGTCTGCCATCAGTCACACCGTCCCCAGCTGCTCCTCTTTTATGTCTTCCCGCTGTTTCCTTTCATCAGTGGCACCATCGTCTTGGTCATCCCAGTGACGCCCGTCTCTCAACTCTTGTTCGTCAGGGTGTTTTGGGTCGTGTATCTGTTGACACTAGTCACTCTTGTACGGGTTGTAAGCTTGGAAAACAGCTACAACTCCCCTATCAGTCTAGTATGTCTAGGTCTTCGGCTCCATTTGAGTTAGTCCATTCTGATGTATGGGGGCCTGCTCCTTTTGTATCCAAGGGTGGACACCGCTATTATGTCGTGTTTATTGATGATTTTTCTCGTTTCACTTGGATATATATGTTGCGTTCTCGTGCCGAGTTTTTTCAGGTTTATGTTACTTTCTCCACCATGGTTCGCACTCATTTCTCCGCCTCTGTTCGTATTTTTCGCTCCGACTCAGGGGGGGAGTACCTATCGCACAAGTTCCGTGACCTTCTCGCCTCTCATGGCATGCTCCCGCAGCTCTCCTGTCCTAGTGCTCATTCCCAGAATGGCACTGCGGAAAGGAAACATCGCCACATCATTGAGACCGCTCGCACTCTTCTTTTGGCTTCCCATGTCCCCCCACATTTTTGGGCTGAGGCTGTCTCCACCGCTGTCTATCTCATCAACCTTCAGCCATCCACTTTCCTTCAGGGTCGGTGTCCCAGTGAGTCTTTGTTCTCTCATCTTCCTCGATACACTCATCTTCGTGTGTTCAGATGTCTGTTATGTCCTATTACCACCACGTGAGCGGACTCAGCTCTCTGCTCAGTCTGCTGCATGTGTTTTTCTAGGCTACAACTCAGAGCACAAGGGTTACCGCTGTTATGATCCTGTTGCGCGCCGTCTTCGCATTTCTCGTGATGTCACTTTCGTTGAGGACCAACCTTTCTTCATTTCTTCATCCACCTCTGCTTCACCCTCATCCACTACCCCGGCTGATATTCAGTTCCTTATTTTTCCTACCGTACCACCACCTGTTTTGCCACCATCGTCAGACCAGTCACCAGTAGAGCTACCGCCATCATCGTCATCTCCCTCTTCTGAGTCCTCTCCACCTCCTCATGTTCTGCCATCTCCCGGCCCTCTACCTCCTATTCTCCACCACTACACTCGTCGTGCTCCGACTACCCCACAGGTGCCCCCAGTCTTCAGTGAGAGTCCCGTGGATGATCCGCCGGCCAGACGTTACCCCCTTCGAGATCGACATCCACCAGATCGCCTCGGTTTTACCACCCAGCCACTCGACCTCACTGCTCTTCCTGCTACCTCCATCAGTACTCCAGAGCCTAGTTCCTACCGCGAGGCTGCTCAGGTTCCTGAGTGGCAGGCCGCTATGTCTAATGAGTTGGCTGCTCTTGAGTGTACCTCTACTTGGGATCTTGTGACTCTTCCTCCTGGTGTTGTTCCCATCACTTGCAAGTGGGTCTATAAGATCAAGACTCGCTCTGATGGTTCTATTGAGCGGTACAAGGCTCGCCTGGTTGCTCAGGGTTTTCAGCAGGAGCATGGTCGAGACTATGATGAGACTTTTGCTCCTGTGGCACACATGACCACGATCAGGACACTTGTTGTTGTTGATGATGTCCATCGTTGGCCCTGTTTCAGCTGGATGTGAAGAATGTGTTTCTTCACAGTGACCTACAGCAGGAGGTCTACATGGTTCCTCCTCCTGGTTTTGCTGCTCCTCTTGGCATGGTTTGTCGGTTGCGTCGTGCTCTCTATGGTCTAAAACAGGCTCCTCGAGTCTGGTTCGAGCGCTTCAGCTCTGTAGTTACAGCCGCTGGTTTTCAGCCCAGCCAGCACGACCCGACCCTGTTTGTCACACCTCTTCCCGAGGCCGGACTCTTCTTCTTCTCTGTGGATGATATGATCATCACTGGTGATGACCCGTCTTTCATTGACTTTGTCAAGCATCACCCGCAGCAACAATTTCAGATGACAGATTTGGGACCTTTGAGCTATTTTCTGGGCATTGAGTTCTCTTCCGCCTCTGCAGGATTCCAGCTCTCTCAGCAGCAGTATACTACTGATCTTCTAGCTCGGGCTGCTCTTTCCGACACCCGCACTGTTGCCACACCGATGGAGCTTCACCTGCAGCTTCAGGCTGATGAGGGGATCCCTCTTGCTGACCCCACTCGCTATCATCATTTGGTTGGCAGCCTGGTCTATCTCACCATCACTCGGCCAGATATTGCTCATGCATTCCATGTGTTGAGCCAGTTTGTCAGCACTCCTACATCAGTCCATTATGCTCACTTGTTGCGTGTACTGCGTTACCTTCGTGCGACTCTTGGCCGTTGTCTGTTCTTCTCCAGCAGCAGTTCCCTCCAGCTTTCTGCTTTCTCTGATGCTACTTGGGCTAGTGATCCTTCTGATCGTCGCTCTATCACTGGTTTATTTCTGTTTTTGGGCTTCTCCTTGCTTGCCTGGAAGTCCAAGAAACAGTCTGGTGTTTCCCGCTCTAGTACTGAGGCTGAGCTACGCGCCATGACTTCTACGGCCGAGGAGATTATCTGGCTTCGTGGGCTTCTTGCAAATTTTGGCATTGTGTCCTCCGGACCGACCACTCTCTTTTGTGGCAACATTGGTGCCATTCAGCTCACTCTGAATCCAGTGAAGTTTTCCCGCTCCAAGCACATTGGAGTCGACGTCTTCTTCCTCCGTGAGCAGTACAGCCGACGTACATTGGTTCCCCAGTATGTTCCCACCGAGCATCAGATTGTGGACTTGTTCACCAAGCCCCAGACGAGGGTTTAGCATGACTATCTTATGTCCAAACTCTCGATGTATGATCCCCCGTGAGTTTGAGGGAGGGTGTTAGAGATTGTGTGTATGTATAGGGGCTTATCTGTATTAACCTGTATATGTTCGGGTCTTTGTATTTATATAACCCCAAGATGGGTCATCAATTGAATGTAATACATTTTTCTAAGTTCACTAATGCCTAAGTACATCATGTCTTTCCTTATAGTTTCATTCCAAGTCTTTTTTGGTCTACCTCCCCCAATTAATGTCTAGTGGCTATACTCTCACAACGACTAATAAGTGCCTCCAATTGTCTTCGTTTGTGCGTCTAAACCAAACACAAAGCAAATTCTCAAGCAAAACAGATTATGAGGAATAATAGGGCTTAAGTGTTGTTTTTGTTGCATCCATGTGACACTTCTACCCAGGACGAAAATGTTAAATTTTGTAAAACAGGAGGTCGCAGGACCACTCTCAACCAACCAAGTAAAGTAAACCACTAATAAACAACAGATGCAAGAAAAACACTTGTATTATCTGAATGCTTTACATGACGAGACATACATTACGAGACATGATTTCACAATGCACCAGATGGAGACATAAAATAGGTAAGTACAAACAAAACAGGCGGACTGAATTCTGAAACCGCCTAGCCGCCAAACCGCTCCTCTAACCACAATCTGCGTGAACAACTTATTTCACTACTGAACTACCAACTGGCCGCACCACTGGTCACCTAACCGCACAGGTCACCTAACCGCCGAAGTTGCGCCAACAGCTTATTCGAACTGACAGTCAATTAACCCGCCAGGAACGGCGAGCAGACTTATTGAACTGGGAAACTGTTAAGGAAGAAGACCACCTAATCGCACAATCTGTGATCTGCTGCTTAACCTCCACTGCTGTCTGCTAAACCACACTGAGTCTTCACTGGCTAACCACCAGAACTAGTCGCCTAGTTGCCCAATGCTAGTTGCACAGTCTGAACACGACAATACTGGTTACTTCTCTTTGCTGCGCGGTTATAGAAAAACTAACCGTGAGCTTTAATACAAGCTACAGTTCTCACAGTTCCAGTTATATATAATGAGGCCACGACCCCTATTTATAGACTGGGAGGGGGATGCGGTCACCGCTGAAGGTGATGGGAAAACTGCCAGCTTAAAGGCGGTTAGCAGCATCAGACCGCACAACTGTGCGGACTGCCAAAACCAGACTGCATGGGCATTTAGCACCATCAAACCGCACAGTTATGCGGACAGCCAAGTCAAACCGCATGGTCTTCAAATGGCCAACAACCACGTGATTTGAGATCCAAGACGCACAGTCTGCGCAATTTTCACATTCAGACCGCCCACTTTCTACTTCAACATTTTTAACAGAAAATTCTGAGCAATAATCTGTGGGATTCCATATTCCACATAATGATGGGTGGTTGTCTACATTAAACTCTCTCCCCCCTCTCTCTCCTGCTCCCCTCACCTACTTAGTGGTCTCCATTTTTTTCCAAGTATAGATCTTTTCTATTTTCAAATTGTTTTGCGTACTATTTATTTATTTTTCTTTGTGAAAGGCTGTGACGATGTATGGACAATTCATGCGTATAAAACTGATAAAAGCATTAAGGACGGCCTAAGTGTCGAATTTAAACCATGCAACTTGTGCAATCATTATTCGGTCCAAAGATTGAAGCTCAAGGATGAGACTTCTCTTTGTTCTATGAAGTTTTTTTGGAAACATCCGAGCCTTCTTCTATTTGACAACAACTTGTGTGGAATTTATATTTGAATCCTCTTTAATTTTCTTGTTATATATAGCTATGTATGCATTTTAATTTTCATATTTAATATTTTTTTGATCATTCATAAATATTCTTATCTAATATTATTGTCATTATAAATTAATGCAGAGCTATTCATCATGAATAAATTTCCTTTCATCATGTATTTTAATTCAGTTGTTTCCGGACGATAGCCAGAGCTCTCACTCAGGCTCTGTTTGGCACGGTTCCGACAGTCGTAAACACGTGTTAAACCGTCATTCATTAAGGATCACCTAACAAACATCAGTCGTTTGAACATAAAAGTGGATGAAGTTCCTTAGGTGGGTGTTAGCGAATTACAATTTAACCCCCATGTTCATGACTGCCACCACCGTGCCAAACGGAGCCTCAATCTGAGCATAAAAATTGAAACTCGAAAGCCACTTGACATTTGACTCTATTCAGAATCAAATCAAAATGATTCAAAGAGAGGCAATGAAATATCATGGATTGGCAGGGGCATACTAAATAAATGTGAAGGTATTGATAGAGGCCTGAGCTTGAATTCATAGTTGTCAGTACTACATTTACTGATTTCCATGCCCAGTCATCTGAAATATAAGATTCTTTCTCTGTCTCCCCCTCTCTCCCTCTCCTCCCCCATTTCTCTCTGTCCCTCTTTCCTTCCTCACGCTCCCTCCTCTTTTTCAACAGGTTCTAAGATTGAGTTGATCCTTACAAATATATAGGAGAAGAGAAGTAGAAAGAATCCAATACAAAAGATGTGGGACTAAAGGAGGAAGCAGAGATGGGCCTATAAATGGGCCTTTACATTATTTTTCCCTATATCATCTAACACTATGCATGCCTTTTTGGGGGCATTGACTAGTTGCCCATTTCTAGAAGTCTTCTAGTTGAAGAGGGTATTGATGATTCTTATATGCAACATAAGAAATGCACCTTGCATTATCCCTCTTTTGTTACTCTTCCTATCTACGTGCCTATGAGTTCTAATATATTTCTTCAAAAATGGATTGATAACGTAAATGATAGTGAGAAATAAAAAAGGCCTATATTGTATCATGCTTTTTCTTTGTAGCATCCGTTGTTTTATATTCATCCTCGTTGTGTGTATTTTGGGATTTTGTTCAGTCATTTAGTGCAGCATATTTCTGCTGACATAATATTGACATTATTGTGTTTTTTCACATCAAGAATCTCTGCCGAGATAGGTTCACGCACACTTTTTTTTATAACACCCCGGTCTACTGTTGGTGAGCTACAGGTTTGCGGCCAGTGACCAAACCCCTCTCCACAGATCTATTTGGCTATAATCGCTAATTCCAATGGAGGGTTGTTGAGGCTGGGGCTTAACCGCAGACATCCTAGATAAGGGAGATTTAAATTGGTACTCATGACCAATTAAGCTGCAGCTCAACAACCCGTCATTGGAATTAGCGGTTGTGGCCAATGTCACGAGAGGGTTTGGGTCACTGATCTGCAGAGGTGTAACTTACCTACAGTAGACTGGAGTATTTACATGATTTCCTTTGAGAGGCGATGATGATTGAATCAAGAACCAAACATTTGCTGAATAATGGTTAAAGCATCATGGATGGCCTGTCGAGATTTTCAGGCAACCTGTGTGGTCGAACTAGGTTTTGGGATGCTAAATGTCACGGGATTGTTATCTCTCGTTTTTTCTAGTTTTGAAACAATCTGAGCCTCTCCTTACTCTTAAGTCTGCATGCTGGGAATTTTTTTGTTGAAGTTTCTTTTTTCCATTTCCTCCTTTTGAAAACAATGATGAATGATTCAACAATAATCTCACGAGATCTGCAAACAATGCCATTCGATCTTTGCTCGAAATCAGATCGAGCTAGAAATCACTCGATCCAAGGGCTCTTGAATTGATTTCAAGCTTGCTTGGTATTGAGTCTTGTGACTTTTACTTAGAGATCTGATGGGGAAAACTGAGAAGATAAGTTCTTACACAGTCTTCTCCTGTGCTAACATGCTCTCAGGTGCACTGCCTTCTCCTATACCCGAAGGTACTCCGCCCGCTCACAGTCCCCTACAGCGCAGTACTTTAGCTGTCGCTCAATTTACTATCACACTCGGGGGACTGCATGTCATGGGAGTAACGTCGTGCATGGGTGAAGCCCCTTGCGCTCGGGAAAAGGCTAGCACAATCTTCACCTATGAAAGACAATATTACTAGAACTAGGGCTATTCACAAACCAAATATTTTAGGAATAATTTGGGAATCGATTTATTTAAGATTCGTATTTTTCAAATTTGAATCCGAATTCGAATTCAATTTTGAGTGGTATTCAAATCTGATTCCGAATAAAATTCTCTATTGGCAAAGTTTGCGAATAGTTCACGAATAATATGAAGTACTATATGTTGAATTGTGGGGAAAAAGGAAACTTCAAATTTATTCATCCATATAGAGAATATATAAAGGGTTACAAAGAGCACATAAAGAAAGATAGGAAATGTGGGACTAAACAATTACTGTTGCAGAAACATAATAATAAAGATAAACTCATCTCAACACCCCCTCAAGTTGGGTATGTGATGTCAATCATTCCCAACTTGCCAACAAACTCGTTAAAGAAACCACTACATAATCCCTTCGTGAGGAGGTTTGCAAATTGTTATTCAAAGGGCATAAATAGAGTAACTACAATGCCTCTGTCTATATTTTCTTTGATGAAGTGTCTGTTGATTTTAATATGTTTTGTACGGTCATGTTGCACAGGGTTGTGAGCAATACTGATCGCAGGCTTGTTGTCGCAGTATAGTTTGATCGGCTCGCTACTTTTAAGCCCAGGATCAGTCAAGATAGTTCGTATCCATAGCCCTTCACAGATTCCGTGAGCCATAACCCTGAAGTCCACCTCAACGCTAGATCTGGAAACCACATGTTGTTTTTTGCTCCTCCAGATGACTAAATTTTCACCCTCTATAGTGCAATACCCAGACGTGGACCGTCGATCTTCAATCGATCCAGCCTAGTCAGCATCCATGTACACCTTAATATTCAGCTCTTCATTTGACAAAAATAGGTTGCCCCTCCCAGGTGAGGAGAGATATCTGAGAACACGATGAGCAACATCTACATGACGCGTCCTTGGGGAATGCATATATTGACTGAGCACTTCTACAATATAGGAGATATCTTGGCGAGTATGTGATAGGTAGATCAGTTTTCTAACTAGCCTCTGAAAACTGAGAATGTCTTCAATTATGTCACCATCATCTTAGTTTGTGGTTGATTCGATTGGAGTGTCAGCCGGTCTGCACTCACTCATTCTCGAGGCTTCGAGGAGGTCAAGGGTATATTTTCTCTGTGATATGATCATATGAATATCACATGTTTGAACCTCGCAACCTCAATACCTAAGAAGTACTTGAGATTCTCCAAGTCTTTTGCTTCAAATTTTTTTGTCAGTCTTACTTTTAATTCCTGAATCTCATCTTGATGATCTCCAGTTATAATGATGTCATCCACATGAACTATTAGAGCAGTTAACTTTCCTTTATTGTGTTTGATAAAGAGGGTATGGTCCCCATTATTCTGTGAAACATGTCATTGCCCTGTGAAATCTTCCAAACTAGATCTAGGAGATTGTTTCAAGCCATGCAGAGCCTTCTTCAGCTTGCACACCTTGCCTTCAAATTCTCTAGGAGAGAGACCAGAAGGTATAACCATGTATACCTCTTCTTCCAGATCACCATGAAGGAACGTATTTTTTACGTCCAGTTGGCTGAGACTCCACCCCTTACAGCAGCACACGACATGAGAACAGGTTGCGGGACGGAAGCGGGATGCGGAAGCGGTGGTTGCGGATACGCGAGAGAGGATACCCTAAGGCTCTGATACCATGTTGAATTGTGGGGAAAAGGAAACTTCAAATTTATTCATCCGGGGAATATATATAGTGTTACAAAGAGCACAGAAAGGAAGATAGAAAATGTGGGACTAAACAATTACTGTTGCAGAAACATAATAATAAAGGTAAATTCATCTCAACACGATATTATATATAAAGATGATCCTTAACATTCGATCATAGACTATTTGATCATTCATTTGAAGCAAATTTGAATTCAAATTCGAATTCAAGTCCGAATTCAAAATTGAATCTAGGATTTTGGGACGAATCCGAATCCAAATTCAAATGTTCGAATGAACTCGAATCTCTGCATTCTATGACAAATTTGAATTCAATTGAAGACTTATTTGAGGGGTTTTGGCAAATTGCACCCCCTAAATACAGAGTTTTGACACTTTGCACCCCAAATGTTTAAAATTGGCATTTGCACCCCTAATTATTTTATTCTGGCATTTTGCACCCTAAGCCAATTTCAATGGTATTTAGGTCCGGGCAGCGCCAAAAATATCGATTTTAAAGATTTTGAATGCAAAGTGTCAGCCCCCCCCCCCCATTTCGATGGTGCAAAATGCCAAAAGCCCAGCTATTTGATTTGATTCATGAACACCCTTAACTGGAATTATACTCTATTATTTATTTCCATACGTTTAACATCTTTTTTGAGTCAATTTTTGTTTAATTTAAAAAGCGCAGGAAAGAGGTATTTTGACTGAGTGAGGATCGCCAGGTTTCTCATCTATGCATGACAAGCAAGGAACATCACTTGCATCAAGATTTTGAATTAATTTTTTTTGCAAATCTCTGCTCGTAGTAATCATATACTGTGTTATGAACTAAGATTAGTTATGTGTTGTTATCCTTTCAAGGGAGGCAATGAGGAATCATGGATAGGCATGCTCCACCGCACTGATTTTTTGTTAAACCATTGTGGATGGCCTGGTCTTGGAATTTTAGGTTACATGTGCCACCATTGTTGTTTTCTAAGTCCAAATATCTGAGATTAGATAAAAAAGGGCAGCTCTATGCGTAAAGCATCCCTGCACAGGGAGGGTTTGGGGAACGGGGGACGGGTCCTACTTCAAGGGTGAAATGTATAACCCTGCATTTTTGTAAGAGGTTGCAAAACCCTACATTTTTGTAAGAGGTTGCAAAACCCTAAACATCTGAGATTAGATATTCGGATAAACAAAGGGCAGCCCGGTGCACAAAGCATCCCTGCGCAGCCGAGGGTCCGGAAAGGGTCTCACCACAAGGGTGAAATGCTAGTAAACCGTACCCTGCATTTTTGCAAGAGACTGCTTTCAAGACTCGAACCCGTGACTTCAAGGCATCTTTTTTGAATTTGTATCCATTTAACTTTTCTTTGTTAGAAATTGCAGGAGGAACACTTGATGAGGAAGTCCATATTTGCACATAATGAGGAGGAATGCATAATTACAGAGGCCTCCCATCTACTTTTTAAAATTACAAAGCCCCCTCCTCTAAGTTTACATTGTTAACTGGTGTACAAGATGGGCGATGATGGATCATGGAAAGTTTTGTTGGCTCGAGTTTTCTCTTTTTATCCTTCAAGATGGGTGATGATGGATGGTGAATAGTCCTTGTGCTAATGATGTTAAATGCAATCATTTTTGGGCATTGAAGGCTGCACAAAAGAGATTTGAGATGAGACTTTCTTCTACTTATCTCCCCCTTACATTGATTCTTTGAACTGACCTCACTTCAGTCCTCTTCCTCCATCTCCATCTCTTACTAAGCATTTTGTAATGTTGCGTTGTTTTGCTATTAAATAAGCTGCCTTTGCTTGTAAATTTAGGTTATATGCGCTGAGCAATGAATTTGATTCAAAAGCCTGGAGGACAGCCAGAGCGTTGATTGCTTGGGGAACCCATCCTACCATTATTGTGTTCCAAAGTATGGGTTTCTTCTCTTTCTACCTTTTCTTCTTTGACTGGCTCTAAAAATAACATGAGCCTCTTCCTTACTCTTAGAAGATGATGCTATTTTCTACTGTTACTTTGACATTTGAGGCAACCTAGAAATTCCCTGCATTTCTGCAAGTTCATGACACTGTGCTATGGAGAGTAGGTGATGCAGGACAGACAACACACTTGCCTGCCATCCTGGCAATCAGCACTTGGGGGCCCATCTTGGAGTCCACCAAGGCGGCTTAATGTGGATCTTACACCCCAACCAACTCTCTGTCATGGAGTCAGCACCTTGCGGCAGGTTGTTGAGGCCCGGGATCGACACTTGAACTTCTAGTTAAGAGTCTTTGCTCTCATCACCAACTGATCCGCGACACTTTTATGATGCAGGACAAGAGTCACAACTGCTTGCCACCCTGACATCAACACTAGGGGGCCCGCCTTAGAGTCCAACAAGGCGGCTTTCACCAGTTCCGCGGACCGTACACCACAATCAGCTCTCCGCCATGGAGTCAGCACCATGCGGCAAGTTGTTGAGGTCCGGGATCGAACACCCGACCTCCTAGATATGAGCATTTCCGCGGATCAGTTGGTGATGAGAACTCTGCTGAAAGGCAATGATTGATTTTCATGCATCATTACATTCACACTCACTTTCCATATCCTCTCCATCGAGGTTGGGGGGGGGGGGTACTAGGCAACTCTTTGAAATGTGTTTTGTCCTTTTGAGAAAAGGCGATTGACAAATCATGAATAGGCCATGCCCAATGGTAATGGCATTGAGGATGGTCTGATGCGTGGATTCGCATCAGACAGACTGCACCATCATAGTTGGGAAATTGGAATGGCCGGGGCTCTAGGAATGAGAGTTTTATCTCTTCATTAAAGCTTATGGAAACTGTAGAAATAGGCCCAAAATCTTGTATATCTTCATTCAAGTAATAGTTACAAGTATACACACACTTATATAGGAGAAGAAGGAAGGGAGAAATCCTAATACATGATGTGGGACTAATATAAGGAGAGAGAAAGAAGAAACAACATGGACCCTTAAATGGGCTTTTCTAACACTCCCCCGCAATCTGGAGCGTACAAGTCGTAGGCACCAAGCTTGGATAAGAACTGATAATATAGCGGCCTGAAGAGAGCTTTCGTCAGGATGTCCGCAACTTGGTCGGTAGCAGGAACATGCTCCAAATCTATCTTCTTTGACTGTACCTTTTCCCGGATAAAGTGACAGTCAACTTCGATATGCTTTGTTCGTTCGTGAAAAACCGGATTCTTGGCAATATGAATTGCTGCCTGACTGTCGCAAAATAAGGTTGCCGGAGATGAGAGACGAACACCTAAGTCTCCCAGAAGGCCTTCAAGCCAGGTTAGCTCAGAGACAACAGCAGCCATAGCCCGGTACTCGGCTTCGGCAGAGGAATGCGCAACCACATTCTGTTTCTTGCTACGCCAAGTTATGAGGTGTCCACCAAAGTAAGTACAAAATCCAGTTGTGGAGCTCCTATCATCAATAGATCCTGCGTAGTCAGCGTCAGAATACGCGACAAGAGATAGAGATGTGGATGGCTTGTACACGAGTCCTTGTCCGGGGGCGATCTTAAGATATCGAAGGATGCGCTCGACAGCTTGAAGATGAGATGTCCGAGGAGCGTGCATGAAACGGCTCACAACTCCCACAGCAAATGAGATGTCTGGTCGAGTCACCGTAAGGTAGATCAGCTTCCCAACCAAGCGTCTGTAATATTCCGGATTTGTAAGCAGCTTGTCAGAGTCAGAGTTATGGGCCGAGAGCTTGTGATTTGCGTCCATAGGAGTCTCCGCTGGTTTGCACCCAGAATAACCTGCATCACGAAGGAGGTCCATACAGTACTTCCTTTGAGATAATACAAGACATCAGGGCGTCGAGCGACCTCGAGCCCAAGAAAGTACCGAAGGTTGCCCAGATCTTTGGTCTGAAAGGCAGAATTCAACTGTTCCTTGATCTGTTGTATTCCTGCCAGGTCGTCGCCAGTAATCAGGATATCATCGACGTAGACCAGAAGAATCACAGTCCCGGTTGACCGGTGTCGGGTGAAGAGAGAAAAATCAGCCAAGCTCCGAGTGAAGCCACTAGCACATACCACCTTACTGAAATTTTCAAACCACGCACGCGGGGACTGTTTGAGACCATAAATGGATTTCCGAAGATGACATACCAAAGACTCCCCCGTGGTCTCAAACCCGGGAGGCTGCTGCATATAAACGGTCTCCTGTAGATCGTCGTTGAGGAAGGTATTCTTAATATCCAGCTGATAAAGTGGCCAGTGACGATGAACAACCAAGGAGAGAAGAACGCGGACCGTGTTCAATTTGGCCACGGGAGAGAAGGTTTCCTCGTAATCAAGGTCATGCTGCTGAGTAAACCCCCGTGCCACAAGACGGGCCTTCAGACGGTCGATAGTGCCATCCGCCGCCTGTTTAATGACAAAGACCCATTTGCAGCTAACAGAGGTGTGGCCAGCAGGAAGAGGAATCAGATCTCAGGTCTGGTTAGCCCAGAGAGCCTGCATTTCATCGTGCATAGCAGCCCGCCATCCTGGGTGGTGAAGTGCCTCTTGCACATTGTTAGGTATAGAAATAGAGGAAATGGAGGTGGCAAACGCGTAGAGAGGCGGCGTTAGCCGATGTAGAGAGACGTAGTTGGCCAAGGGATGAGCTGTAGAGACGGGAGCGTGATCTACCGTAGCCGAGCTATCGCTGGCAGCAGGGAGCTGGGTCACGGGAGCATCCTTGGACCAATCAGAACCAAAATTGGAATTGGTCAAACCAAGTAAGATTTTGGTTCTAATATGAAAAATCGTTACCTTAGCGGTTTTGTTCACGGCCTTAGTGGAATCAGAACCGAACCAGAACCGTGACAGCTATTGGCTACAGGTCTGCAGACCAGTGACCCAAACCCATCTCCATGGATCTAATTGGCTGCAACCGCTAATTCCAATGGCAGGTTGTTGAGGCTTGGCTTGAACCCTAAACCTCCTAGATAAGAGAGCTCTAAGCTGGTCCTCATCACCAATTGAGCTACACTTTTTTAATGTAACACCTTGGTCTATTGTCGGTGCGCTCCAGGTTTGCAGATCAGTGACCCCAACCCCTCTCCACGGATCTGATTGGCCGCAACCGCTAATTTCGATGGCGGGTTGTTGAAACTGGGGTTTGAACCCCAGCCCTCCTAAATTAGAGGGGTGCAAGCTGTAATTATGCAAACTGAGGGGATGTCCCGTTAAATAACCCTATATATACCGGCATTTTATCGGAACCTCCCATCTAACTTTGCGAAATTACCGGTTGCACCCCTCTCAATTTTGAAATTACCAAAAACTCTCCTGTAAGTTTTGAAATGTAAACTTTGAGGGGATATTTTGTGCCTGGATGTTCTAAAATGTAAACTTCAGGGGAGGTTATTGTATTTTCAAAAGAGGGGTGCATCAAAGTCATTATGCTAACTATCAGAGGAGGTTTTGTGATGCAGGGACAGGAGTCCACCTGCCCTGCCACCTTGGCATCACCACCAAGGGGCCCACCTGGAGTCAGCACCAAGCGGCTTTATCAGACCCGCGGGCCGTACACCCCAACCAGCTCTCCGCCACGGCATCAGCACCCCGCGGCAGGTTGTTGAGGTCGGGTCTCGATCCCGCACCCCCTAGATAAGAGGCCCTCAAGCAACCTCTCATCACCAACTGATCTGCACTTTTATGATGCAGGACATGAGTCCACCTGCCCTGCCACCTTGGCATCACCACCAAGGGGCCCACCTGGAGTCAGCACCAGGCGGCTTTATCAGGCCCGCGGGCCGTACACCCCAACCAGCTCTCCGCCACGGCATCAGCACCGCGCGGCAGGTTGTTGAGGCCGGGTCTCGATCCCGCACCCCCTAGATAAGAGGCCCTCAAGCAACCTCTCATCACCAACTGATCCGCGGATCAGTTGGTGATGAGAGGTTGTTTGAGGGCCTCTTATCTAGGGGGTGCGGGATCGAGACCCGGCCTCAACAACCTGCCGCGCGGTGCTGATGCCGTGGCGGAGAGCTGGTTGGGGTGTACGGCCCGCGGGCCTGATAAATCCGCCTGGTGCTGACTCCAGGTGGGCCCCTTGGTGGTGATGCCAAGGTGGCAGGGCAGGTGGACTCCTGTCCCTGCATCATTTTGTAATAATTCCTATATATTAATTATTCAAACCTCCCTTATGAGTTTGCAAAATTACATATTGCACCTCTCTATCTTTTGAAATTACAAAGACATCCCTCTTGAGTTTTCATTTCATAACATGCATGCAAAAAAAAGACCTCTTGGCTATGCTACACACACACACACTGATGTAAGAAGCTTGTAGTAATGATGTGTTGTTATAAATTAAGCTCTGTTGGGTTGTAATTTCTTGTGTTTCTTTCAAGAGAGGCAATGTAGAATTATGAATAGGCATGCCAGAACACACTAAATGAGCATTGAGGATGGCTCGAGCTTGAATTCATAAGGCTCTGTTTGTTTGGGCCTTTTTGCTCCATCTCCATTGGGGGAAAAACACTACAACAACACTCAACACTCAAGCCTTTATCCCACTATAGGAGGGTCGGCTATTAGGGGGAAACACTAACGCCTAAAAATTGTTTGGTAACCCACCAATTCCCACTGTCATTGCTCCAAAACTAGCTATTCTATTTTCAAATTTGTTTTGTATGCTTTTAATTTCTTTTTTCTTTTGGAAAGGCGATGAAGATATATGGACAATTCATGTGTATAAAATTGAAAAGCATTGAGGACGGCCTAAGAGTGAAATTTAAATCAGGCAACATGTGCAATAATTTTTGGATCCGAAGATTGAAGCTCAAGGACGAGACTTGTCTGTTATATGAAGTTTTTTGGAAACATGTAAGCCTTTTTCTATTTGACACTGAACTTGTGTGGAATTTAGAGTTGAATCCTCTTTAATTTTTTTATTAATTGCGTTAGGAAGTGTGAAAATTTCTCACGGAAGCTGAGCAAGGTCGCAGGAACACTCAACCAAACCAAATCCAAGTAAAAATCAGTATCAACAGAAGTACAAGAGCCACTATGTAATTAAAAAATCTTGTATGCATTGCGAGACATGATTCACAATGCACCCGATGTAAGCAAAAAATTACAAACAAGAGAATCTGGCGGACTGACAACAGTAACCGCCCAAGCTGCTAACCGCCAAGCCTGTCTGCCGAAATCGCCAAGTTACCAAACTGAAACTCAAGCTACGCGGACTGCCTTATTATTGAATGCCGATGAACTGGGAAAATAGTACCTGGTGAGACCGGGCGAACTGCTTGAACTATCTGCAACCCCGAGGAAGAAGACTGCTAACCGCACTAACCGCGACCTGCTGTATATCACAGTTTGCTATCCGCGAAATGTTCCACATTGAGCTTCCCAACTAGTTGCCTAGTTGCCCAGTGCAAGCCGCACAGTCTGCACAACACAAGTCAACTTCACTTAGTCGTCCGGTTAGAAAAATCTAACCGACAGTTCAAAGCGCAAGCTGAGTTCTCATTGTTCTCGTTATACATGACGAGCTGGGGACCCATATTTATAGGCGACAAGGGGAGTGTGGTCACCACCCATAGTGATAGGATAACCGTCCGTCATCCTGCAACTAGCACCACCTATCCGCACAAGAGTGCAGATACCAGAGTTAGATCGCGAGTGATAAACACCTGCTCACGCGGTAATATTCACCTGTCCGCATAGCTATGCAGACAACATCCATAGTCCGCATGGACTTAGACAATCAAGCTGACAGCCACGCGTCCTGGACCAATCTGCGCCATGACGAACTGCGGACTTCACATCCAGACCGCGCAACATAAATGGTCTCCGTGAACTCCAGAAGTAGACCGCGCAACCAGCAGTCTCTGAGACTAGGCAACACCATGGACTTGGCACCAGTGTGACCAAGTCCACACACACCAGCGAACTCTGGCTCCAGGCCGCGTGAGCAGAACACAACGAACTGTGCTGTTAGCCTCCGTTATCCACGCTAACCACCTGCCTCTACGCAAGTCAGAGAACTTGTCAGTTACAAGCGGACTCCGCGGTCTCACAACCCAGACCGCGACAACCGCGATTAGTCAACGCTAACCGCTCGGTTACCTACTAGAGTGCTTGCTGACCCAGACCGCAGAAATGAGAATAAAAGGCAGAACCTGGCTATCCGACAACACCAGGCCGCCTAACCAGCTGCGGACTCTGCGGTCTGCCCAATCAGACCGTCCACTTCCACTTCAACAAATTCAACAGTAAGTTCCAAGAATGCGGCATCTCGTGGGATTTCAAAAAAATGATTCTTTAGGATGTGTTATAAAACTAGATAATCTTAAAGAGTGATTGCATTTTCTTTTTTCGTATGTTGCTCTTAATATTTTAATGTATTTATTTATTCTTTATACCATGGGAGAGAGAAGTTCCAAGATTGCATTTGGTTTAGAGGTATTATGGGAGAGAGATTATCTTTTGCTTTTTATTATTGTTATTATTATTATACTACAGATTGAAGTTATCCTTTACCTGTCCTCCATGCTTATTTTTGTTATATTATTATTATTTGTCACTGAATTTGTATAGTGTCTTGAAAATGCTTATGATAGGATTCGAATAGTGGTTTTATGGAGTCTTAGAAAAGAATGTGTAAATGTGTCATACATTCACTTAATCAAAAATATCTATACAAATTTAGCGACGAGAGTGAGGATTAACACAAGAATTTTCTATCACTGTTGGATTGCATCAAGGATTCAAGGGTCAGCTTTAAGTCTTTGCCTCTTTACTCTTGTCTTAGATGAGCTCACCGGACATATCCCACAAACAATACCTTGGTGTTTATTATTAGCAGATGATATGTTTTGGTCGATGAGACGCGCAAAAGTGTAAATGCAAAACTTGAATTTTTGCTAGATACTTTAGAAAAAAAAGGTTTTAGGTTGAGCATGACAAAGATGAAGTATATGAATCTTAAATTTAGTAATGCAAGAAGGACGGATGACTCTGTCATTAAGTTAGACGACCCAAATATTTCTCGCAGTGAGGTTTAAATATTTGTGATTGATAGTTCAAAAAGGACAGATTTGTTGTGTTGTGAATTAAGCTTTGTTGGTTTTGTAATTTCTTGTGTTTCTTTCAAGTGATGCAACGAAGAATTATGGATAGGCATGCCACAACAAATTGAATATCAACATTAGGGATGGCTTGAGCTTTTGAATTTCTCCATTTGACCTGGCGGTAGCGGCCGTGGACGCGAGTTAGAACTGTTGTTCGTGAACGTCCGACCTCACCTAAGGAATTAGGTTCATTTTTATATTCAAAACTAGTTTTCTTTTCTTGATGGAGGTTAATAATCGTTGTCATGTTAAACATACGTTATATGGCTCAGTCTCAACAACCCGCCATTGGAATTAGCGGGTGCGGCCAATCAGAGTCGTGAAGATAGGTTCGGGTCACTAGTCTGCAATCCCGTAGCGCACTTTTTATGTAACACCCCGGTCTACTGTGGGTGCGCTACTGGTTTGCGGACCAGTGACCCCAACCCATCTCCGCGGATCTGATTGGCCGCAGCCACTAATTCCAATGTCGGGTTGTTGTGGCTGAGGATTGAACCCCATACCTCCTAGATAAGGGAGCTGTAAAACTGCAACTCAGTTGGTGATGAGGACCAGTTTAGAGCTCCCTTATCTAGAAGGCCTAGGGTTCAAGCCCCAAACTCAACAATCCGTCATTGGAATTAGTGGTTGCGGTCAATCGGATCTGTGGAGAGGGGTTGGGGTCACTGGTCTGCAGACCTGTAGTTCACCTACAGTAGACTGGGGCGTTACAAAAACTATCAGCAAAGACATGATGTACTTAGGCATTTGTGAGATTATGACTAAAGATGGGGCGCAAATTATGAGGAATAATCTGTGGGCTTGGGTGTTGTTTTTATTGCATCCATCTGACACTTCTCCCTATAATGAATAATCTGTGGGATTCTATATTGCCATTAAACTCTCTTTCCCCTCCCCCTTCTCTCTCATGCTCCCCTCACCCACTTAGTGTTCTCCATTTTTTTTGAGTATAGATCTTTTCTATTTTCAAATTGGTTTTGCACTCTATTATTATTATGTTCTTTGAGAAAGGCGATGGTGATATATGGACAATTCATGTGTATAAAACTATTAAAAGCATTGAGGACGGCCTAGGTGTGGAATTTAAACCAGGTAATCCATGCAATTATTATTCGATTCGAAGATTGAAGTTCAAGGATGAGACTTCTCTCTGTCCTATGTGTTGAAACCGAAAACTTGGTCTCTTGTGGAGTTTACCCTTGGGGAAGGGGTAATCGCGCACCTACTACCCTCAAGCGAACGATCTAGACACAAGACTAGGAACACAAGGGACATACCCAAAGTCTCAGCGTGGAGGTCCCACCGCATACCCGGAAGACTATCTAATTCTTCCCCTCCTCAGCCAAAGGCTGAGACAAGACACCTTTGGAGGGCTCTCTTGGCCGACCGAAACATCGAAGGAGGATCTCAGGACCAACTCTCTCCTATCCAGATGTGTCTCTTTGGGTCTATGCAAAATGTTCCTCACCCTCCCTACCAATGTCGCAATCTCGCCGAGCAATTCTTCTTTACGTAGCCTCAATTAGGCTGCCAACAATGTAATATAGGCCTTCTAGGGCTTGCACAAGGCATCGCGAGCATTTTAATTTACAGGAATATAAATTCCATACTTCGGCACGCAGACCGGCAACATAAGCAAAATAGGCCTTTGAGGGCCGACACAAACTTGGGCTTAAGCATGCTATTCCCCGCTTGGTACTGCAGCAATTGTACGCCGACGTCTCGACAAGCGGTGGCAAACTAAACATTGGTTGACCCAAAGCAGACCAATTACATTACGCTCACCCCTTTTTCGGGGCTGTGGTGCTTATTCCCTGCAAATAGATAATATACAACTTACTCGGAGTCTTCTCCGGGAACCCCAGAACATCACCAATCCGGCTCACACGTCCGGATGAGCTTCACACAACATGCCTAAATCCGTACTCACGCTTCCGGATACTAAATGCAATTGACTGCGGGGATGTACACATCGACCCGTCGGAGAACTTCCTTCCCCCACCCGTTGGTAGAGAGGAGTTTCCATGCAAATATGATAATTGAGGCCTTCACCTGCCCAAGAAGAAACTTCGTTACCCTTGACGCGTGTTTGGCGGAGCCGCAACCGAACATCTCGCAAGAGGCTAGGCGTCTATGGAGCGTTGCTGCTGTCCACGCATTGATGACACAATGGTTCGTGCTCCAAGAAGACCACTCAAGATCTCCCCTCCTCTTGGTCGGCCAAACCTGAGCCCCAGGACTCTTATGCTCCAGCGATAGCTTTACCCGTTCAACATTTTTGGTGAATCTTCTACAGATCAGGCATGCCAATCCCAGTCTTAGCATCATAAGTTTTTTTCAAGGACAACCTCAAGGGGAGTATTTTTTGGGCCACATTCTACAGGCCGTGGTTTTCTCCTCATTTTCAGTATCTCTGGCCGAGGGATTATTTCACCTGATGCCTCTCTTCCTCTAGAGATTCTTACCTTGGTTTCGTCTTCCATAAAACGGTAACCAATTTTACATGGCCTCCCAGATACTGGGTCAAGAACTTGAACATTTGAGACATGAAGTGGTGCTTCAACCATGAAGATACCACCCCCATGTCCTTGCCCTTGCTTGATGTGCTTCTTTACCAGATTTTGCCCTTCCTTGCTGCGGCGCCGAGAGAGAGAGAGAGAGATCGGGAGAGATGGTCGGGCTGCCCTTGTTGGCCGGCGACGGGAGAGGAGAGGAGCTGGGGAGAGAGACTCGGTTGGTCGTTGCTTGGCCAGCGACGAGAGAGGAGAGGGGATGGGGAGAAAGGGAGACTCGGGCGGCCCTTGCTTGGCCGGCGACGGGAGAGGAGAGGGGCTGGGGAGAAATGGGCTCGGGCGGCCCTTGCTTGGCCGGCGACGGGAGAGGAGAGGGGCTGGGGAGAAATGGGCTCGGGCGGCCCTTGCTTGGCCGGCGACGGGAGAGGAGAGGGGCTGGGGAGAAAGGGGCTCGGGCGGCCCTTGCTTGGTCGACGACGGGAGAGGAGAGGGGCTGGGGAGAAAGGGGCTCGGGCGGGAAAAGCGGCTGCCTTGCTGCTTTTTTCCAGAAAACCTCCTGCCCCCACCCCCACCCCCCTCTATCTTCTTTCCCCTTTTTTCTCCTTTCCTGCTTTTTCTGCCTGTACCAAGCCCCCCCCCCCCCCCCACGCTTTCTCTTTTTTTCTTTTTCTTCTTTGCTTCCTCCTCTATACCCCAGCCCCCTCTCCCTCTTTCGCTTTTTTATTTTTTTCTTCTTATACATATATATATAGATATATATATATAATAAATATATATTATAATATTAAATCCTAATCCACTTAAAGCCTTCACATGTAAAAACTTCACGCGCATGTGCGAGCACTTATCGCTCAGAGCACGCCCCGAGCCCGCTACCTGGGGAGGGTCCCACTCGGTCGGATACGGGGTTGTACACTATGAAGTTTTTTTATGGAAACATCCAAGCTTTTTTATATTTGACAGAGAACTTATCTTTCTCTATTGATCTGAAATCTTTGAAGCACTTGAAAATCATCTATCATTTCATAGATATCCTCTCTCTCTCTCTATATATATATATATAATGGGAATTTCTACCAAAACGTCTTCTGGAAGTTAACATTAATACAAGTTGCACCTCTCTTACTTTTCAAATTATAAAAACCTCCCCTGTAAGTTTATATTTCATAGCATCCATGCACAAAAAATACTCACTTGGAGTAAATTTTCAGATTTTTGTGTATGTGTGTCTCTCTCTTTCTCTCTCTCTCTATATATATATATATATATGTCTGCAGTGATCTACAATGTTTTAGTAATAAAGTGTTGTGGTATGAACTAAGCTCTGTAATTTCGTTTGTTTACACTAGTAATCATGGAGAGGCAGTGCGTGGAGGATGGAATGAGCTTGGATTCTTAGGTCACATGTGCCGCCGTTATTGATTTCCAGCGCCAAACATCTGTAAGTGTTACAGTAAGCGCATAAGAAACTCTTACATGCGCTGAAAGTCGCGATCTCGAGATGTAGCAGCACACTGAGGGCAAGTAGTGCAGGGGGGAAGGAGTCATCTCATCGCACTGACTCTAGAGGTCCAGGAGCTCAACAAAGAAGGCATGTATAGGCCGATCACGCTGGTAACAAACGCCAAGGATCTGGAACAGAGTAGCGCAGGGTCTGACTAGATGACGGGTAGAGACGACGCAAGAGATCTCACATCGCCTTGGCCGTAGGTAACTCGTAGACAGTCATGCGAATGGGAAGCTCGCAGGACTGACAGAGCTAAGACGGTCCAATCTACACCGGTCTACCGAGAGCCTGGAGCGGCCCGCAACAATTATAATATAATTAATCATATATATAAAAGTATGTATAATTTATTGACTTGATGAAAGAAAAACATAACCTAATTGTTGATCTGTATTGAACGAGTAAATTGTGTTTCAGGTGTAAGAATCAGCAATGGAAGGTGGAAGAAGGTCAACCATTTCCTGTTGGAACATTAATTGCAGATTCCAAAGCATGTAATCTGTTATGGTATGTCATAGAATTCAATAAAAGAAACCCTTGGATTCATTCCTGGGATATAAAAAATAATTCTGTTTTTTTTTCATATTTTTCTCTTTGGTTCTTCTTCAATTGCAATTGTTATTAGATTAATAGAATAGTAGACAATAAGAGGGAGACTGGGAAGACAACATATTGGCCTCAATTGTGCCTCAATTGTTGGGTCAAGTTGTTACCTGCTAATTCTATGGTTAGCATGAAAATTCATTGGAAGTTGTGCATTGGGTCTATTCAATACTTGAAGTTTGCATTTCATGATTACAAAAATATCTTCCCAGAAAATTTATTGCAATGAGGTATTTTTGTACATTGATGTTATGAAATGTAAATTTACAGAGATCTTTGTAATTTCAAAAGTAAGAAGGTACAACATGAAATTTTGCTAAATTCTAGGGGATTTTTTGTAATAGTTTCTAGCGCAGGGCCTGATTATGACGATTTTCATTGTCTCACTTTTCTTTATTTTTTATGACGGGATGTCGGTCTTCATTGAAAATGCTAACTTAAAGCAAGTTATGGCTAAGTTTAATAATATAAGCAATCGTGTAGGAGCCTATCCTAGCCTTTGCTTGTCAACCCAACTCAATCCAATCGAAAAATTAACCTAGCCAAATTTTACGATCGTTGCTCCACTCGTCCCCATTCAATTAGGTTTTAAAGATTATTTTATTATATAATTTCTAAAATAACATTTTATTAGATATAGAATTTAGGAAATTAATCTCATCCTTTTTTAATTAACAAGATCAATCATTTATCAGTATTAAAAGACTCATAACTAGGTATATCCGGCTGGATCAATCATGTATCAGTGATAACATGCCTACTTCTACATGAATACATATGTATGTTGTTGAACCAAGAAACCGTGGTTCAACGAGAAGTTCGGACCGGAGTTGTAGCGTGCCTTTACTTTTCTCGAAGCAGTACACTGGACTGAGGACTTAGAGTTTGGAGACCTTCCCACTAGAACCTCAAACAGACCCCCGAGCCGCAGCGAGGAGGTACCGTCTCACACTCGGAAGATCTTAGATCTCTTCCCCTCCCAATCCAATGTTGGATCAGGCACCTTCTGAGGGCCTTGAGAGCTCCTGACTACCCACTCGGAAATCACGGTGAATAATGAGTTTAAGCTCTTTCCTACCAAAGCTAGCTGAAGGGGGGGAGAAACCTATAATAGACCCTCTCCAAAGGTGCCCTTGGGGGTCTATTTATAGTTTTCTGAGAAGGTTTGCAGATAGCAAAATCACGCCTTATGGTTTTTACTAAACGCAGCCCAGATTGGTCTGCCAATAGAGAAATACCGTTGTTCGAGACGAATAATGGCCGACCAAAATGGAATCTCTGGGACACGTGGATCATATCTCCTGATGTGCAAGCCGAACTGGCTTCGGCCTACTCGCCTAGGTGGCAAGTGCCCGGTGAAGACGGATACCTGCCACTCGCCTCCTACCAGGGGCGAATGCGAGCTCGCCGAATCCACTCGCTCTTTGATGCTCTTCTGGGCAGTGGGTGCCCGGTGAAGTTGGGCACCCGTCCCTCGCTTGAGGTCGGCTTAGTCCACTCGACAAATACGGGGTTGCACACAATCTCCACTCTTTTCGAGTTTTGGCCCAAACTCGGAAAGACCGTCCAACCTCACTGTTA
The DNA here is from genome assembly GCA_039583875.1 of Platanthera guangdongensis. NCBI lineage: Eukaryota > Viridiplantae > Streptophyta > Magnoliopsida > Asparagales > Orchidaceae > Platanthera > Platanthera guangdongensis. The sequence continues at coordinate 143,531,773 of CM077155.1, read as the reverse complement.
TTTGGCGAGTGGGGGCCAAAGGAATCTCTCCGTGGGTCCCACCGAAGCTTATATATACCAAAGTGGGGAGGGAGGCCACCCCTAAGAGTTATCCCTTGACCTCCCCAATTTCTTGCTGCTTTCTAACGCCATGTTGATCATGAAAGCAGCTCTCGCTCGTCTCACTGCTGACCCGAGAAGAACAAGGCGGCTGTGGCTAATTTGATGGCTATTACTATTGAACATTCGTCCCGAACTCCGACGAAATGGGTGGAGGACCAAGTGATCAAGAAGTCGAGGCCTGACCCTGCCGGAGGAGAGATAGTTCCGCTAGAGCTCCTGTGACCTTGCCTCAACCTTGGTCAATGCTCTTCTGTTCAGGTGCAATCTCGTTAAAGCTTGTCTTAGAATTAATTCACCTTTTCGAATCTTCGAAGAATTCATGTCATACACTTTTGCAGCCCAACATTTTCAATGAGGAGGTCATGTAGGGTCAGGCAAACAAGACTCGGGGGGCTCGACGAGTCCGTACGAACAGGATGCTCGTGCGCAGATCCTAGGTTGGTTAACTCATTCCCCCCCCGACTTGCGCTTTTCACTCAGTGATTACTAACAATGTCTTGTTGTGCAGTACCTTCTTTAGTCGACTTTGCCTCAACTCCCTCCGATGCGAGATCTCCGACTCGTGACCTCAGTCGAGAGCTCACTAACACCGCGGTTTCACTGACTGGTACGGGAACTTCAGCACCCATTCTCCAATCCCCCCCGTAATCCATACTTCCCGCGAGTGGGGTCGGGGAAGTCTCTGATGCTGCCCTTCAATGACCCCTTCAATGATCAGCCGAGTATGCACTCGCGCAACCCAGGTAAGGAGGTCAAAACCTCTCTAGGTTATCCATCGGAACCATCTCATCTATTTTGGTCACGCCAACCTTGTGCTAAATTCTCACTCGCCTTTGTCAGGTGCAACTGACGTCTCTACTGGCGGCGACCCGGACACCTCCAGGACATACTTGGCGCCTCCCTCTTCCGATATGATCTGTGACTTCCTCGGCGGGCCGGCTTCTGTCGCCGAACTAATGGAGCGGGTAACGAGCATCCTGCCGAAGTATGGGCTCAAGCTTTGCAAGATCCGGAGAAGAGGGATTAGCCCGCGGATGACGACATTCCCCACCTTCTCACCCTACAACAGTAAGTGGAGGCCTTGGAGCATGAGTGCGCTACGTTTATTGGTGCAATGCAGACACTCCTTGGAGGTAACATCACTTCGCTGGAGGGACACTTGAGCAACATTGATGAATGCAGTTGCATCACCCAACACGAAGTCGTCGTTGTTTGCAAGGAGATCGTCTAAAGGGGAGGCTCGCATGTGAGGACGCGAGGACGTGGCTCGTGGAAGTGAATCCCTCACTAACTAGGTAGGATTAACTCTTTTTTTACTTGTCGTACTTTATTCTTTGCATTTGTGAGACCTTAGGATATTATTTATTATTTCTTACGTATGATCGCGCTTCTCGCTGTGGTTTAATTAATGTCTGGTTTGCTGTGAATGCATGGTCTGTGGTGTGGAATGGATTCGTCTCGCTAAGCAACTTTGAGCTGTCGTCGGTTAGTAAGCGAGTCGAACCAACACGGGCCTGGGGAGATTTGCGAGTGCGCGGATGGCGAGCGGATTCGCGCCAATTGGCCGAATTCCCTCTCTCCTTGATTCTCTATAAATACCGCCCTTGCGCCCGGTCCTCACCAACCGCATTAACTACTCCCCTCTACTCATCACCCAATACACTCCACTCCCCTTTTCTACTTGCCCAATGGGTGGTGATGGTGATGGCTTGAAGGGAAGGCAGAACTTTGCGGCCCATTTCTTGGACTGCCTCTTCCCGAACGGGCAGGTATCAGAGGACGTGATGCCAAAAATCATTGTCGAATACGTCCCAGCATGGTTTACGGCCCGCTCTCCCGCTGAAGGCGAGTCCCTCAATACCATAAAGGAGGATGATCTCGCCTTTCCACTCGCCCATTTTGAGATGTGGCTTCGCCTCCCGCTGTGGTCGGAGGTGAAGCAATTTCTGAAGTACTTTGGGCCCGCGGAGGTCAGGCCTAACGTGATTGTCATGCTAGTGGCTTTCACATGCTTCCTGCGCGAGAAGAGGATATAGTTCAACTTGACGTTTTTTTTGCAAGTTGTTCATCTACCGAGACACCAATGATGGGGTGGCCTTACTTACCGGCTCGCAGATAAAAGTCTGCGAGACCATCAATAAGGCACACCATTGGACGGATCACTTCATCTTCATCAAGGGTCCGCACGGGAACATTTCCTACAAGCCAGTACAGAAGGACGAGTTCGTCTGCCAAGCTCCCCGCATAGACAGTGAGGACGCCAGGTTGCACAAGTTCTTCCTGGTGAAAACTTTTGAGGTTGTCTTCCTGCGACGCAACCTCGACTTTCTGTCCCAGTTCTTCTGGGTGAAGGTATGCGAATCTTTTTCATCTTGCATTTTTCATTCGCCCTTGACAGAGTTTTCACCTGCGTATCAACCTCCTTTTAACTTTCCCTGCATCCTTTTAACTTTCCCTGCAGGCGATCGCCAAAATCCTGTGAACCTATACGGGGAAGGGAAGGATGGATCTCATCCCCGCGCTCGCCATGTCTGCAGCAATGGCATACGCGGATGACCTGGGAGTGCCTGTGACCAGCAGCGGTCAGAAGAAGAGGCTAGTGGTTGATCCGCGATCCTTATTAGGCAGGCTCTCAAAGCGGCAGAAGTTGCTGGCTTCCAAGAAGGTTGCCTCGATCAGCGAGCCCCCCCCCCCCCCCCACCCTAGCGGGGAGCGATGAGTTGGGGACATGCCCCCCCCCCCCCCAGCGGGGAGCGTGCTGGGGAGCGATGAGTTGGGGACACCCGACTCGCACCCCAATTTTGGGATGGGGCGGAAGCCCCTGGCTGGTCCTGGGTGGGCGCTGCTCGCCTAGGAGGATGGGTCGCATCGGGTGTCCCTATCTACACTCCTTCCCTCCTAGACGGAGCAGGGGCATGCTGGGGAGGATGCTTATGCCTTGTCCTTCGGGCTGTATGGCCTCCAGGACACCGCCGAATATAACAAATTAACCCTGATGGAGCTCGCCTTCGAGAACTCGCGGGCCCAGCTGTGCGCCATCGAGCTCGCTCACATGTTCTTGCGGCAGGGCATCAACTTCACTAAGAAATTCCACAACGCGGAAGCCACGAAGAAACTTGCCGAGGACAAGGTCTTGGACCTCGAGACGCGCTTCGAGCTCTCCGAGCGCCTTCTCGTCGGGCACTCTAGTGGCGTGGTAGGTTATCCCTGGAATTTATTCTATTTTTCCTTTTATCCTGCCCTTCTTTCCCTATCCCTACTCCCAACCTCTTTCTTTGTAGGATGCTGAGACTTCTGACCGCATGCGGTCTCGCATCTGCGTCCTGGAGGAGGAGCTGGCGGACACTAAGGCAATGCTTGTCGTGACCCTTGCTAAGAAGACTATCGAGAGGCCTGGCGAGTCCACATCCAGCAGTTGCAAGCTTCTTCATTTCACCCTGCTGGAGGTGGAGAGCACCTGCAAGCTCTTGATGACGTAGACAACAGAGACAACGTTGAATTTGATGTCGAACCTCGATGCCTTACGGGATGACTGGATGGATTTGATCGAGGAGGATATCATCCCAGACTTCTTCATGCTGGCGGTGAGTCCACCTTCCTCAGGACGTGGCTACTCGCCCCCGGAGGATGACGAGATGGAGCGCCCGCCTCGGGACCCACCCGTGAGTTGAGAGCTCTGAATTTTTCTTTAGTTTTTGCAATGTAATGTCTTTTTTGCCAACAATATTTTTTTGATACATGAAGGATTCGGTCTTAATCTCTATCTGCGTTACCTATCTTCTTTTCATTCAATTTAGCATTTATTTTTCTTTAGTTCGTAGTCGAGTACTCGCCCTTTGGCCTAGCGGACTCGCCATGACGATCGACACTCCCCACCGCGGCTTGCGAGAACCGAACCCAACAAGTTCGGTGTGCTTGCGATCTGCCGATGAACAAGGACTTACATGAATTACAACCCCCGGGAGCCTGTGAGTACCCCTTGCATAGGGGGTGAAAGATCCTTGCGAGGTCTGGGAACTCGCGCCACCGCCGCTCCACCTTTGAAGTTGGACGAGTGACAAATGCGCGAGGCGGGGGCGAGAAAGGTTGCACTCACCCCTTTTCTATTTCGCCTATTTGTTTTTTATTTCCTTCCTTTAGCTTGCTTTCTTTCAACCTGTCTCACATTTGTACTAATGTGCAGGAACTGGGAAGGAGAAGATTGTTGGGTAAAGGGGATGCGGACCTATACGTTGGAAATGGAGCAAGTGTTGTTGTCATTGTCGTAGGAGAGTACCGTCTTTCTTTACCCACTAGGCTTATTATTGAACTTGATAATTGTTATTATGTTTCTGCTATAACTTGAAACATTATATCTATTTCATGTTTGGACATGAATGAGTTTTTTTATAATTAAGAACAATTATTATTCTATTTATAAGAATGATGTTTGTTATGCTCGATTGTTTAATGAGTTACATGTTTTGAACTTATACCAACCGATCTATACCGTAGAAAATACAAAGAGACTAAAATCTAATGATTCGAATATTATATACCTTTAGCATTGTCGTTTGGGCCATAAAAATGAGAAGCACATATTCAAGCTCCATAAAGACGGACTGCTGGACTCATTTGATTATGAATCATTTGAGAGAAGCGATTCATGTTTATTAGGCAAGATAACTAAAACTTTAGGTGCTATTAATTTTTTTCTTTTGAGAAAGGCAATGAGGATTCATGGATAAGCCATGTGCAATGATAATAGTATTGAGGATGGCCCGGCGCTTGGATTCTTATTAGGCAACTCATACTATCATTGTTGAAATGGGAATGGCTGGATATCAATGAATGAGAGTTATACCTCTTCATGGAATATTTTGGGAAACATCTGAGCCTTTCTTTGTCGGGGAAGATATCCTATATTAAATCTTGATTTGAACCTATATATATATTTATATATATGGGGTTATTTACCGGGACCTTCCCTCGAAGTTTACGTAATTACAGCTTGTACCCCTCTAACTTTCGAAGTTTACGTAATTACAGCTTGTACCCCTCTATCTTTCAAAATTACAATAACCTCCCCTCAATGTTACACCATAACATTTATGCACAAAAAAACCTCCCCTTAAGATTTATTTCAGGTGATTACTTTTGTGCTTGGCTGTTATGAAATAAATGTAAACATTGAGGGGAGGTTATTGTAATTTTGGAAGTTAGAGGAGTGCAAGTTGTAATTACGCAAACTTCGAGGGGAGATCTCGGTAAATAACCCTATATATAGATATATATGAATAATTTCCAAAACTTCCTTTGGAAGTTAGCATAATTACTGATTGCACCCCTCTTATTATTGAAATTACAAAAACCTTCCATGAATGTTACAAAACATAACATTTACCTCCACTGAAGTTCACATTTCATAACATTCATGCAAAAAATATCCCCTCTGGAGTATTTTTTGAAAGACCTCCCCTTTGAGTTTACATTTCATAACATGCATGCAAAAAACCTCCTGGCTATGCTATACACACACACACACACACACATTGATGTGCAAAGCTTTTAGTAATGATGTGTTTTGAATTAAGCTCTGTTTGGTTTGTAATTTCCTTTGTGTTTCTTTCAAGAGAGGCAATGAAGAATTATGGATAGGCATGACACAACACACTGAATACATTGGGGATGGCTCGAACTTGGATTCTTTTCTGTTTGACACGGCGGTAGCGGTCGTGCATGCGGTGGTTATGAACTATCGTACATGAACGCCCGGCTCACCTAAGGAACTACGTTCAAAACTAGTTTTCTTTTCTTGATGGCCCTCATAGCGTGTATAACCGTTGTCATGACAAATATATTTTCTATGGCGGTGGCGTTTTTGTTCAAACTCACCGGAGCAAAAAGCGTTGTGCCAAATGGATCCATAATCTGTTTTCCTTCAAGAACCGGATTTGTGCATGGTTTAGAAGCATTTTAAGTGGGGGGGGGGGGGGGGGGGGGGGGGGATTTTGCTGCTGCTGTTGCTGCTTCTTTTTATTACTGTTACGCTGATGATGGTTAAAGATCCAAGCCTGAATGATCAGAGGATACAAGTTTATTTTGTTTTGCTATTATATGAATTTGTATCCATCTGGCTATTAGACCAGCAATGCTCTACGATTCTGAGTGTTGGGCAGTGAATTGTGCACATGAGCAAAAAATGAGAGCTGCGGAGATGAGAATGCTTAGGTGGATGTGATGACACATGAGATTGGATAAAATTAGGAACTCTCCAAAGCAAAAACATTGTGCAATACGGAGCCATAATCTGTTTTGCTTGAAGAATCTGCTTTGTGTTTGGTTTAGAAGCACAAACGGAGACCATTAGAGGCACCTGTTAGCCATTGTGTGAGTTTAACCACTAGACGTGTTAAACAGGGAACTGGTGGACGAAGAAAGATTTGGAATGAAACTATAAAGAAAAAAAAGATGTACTTTGGCATTAGTGAGATTATGACTAAAGATAGTGCGCAATGGCAACAAATGATCCATATAGCCGACCCCACTATGGTGGGATAAAGGCTTGAGTGTTGTTGTTTTTGTTATCCTGCTGACACTTCTCCCCAGGACGAAAATTATGAGGAACAATCTGTGGGATTCCATATTGCATGATGGATGGTTGTCTACAATAAACTCTCTCTCTCCCCCCCCCCTCTCGTGCGCTCCCCTCACCCGCTTAGTGGTCTTAAAATTCTTTCCTGAGTATAGAGCTATTCTATTTTCAAATTTGTTTTGCGTGTAGTTAATTTCTTCTTTTTTTTTGAGAAAGGCGATGACGATATATGGACAATTCATGTGTATAAAACTAATAAAAGCATTGAGGACGGCCTAAGAGTGCAATTTAAATCAGGCAACCCGTGCAATCATTATTGTATCCGAAGATTGAAGCTCAAGGATGAGACTTCTCTCCATTCTATGAAGTTTAATGGGAAACATCCGAGCCTTTTTTATATTTGTCAGAAAACTTGTGTGGAATTTAGATTTGAATCTGTCTCTGCAATCTTTTTGGCGAGCACAAAATTATTATATTTTTAAATTAGTTTAACATGCTATTGATTTTTTTTCGTCCTTTTTCTTTGAGAAATGCAATGATGGGAGTGATTAGACGGCTCCTGCACACCCCACATGTTGATGATAATTAGCATCGCACTTCCATTTTTACACATTTTCCCAGTGCAGGCGGTCTCTGAAAACTAGCTATTGATAGTGAGAATTGTGTGAACATTGTGGCCCAAAAGGGTCTTGATCGTATGCAGGTGAAAGCTGAGCCTCACCCTCACTCTTATCACGTTATCTAGGCAGAAAAAACGGCGATTTTGGTTACCCATTGGTGTCTCATACCAATCAACATTGCCTCCTTTGAGGTTCGGATATGGTGCAATGTCATTCTCGTGGACGTTGCACATGTTTTGCTTGGCCTACCTTGGCTATTTGATCGCGGCGTCACATGTTTTGGCCGCTCAAACACATGTGTCTTTTATGATAAGGGGCAGAAGATCACGTTATCGTCTACCCAACCCAGTGAGACATCCAAGGGTCGGATTGAGTCTTTAGTGAGCACAAGTTCTTTGACTTTCACATTTTGAGGTCAGGCGAGTTTCTGCGAGAAAACATTGAGGCTGACATTTTTTATGTTGTAGCGGCCACTATGATCTCTAAGTGCCCTCCTGACCATCACCCTGTTGTGCGCCCCCTTTTGGACGAGTTGGTGGACATCACACCAAATGTGCTCCCTGATAAGTTGCTCCCCCCCCCACCGCACGTGACATTCAACACGCCATTGATCTGGTCCTGATGGATTCTCTCCCGAATCTGCTCCACTACCACATGCATCCTGATGAGCACGCCGAGCTCAAAAGGCAGGTTGATGCTTCTTCAGAAGTAATTTATTCGAGAGTGCTTGAGTCTGTGTGTGTTTCCCGCCCTTCTTACCCCTAAGGACGGTAGTTGATGTATGTGCATAAATAACAGAGTCATCAATAAAATTACTGTCAAGTATCGTTTCCTCATTCCATAACTCGATGACTTATTAGACACTATGTTCGGTGCCCAGCTCTTTTCCAAGATCGATCTTTGTAGTGTGTACCTCCAGATTCGAGTTCGTGAGGGAGACGAGTGGAAGAAAACCTTTAAGAATAAAGATGGTCTATATGAGTGACTAGTCATACCATTTGGGCCGTCGAACGCCCCAAGCACTTTCATGAGTCAAGACACAGTTATTACGACCTTATATGGGCAAGTTTCTAGTCATATACTTTACTGATATACTGCTCTATAACCAAACTCATACCGATCACCTCGACCATTTGAGCCTTCTCTTTGGCACCCTCCGCTGGGAGAAATTATTTGTGAACCGAAAAAATGTTCTTTTCTATTTAAGTCGGTTCATTTTCTGGGATTTATCGCGTCATCAACTGGTGTATCTGTTGACCCCGAAAAGGTCAAATCCATCCGCGATTGGTCTGTGTCTGCAACCATCCACGAGGCTCACTGCTTTCACGAACTTGCCACCTTTTATAGTAGGTTTTTCTAAGGGTTTAGTACGATCATGACCCCATTCACGAGTTGCCTTCAGAAAGGCTAGTTTTGGTGGACTGTCGCGACCACTAGGGTATTTGAGGAGATCAAGGAGAGATTGACGACGGCCCTTGTTTCATGACTTCCTAATTTTAACCGCGCATTTGAGGTTGCATATGATGCATCTAGTGTTGGCATTGGGGGCATCTTGAGCCAAGAGGGACATACAGTTTCTTACTTTGGTGTGAACTGAGATAATCGGGAACCCGTTGATGGAGGCATTGATTTGTGCGCATGTGATTCGCAATGCAAGTAGGACATCAAACATATTTTATACGAGCTCTCGCCATTAGTGTGGATGGACTTGAGAGAGTGATCATGGACTACCCGACATGCCCTGATTTTGGTGTGATTCCTCATCCCGAGATCCTCCAGACCCTGTCGAGGGATTTCCGATCTTTGAGAGATCTTTTCTAGGGCTCTAGCTTGTGTATACCCCAGACTTCCTACAGTGATTACTTGATTTGAGAGTTACATGCGGGCGGGGCTGCTGGACACTTCGGGGGAGGGGGGGGATAAGTCCATAGCTATGTTGAGGATCACTTCTATTGGCCTAACCTAAAGAAGGATATGGCTCGCGTTACCCGCCATTGACGTATCCTCTACGTCGTTGCTTAAGCTCTGTTTGGCGCGGCGTTTTGAGGGCAGGGGACTGCGATTTTTCGAAACGCCGCGCCAAACAAATGTTTAAGGCATTTACGGTGGCAGACGGTGGCATTTGCCACGTGAAAAACAGCTGTGTGCAGCTGTTTTCCTGCCGCGGGTCTTCACCCGCGGCAGGAAAGACAGCAGCGCTGCAGCGCTGCAGCGCTGCTTTAATTTTTTTTAAAATTTTTTTTATAAAATTAAAATATTATTTTAATAATAATTTAACTAACTTAATTATATTTTTAACTTAATTATATTTTAACTAACTTAATATAATATTTTTAACTAAATTACTAATATATTTTTTAACTTAATTATATTTTTAATAATAATTTAACTAACTTAATTTTATTTATTTTTCAAGTTAATTATTAGTTTTTAATGTTAATTATTATATAACTGTTGCGGACTCACTCGACATCCCGGTCGGGCCGGAATTCTTGCACCGTCTTACCTCTCGAAACGGTCGAGCGCGCACACAGTCAAATGAAAATAAAAAATTGACTATGGTCCAGAAGAGGGCAATAGGATTATGGTCCAGCAGAGGGCAATAGGCTGACTATTGTTGTTGGCATAGAGTCGATCGATCGCCTCCTTTATGTTTATGTTTATTGTGTTTACCTTCAGTAAATGAGCTGTCCACCGCACAGCTGTTTGTCAAACAGATAAACAGCTTCTCTGTTTGAAACAGTTCTGCATGTTCATCCAAGACAGATTCTGGCACCACTCTGGTTGATTATTCCACCACTGCTTCTCACCACTGCTTCTGTCGCTGCAGCTGAAAACAGAGCCTTAGTGCTAACCCAGATGCTGATGACAATTGATACTATCAACGTTGATCGCCTCGACACTAGACTTTGACTTCAGTATGTCTGTCTTCATTCATCGGATCAGTTCATACTGGTGGGAATTTTATTCGAATCTCGTGTGCTGCTCTTCAAAACCACTGAGTGATATTCTCCATACAGACTGTATGTTTGGTGATCAGGTTAGTATGCAATAATTATTTAGTCATTATGATAGTATAATTAGTCATTATCTTAATATGTATAATTTATTGATTTAATGAAAGAAAATCATAACATAGCTGTTGATCTGTATTCTATGATTTGTATTGAACAAACAAAAAATGTGTTTCTGGTGGAAGAATCAGCAATGGCAGGTGGCAAATTCCAAAGCATGTAATCTGTGCTATGATATGCCGCAGAATTTCAAAATTGGACCCTTTGATTCATTCCTGGGATATAAAAAATAGCTCTGTTTGTTTGTTTTCATAAATTTATCTTGGATCTCATTCAATTGCTATGTAACTGCAATTCTTATTCGGGCTCCGTTTGGCACAGTGGTGGTTGTCATGAACACGGGGTTAAAATGTCATCCGTTAATGATCACATAACAAATATCATCCGTTTGAACATAAAAGTGGATGAATTTTCTTAGGTGGACGTTAACAAATGACAATTTAACCCCATGTTCATGACTGCATCACCATGCCAAACGAACCCTAAATGTAAAATTACAAAGAGATTTTTTGGTTATAATTTCTAATATATCAATTAGGAACTTCTAAAATAGATAATGTCATATGTGTTATGGAGAATTGACATTGCAGGTTTCTAGGTTTAGCTAATGATCGGAGACGGAAGATTATTGGGTACGCGTAAAGTTATATTTGTCATATAACTAAATGTTCTGCATTGTAAGACTTAGCATGCTATTAGGATTTCTTGATTGTGTTCAAGTTTGTGCTCCACAAAGTAAATGAATATCAACGCCATAGCATTTGCAAAGTTTGTGCTCCACAAAGTAAATGTTTTGGTGTTGTAGAGCTTGTTAAACTTCTGTTATAACATAGCATTTGTTTGGTTATGTAATTTTTCATTGATTCACTTTTTGTTATTTTGTATGATGACGATGTTGGTCTTCATTGTAAATGCTAATTTAAAGCAAGTTATGGCAACTTTTAATGATATAAGCATTCGCGTGGGAAACTATCTCGTGTACATGTACAGAAAAGGATAGAATAGACCATTGCTTGTCAGCCCAGCTCAAGATCCTATCAAAAAATTAAGAATGGTGCTATGGACATACCCTAAATGGCTATGGACACACCCTAAATGACTATGGACAGTCAATAAATATGTACAATTCAATCTTATTATGTATAACCAAATCTTGCTATGTACAATCAATCTTTCAAAATATTTATTTTCTCTCATTTTTCTTTCCTCTGACCATTTTGCCTTTGGATCCACGAAGAAGGAAAATTAAGATTTTGAAAGAACTTACTAATCATAGCCCAAATAGTCGACAGGCAGCTATTGAACATACCTTTGATCAATTAGAATTTGGAAATTAACTATAGCTAAACATGATGAGGATGCCTGCTTTTGGTTAGATTTTATAAAAAAGGAGTGATGGTATTTTAACTTTTAAAGGCATAAAAATTCCAGGTACCTGCAGCAAAGAAGCAAGGGAAATTAATAAAGAAGTAAAGTGGGGGGAGATGGAGGAGAAGTGGGTAGGAGAGCCTTACCACTGATGGTGGCGTCGATCCTGAACAAGCTCCTCCCACTAGAGATGTCGGGAAGAAGCATTGGAGACGCGTTTTTTGGCAGCGAAATGATTCCTCCTGTGTTCAACAATGGAGACAAGGATGTGGAAGGGGTTTTCGACGTCGGTTGCGAAAGAACAAGGCATAGGGGAGGCCAAATCCAACGTCGACCGACGAAGAAGAGGGGGAGGTGACACCGACCGGAAGAAACCCTATGCCACGAGAGGAAAGGGGGGTCGGGCTACATATAGGAAAAGAATAAGAAATTACTAATTTAGGAATGTAATTAGACTATGCGCATATAGCTGCTATTGTTGTGTTCATTACACCACTCTTAATTAATTTGGACAAATTTTATGACTCCACTCATCCCCTTCACTCACGATTTTAAAGATTATTTTTGTACAACTCATATTCGTCGAGAGTGGACCCCTCCAGAGCCAGGTCAACAAGGGTCAAAGTCAGCAAGTCAAGACAGAAGTCAGAGTCAACGCGCAAGATGACAAAAGGCCTGGGCGAGTATGACGAGCTCCATTCGCATACTCGCCAGGTAGGCGACTCGGCCAGTTACTCGCCCAGCCGAGCGAGCTCCCCCCAAGAAGTCGTCTAGTTGCCGGGGTGGGGCTATAAAAAAGACCTCATTTATTTGGATTTGCCTATAAATAGGACCTCAGGGGTATGAGGAGACGGACTTTGGAATCTCGCAAAGATCTCGAGAGCTCTTTTTCTTAGACATCTGCTGAACCTTTAACCCCTTAATTTAGAGAGACAGATTGCGAGTTTGCGACTATCTATCTTAGGCGACTTTGTTATCAGCTAGCCTACCTCGTACCCTGCTCGGTCATTATTTGTTGTGGAGGGGTTTATTCTTCTAAGCTTCCTGGTACGTGATGGGACCTCCCTGCCGTAGCGCATAGGGTCCTTTTAGTTGTCAGACAGTTTCTGCATTTTAGCCCGTCAGCCGTCGAGCCTGATTGCTGAATAGATAACTTTAGGCTGCCTTGATCCGAATTTTTGTAAGGGATTTTCCTCGCTTCAACAATTTGGTGTGGTGAGCGTGGATCGCAGCCGAGGAAAAGTTTTGCGAGTATGCGAGATGGTGAGTGGAGACGAGCACGAGGAGATGGTCGACAACTCAACAGGAGTTAGAAACTCTGCGCGAGGAGGCGACTTTGTGACTGTGGCGGCGTTCGAAGAGTTCGCGAGGAGGATAGAGAGGAGCATCCTCGCAGGGTTCCCTCCTCGCCCTGATGTCACGGCGACCTCGCCTTGTCGCGTGACACCGTCGGAGGAAGAAGCGCCTCCTAGGCGACTAGATGAAATCGCGGCACCATCCAGTGAGCAGCCATGAGATCAGGTTCTGAGATGTGAAACAACAGACGAGATATCATGATACTCGCTATGATAAAGAGTATGACGAGGATACTCGCGAGGATGAAACTTGTCACCGCCAGGGAGGGAGGAGCCCCTTCTGTGACGAGATCTTCGCGGCCCCAGTTCCTGAGGGCTTCAGAGAGCCCGTCCTGAGCTACTACTCCGGCAGAGATGACCCGATCAGACATCTCCAATGGTTCGAGGACGTGGTGTCCATCTGCAACATGACTAACGCTTTTAAGTGCAGGTTCTTCTCCATTACCTTCAAGGGGAATGTGGGAGATTAGTTCCATCAGTTGCCTGAGGGTTCCATCTTCTACTACGAGGATCTGCGTCGAGGCTTGATGACAAGGTTCACAACATCCAAGAAGAGAAAGAATAAGACAATTGCTCTCTTCAAGATCATGCCGAGCGAGCTCCCCCCAAGAAGTCGTCTCTCGCCAGGTAGGCGACTCGGCCAGTTACTCGCCCAGCCGAGCGAGCTCCCCCCAAGAAGTCGTCTAGTCGCCGGGGGTGGGGCTATAAATAAGACCCCCTTTATTTGGATTTGCCTATAAATAGGACCTCAGGGGTATGAGAAGACGGACTTCAGAATCTCGCAAAGATCTCGAGAGCTCTTTTTCTTAGACATCAGCTGAACCTTTAACCCCTTAATTTAGAGAGACCGATTGCGAGTTTGCGACTATCTATCTTAGTCGCCGCTACTTTGTTATCAGCTAGCTTACCTCGTACCCTGCTCGGTCATTATTGGTTGTGGAGGGGTTGATTCTTCTAAGCTTCTTGGTACGTAGTGGGACCTCCCTGCCATAGCACATAGGGTCCTTTTAGTTGTCAGACAGTTTCCGCATTTTAGCCTGTCAGCCGTCGAGCCTGATTGCTGAATAGGTAACTTTAGGCTGCCTTGATCCGAATTTTTGTAAGGGATTTTCCCCGCTTCAACAATTTGGTGTGGTGAGCGTGAATCGCAGCCGAGGAAATTTTTTGCGAGTATGTGAGATGGTGAGTGGAGGCGAGCACAAGGAGATGGTCGGCAACTCAACAGGAGTTAGAAACTCTGCGCGAGGAGGCGACTTTATGACTGTTGTGGCGTTCGAAGAGTTCGCGAGGAGGATAGAGAGGAGCATCCTCGCAGGTTTCCCTCCTCGCCCTGATGTCACGGCGACCTCGCCTCGTCGCGTGACACCGTCGGAGGAAGAAGCGCCTCCTAGGCGACTAGATGAAATCGCGGCACCATCCAGTGAGCAGCCATGAGATCAGGTTCTGAGATGTGAAACAACAGACGAGATATCATGATACTCGCTATGATAAAGAGTATGACGAGGATACTCGCGAGGATGAAACTTGTCACCGCCAGGGAGGGAGGAGCCCCTTCTGTGACGAGATCTTCGCGGCCCAAGTTCCCGAGGGCTTCAGAGAGCCCGTCCTGAGCTACTACTCCGGCAGAGATGACCCGATCAGACATCTCCAATGGTTCGAGGACGTGGTGTCCATCTGCAACATGACTAACGCTTTTAAGTGCAGGTTCTTCTCCATTACCTTCAAGGGGAATGTGGGAGATTAGTTCCATCAGTTGCCTAAGGGTTCCATCTTCTACTTCGAGGATCTGCGTCGAGGCTTGATGACAAGGTTCACAACATCCAAGAAGAGAAAGAATAAGACAATTGCTCTCTTCAAGATCATGCCGAGCGAGCTCCCCCCAAGAAGTCGTCTCTCGCCAGGTAGGCGACTCGGCCAGTTACTCGCCCAGCCGAGCGAGCTCCCCCCAAGAAGTCGTCTAGTCGTCGGGGTGGGGCTATAAATAAGACCCCCTTTATTTGGATTTGCCTATAAATAGGACCTCAGGGGTATGAGGAGACGGACTTCAGAATCTCGCAAAGATCTCGAGAGCTCTTTTTCTTAGACATCAACTGAACCTTTAACCCCTTAATTTAGAGAGACCGATTGCGAGTTTGCGACTATCTATCTTAGTCGCCGCGACTTTGTTATCATCTAGCCTACCTCGTACCCTGCTCGGTCATTATTGGTTGTGGACGGGTTGATTCTTCTAAGCTTCTTGGTACGTGGTGGGACCTCACTTTAATGTTGGCTCTAAAGTTCGGCCTGAAGCAAGGCCTCTTCAGCCTGGAGATCGGGTCCAAACCCCCGAGGTCTTTTGAAGAGATGACCGAACGGGTAAATACATTCGTGCAGGGAGAGGAGAAGAATCCAGAATTCTTGGTGAGGCTGGATGGAGAAGATCAGGGGAGCAGAGGCAAAGGAGGACTTCCGGAGGCTAGGGCCGTAATGGTGCCGAAGAGGCTGATTGAGAGGAGAAGGGAAGAGTAGAGGAGGAGAGAAGAGCCTGGGAGGGCGGCAGAACCGAGGAGGCAAGAGAGGCCTCATAGGCAAGAGGAGAGGAGGCCCGCAACGGCTCCGGAGAGGAGGGAAGAAGTGAGGCGATTCCAGTATCCAGTGAATCGGCCCCCGTGGAGGCCACCTGTTAGGCCTCAGTTCCAGCATCAGGAGAGGAACAACCACCAATAGGGTGGAAGGCAGAGAGGGCTCAAGGGGAGGCGATGGTCATTGCACGTAAAGGTGAGAAGCATCACAAGAAGGTTCAAGCGACAAGGAACTAGGCTGAGGAGATTCCCCTCTAGTGTGATCTGCATCGGGTAGAGGGGCACATGACCATGGCCTGCCTAGACTTTTGGGAGGCAAGAAGGAGGTTGGAAGCCGGAGCAGTGGAGAGGGAGCAGCCTAGGCAGGAGGCGCCAGCAGGACCGTAGCGTTCTAAGCTCCGGGGCGGAGGAGGAACGAGTATCGGGTCGACCTGGGAGGTCGTGGGGAAGTGGTCCACGACCCAGGAGGTGGGCAGGTTGGAGTGATCAACAGAGGGGCCGGGCTTGGAGCTTCCCGCAAGGGAAGTCTCCACCAGATTTATCGTAAGAGCATCGCCTCGACCTCTCAAGCACCGCCGTCATTGGGGAGATCACATTTTCTGAGGAATACATGTTGGGGAATGAGAACCCTTTTTATGATGCCCTGGTTATCCAAACTGTTATCAAGAACTTCACCGTTGATTGAATCCTTGCAGACATCGAGAGTTCGGTGAATATCATTTTCAAGAGAACCTTCATCGGGCTGCAAGTGGAAGCATCCAGGATCCTAGCTTCAGACGGACCCCTCTTTGTCTTCTCTGGAGAGAAGGAGGTGGAGGGAGGAGTGGATCTTCTGGTGACTCTTGGTGGTACTTCGATCTGATGTCAGTTTGTCATCGTCGACGCCCTGAGCTATTACAACACCATCTTTGGGCGACCCCTCGTCAACTACTTCAAGGTGGTTTCATCGTCATATCATTGTCCGCCCTGGGCTTTTTAGGAGAATCAGGTCAAAAGCTTGTTTCCCAACTCAATCGTGGAGATCGCTACTAGCTCTGCCACTTGGCTACGAAGGTCAGCGTACAAGCAAGGGGAAATGACCCTCGGGGGGTCCTACAGGACACACACTCAAGTCCACAATCTTTCTATGAACTCGTAGCTTCTAGAGCTCAGTTGCCCAGTTGCTTTTGAAAGCATGGCGAGGTATCCCACTTTGGCAACAACATAAACGCTTCCTGCCCTACAGGACAAACAATATCTAAGAGCGAGCCTTTTAGTCTTCTCAAAGACTGATGATGCCTTTACATATGGTATCTCTTTGTGAGGTCGATCCTTCATCGAGTTTAGGAGGTTAACGTCCAGACCTGTTCTTGATAGTTCCTCTAATCGGAGGAGAGATGCAATCTAGTGTAGTTAGGCTGACATGCAAGGGGGGAGTTGATCTCGACCATCAATACAGGGTCTCGGTCTTATAAGGACGCTTAAATCCCGAAGCATCGTCCCATCATCTGCCCTGGTCTTTTTAGGAGAATCAGGTTGGACGCTGGTTTCCTAAACCGATCGAGGAGATGGACTTCACTACCTTTAGCCGACTTGCGACGATCAACACAAAGAGGACAACTCGCAACACCCGTGCCTCTGGGGGTGAGGAAATGTATAAATATGAACAACTTTACAAATAACCAGTTGTTTGGTATATTGAGAATTATGTACCTTATTTGGAGAAGCTCTTTCAACTCAATGATATACACAAATTTGTATTTGATGAATGTTGAGTTTACTTGTACAGTTTCTAGGTTGAAGGAAAAATAAACTAAGTACAAAAGTGTCGATACACTAGACAAGTGTCGACACCTTTGTAAAAGCAGTGCTGAGACAAGGAACCAAGTTGTGTCGACACTCAGGACTAGTGTCGACACCCTTATTCAAGTAGTGCTGAGACAGGAAAAGCTATGTCAACACTCAGGACTAGTGTCGACACATTTCACTCAAGTTATGTCGAGACTGGATGTAAGTTGTGTCGACAACCAGGACTTGGGTCAACACCATTAGTCAAGAAATCAGCTATGTCGACACTCAGGACTAGTGTCAACACATTTCTCACAAGTTATGCCGAGACAAGAAACTAGCTTGTGTCGACACTCAGGACTAGTGTCGACACATGTTACACAAGTTATGTCGAGACAAGAAGCTAGCAGTGTCGATACACTCGATTGATGTCGACACCCCTATAAGAGAAATGTCGATATCCAAGACTGGTGTCGACAGATTCTAAGTACATAAGTGTCAATACCTTCATGCAGAATCTTTCAAGACAAAAATTCTTCCAAGTCCAGAATTTAAGGCCTGAAGTTCTGACAACTATCAGAACTGTCAGATGTCAGTGGAGTAACCGGGGCAGCCAGTTAATTTTGCCAAAGCCAATATAAGAAGACCAACATGACAGGAACATGAGTAATTATTCTCATTCTTCTCATAAAAGTCAGTTAGAACAATTTAGTAAAATTCTGAAGGTGGATAGAAGGCAGATTGTTGATCAACTTCAATCAACTCCAGTCAAGATTCAACCCTACCTTCTCCTTCAAGAAGCTTTGAAAAAGCTAAGAAAAGTTGAACCTTTTCTTCATGGCCAAGAATAAGGAAGAAGTTTTCAGATCAAGATCTGATCAAGAAGAAGTCACCAATCTCTTTCTTCCTGGGTGAAATCTCAAAACAAAATCTCTTTCTATTATAATAAATCTTATAAGATCTATTAGTAGATCTGAGGTGTATGAGGTTGATTCCTCTTAGTTGTAGACCTAAATTATAAAGTCTGAGGTAGGGTTGTGAGCCTGAGGTAGGAGAAAGGGTAATTTCTCTGAGCTATAGGAACTGGAACATTCTGAGATTGCAGGGCAAGGGTTTGCCTGAGGAGTAAGAGTGGAGGTGCACTCTGAGGTAGGGTTCTTGAAGAGGAACCCATGTAATAGGATCTTGAAGATCTGAGCTAGGATATTGCTTTGTCTGAGTTGTAGGAGCCATCTGGGCTCTGAGGTGTAAGATCTGAGGATCTGAGGAAAAATAAGGAGTTTGGCCGAATCTGGTTCATTGCCAGATAGGCGAAGGGGGAAGTTGATGTACCCATAAATTGGGGAACCACTATAAAACTATTGTGTGTTGTGCTGTGATTTGTGTTGTGTTTGTTAAATTTGATATGTGTTGTTTTTACTAGATCAACTATGCTCTTGAATATTGTGGTTGGATTAATAAACACACTAAGAAATTTATGTGATTTAAAGTAGCCAAGATTTAAATTGGACCTATTCACCCCCTCTAGGTCACTCTCTATCCTAAACAAACATTTTACACCAGTACATGTTACCGCTAGGGGTAAAACCTTTTCAGGTCATCCTCACTCCAAATACTTTACAGTAGCTCTCCTTTTTGATTTTGTAGGTGATAACCTCTAGTGGCTAGAGCTTCTTAGATGATGAAGGGTCTTTCCCAGTTGGGATTCAGCTTGCCAACAACAGCTGCCCTTCCTGCTGCATCTACCTTCTTCATGATCAGGTCTCCTGCAAGGAAGCGTTTGAGACGAACATTTTTGTTGAAGTACTTTGTCATTCGCCTCTTGATCTCCTCTTGACGAATGGAGGCTAAGTCACAAAGTTCCTCGATGTAGTCAAGTGAGAGCTTCTGAGCTACTTTATTCTCTAAGCACCATTCTTTGCTGCCTTCTCCTGCTGCTATGACCCTCAGGCTCCGAGCCTCGAATTCTACTGGGATGAGTGCCTCATACCCGTAGGATAACTTGAAAAGTGTTTCCCCCATGGCCGAGTTAAGAGTTGTTTTCAGAGCACATAGGACCGAGGGGAGCTGCTCTGCCCAGTTGCCCTTCAAATTGGTGACTTTCTTCTTCAAGAGGTTGATGATTAGCTTGTTGGCGGCTTCCACTTGTCTGTTGCTCTGAGGATGGTGTACAGAGGCGAATCGAAGATCCGTCCCTAGCTAGTTGCAAAAGTCTTCCAGCTCCAGGCTGGCAAACTACGGGCCGTTGTCGGTGATGATGGAGAGAGGAATCCCGAACCTGCAGGAGATCTCTCCCCAGATGAAGTTCTTCACGACCTGAGACGTGGTCTTGGCAATAGCTTTATACTCGATCCACTTGAATAAGTAGTCGATCATGATGAGAACAAACTTCCTCTGACCATTGGCTTGGGGAAAAGGACCAATCAAATCCATTCTCCAGATGACGAAGGGCCAAAGAACGGTGATTGAACAAAGTTGTTGAGTTGGTTGCAACTGAAGAGGTGCGAAGAGTTGACATTTCAGATACTTCCTCGAGAAGGCTTCCACATACTTCTGAATGGTCGGCCAGAAGTAGTCGTGCCTTAAAATCCTCTGCTCTAGAGTACGAGTCCCCGAGTGGCTGTCACACTCTCCTGAATGAATTTTCTCAAGCACTCGAGGGATTTCAGCTTCTGACAGGCATCTGGCCAGAGGGCCCGAAATGGTCTTGCGATAGAGTTCTCCTTCATGCAGCAGGTAGTAAGCAGCCTTGTACCAGAACTTTCTCCGATCTCCCTCACTAGCAGGAAGCTGACCTGTCGTTAAGAACATAACAAACGGGTCCTTCCAAGAAGACCTTTATTCGATCTCCATCATCTCCTCTTCCTCTATGGATGGTCGAAACAACTCGGTCACTGTCCCTCCAGCTCTAGGACCGTACTCAGCAATATAGTCTGCCTCTGAGTTCTCCTCTCGAAGCACGTGCTTGACGAATAAGTATTGGAAGCCACTGATCATGCCCTTAACCTTAGCCAAGTACTTCTGCAAGACGGGGTTGCGCACCTCAAACTCTCCTCTGATCTGCGATGCGACCACCATTGAGTCAGTGAAGGCTCTGAGATCCTAGATCCCCAACTCCTTGGCGAGACGCAAGCCTACCACCATGGCTTCGTACTCCGCCTGATTGTTCGCGACAGGGAAGAGGGTCTCGACTGCTTGCTCGATCCTGGTTCCCTGTAGGCACACCATCATGACTTCTGGCTCCCACGAAATTCTTACCTGAAGTCCTGTCCACGAACATCTTCCAAGTGACTAGGCTGGAGGTGTCTTCTTCTTCTCATACCTCGGCCGAGAAGTCGGCCAGAAAGTCCGCTACTGCCTGAGCCTTGATCGCCACCCTTGGAGAATAAGAAATATTGAACTCGCTGAGCTCTACTGTCCACTTTGCCAACATGCCTGAATGCTCCACTCCATCCAAGATACTTCACAATAGATGATTAGAGATGACCTTAATGGAGTGAGCCTGAAAATACGGGCAGAGCCTCCGAGCTGAAACTACCAAGGCAAAAACTAACTTTTTCATGATGGGATACCTCGCCCCTGGCTGCCTTAGCACTCTACTCACATAGTAGATGAGGAGCTGCTTCCTTCCTTCCTCTCTGACCAATATCAAGCTGACTGCTTCTGCTCCAACTCCCAGATAGAGGAGGAGTTCTTCGCTTCCCTGTAGGCCATATAGTAGAGGAGTTTGAGTTAGCTGTTGCTTGAACTTTTCAAAAGCCTCCTCACACTTCGCGGTCCACTCAAACTTCAGATTGCCTCAGAGAGCTTTGAAAGAAGGAGAGGACTTCTCCCCAGCCTTGGACAGGAAGCTGCTAAGACCTGCCAACCTTCCTGTCAACCTCTGGACTTCTTTTGGATTCTTCAGGGATGTCATCTGTAGAATGACCTCGACTTTATCGGGATTGGGCTCCACCCCCTTCGGAGTGAGGATGCGACCTAAGAACTTCCCCCTTCCAGCTCCAAAAAACGCATTTAGTCGGGTTGAGCCACATCTTGTACTTTCAAGAGTTGCGAAGGTCTTCACCAGATCCTTAGTGTGCTCTGTGATGCTCCTGCTCTTGACCAGGAGGTCATCCACGCACACTTCTAGATTTCTCCCCTTTTGCTCTTTGAAGATTTGATCCATCATTCTCTAGTAGGTCATATCCGCATTCTTAAGCCCAAAGGACATCATATTATAGTTGTAACAACCATCGCTAGTGATGAAAGAGACGTCGCGGCAGTTGGAGAGATGTATCCAGATCTGGTGATACCCTGAAAAAGCATCAAGGAAACTAATCACAGGAAACCCGACGGCTGAATCCACTAGTGTGTCGATTTGAGGCAAGGGATAGCAATCCTTCGGGTAAGCTTTATTTAACATTGAAAAGTCAATACAAAGTCTCAAGCCCCCTCCGGTTTTCTTAACATTACAACATTGAAGACCAAGTCAGGATACTGGATCTCCAAAATAAAACTTACCTTCAGCAGCTTCTCTACCTCCTCACGAATCGACTCGGCTAGCATGGTGACACTCATCCTTTGCTTCTGACAGATGGGGGAAACTTTGGGATCCAAGTTGAGGCGATGACAGACAACATTAGCATCAATCCCTAACATCTCTGCGACACTCCAAGCAAAGATGTCCACGTTCTCCTACAGAAATGCGGCCATCCCCAACGTCCACTCCAGCACCAGAGATCCTCTGATCTTCAACAACCCCGACTCTCCTCTCTTGGAGATCACCTCCAGCTCCTCCAACTCCCCGACAGCTCTCAACCCTTCCTAATTCTCCAACACCTTCTCCAGCCTCTTCGCGTCCTCCATCGAGCTGATGGTACTGACGACGTTCAAGTAGCACTCCCTGGATGCCTTCAGATCAGGGATTTAAGCATCCTTATAAGACCAAGTCCCTGCATTGACGGTCTAGATCAGCTCCCCCCTTGCATGTCGGTCTAGCTACCCCTGATTACATCTCTCCTTCGACTAGAGGAACTCTCAGGAACAGGTCTAGATGCCAACCTCTCCAACTTGATAGAGAAGATCATCGTCCCTTTTGAAGTTTCCTTCGTCATCAAAGAGATTAATACTTTTGATTGTTTGGCAATCTCTTAAGCAACAAGGTGAATGACCTCAGTAATGTTACAAGTCCCCGTGTGAGTGTTGTCGTAGTCCGTGCCCCCTGTACTAGCTCCCCTCCTGCAGGACGACTACCTGCCTCCCGAGTCGACCTCCACCTCTAGTTGAGCTCGGCTCCTTAGAGTTGTCGACCCATCTCCAGTTGAGCTCGACTCCTATAAGATGTTGATCCCTCGTGTGAGTCTTGTCATAGTCTGTGCCCCCTGTATGAGCTCGCCTCCTACAGGCCGACTACCTGCCTCCCGAGTCGACCTGCACCTCCAGTTGAGCCTGGCTCCTGAGAGATGTCGACCTATCTCCAATTGAGCTCGGCTCCTGTAAGATGTTGATCCCTCATATGAGTGTTGTCGTAATCCGTGCCCCTGTACGAGCTCCCATCCTGCATGCTGAATACTTAACTCCTGAGTCGACCTCCACCTCCAGTTGTGCTCGGCTCCTGAGAGTTGTCGACTCATCTCTAGTTGAGCTCAACTCCTGTAAGATGTTGATCCCTCATGTGAGTGTTGTTGTAGTCTGTGCCCCATGTACGAGCTCCCCTCCTTCAGGCCGATTACCTGCCTCCCCATAGTGGACCTTCCACCTCCAGTTGAGCTCGACACCTTAAAGCTGTCGACCCATCTCCAGTTGAGTTTGACTCCTGTAAGATGTTGATCCCTTGTGTGAGTGTTGTTGTAGCCCATGCCTGTTGGGTACGAAATATACCTGATTTGAAGAAGCCTCACTCAACTCAATGACACATAATGTATTTGATGTATGTTTGAGTTACTTGTGCAGTAAGAAATCCTGGACTTTTCTACCATGTGTCGACACCCAGAGGAAAGTGTCGACACTTAAGAAAGCTTGTGTCGACACCCAAAGCAGTGTCGACACTTGGAGTCATTGTGTCGACACCTGGGATGCAGAGTCGACAACAGACAGAAAGTGTCGACACTTGAAGCTGTGTCGACACTCAGTGAAGAAAAAGTGCAGACAGAAAGTGTCGACACAAGGAGCTGTGTCGACACCCAGTGAAGCTGTGTCTACACCAGAAAGTGTCGACACTTGGAGCTCGACACTCGCAAAAGTCTGCAGCGACAAGTTAAAGTGTCGGCACTCAGAACAATGTGTCGACACTCAACAGAAAGAGTCAGCACTTGTATGTGTCGACACCCAGCATAATGTGTCGACACACAACCATAGAGTCACACTAAGTAAGTGTCGACACCCAGCACAATGTGTCGACACTTAGCTAAAGACTCAACACTTGAAGAAAGTGTCGACACAAGGATGTGTCGACACTTAGCAAAGAACACTTATTCTAAGTACAAGTGTTATGGGAATGTGTCGACACTCAGCTGAAGTCTCAACAAGTGTGTCGACACAAGGAGCTGTGTCGACACTCAGCAAGAATCAACATTGAAGACTTGTGTCGACACCAAGAAGCAGTGTCGACACTTGACAGATTCAACACAAGAAGTTGTGTCGACACAAAGAAGCGACACTTAGAAGAATTCAGTAAAAGCTAGAAGGTATTTGTGTCAACACTCAATTTCAGTGTCTGAAGAAGAATCTGTGTCGAGACATACAAGGAGTTGTGTCGACACCTTGTAGACTGTGTCGACACTTACACAACATGTGTCGACACTTGGACTATAAGTGTCGACACTTAAAGACAGAAAGTCTCGACACTTACAGACAGTTAGAGATTTTCAAGAAGTGACTGGATGACTTGACAGGTGTCGTTCCAGCCGGTCTACAGCAACTGTCAGAGATGTCAGAAGTCAGTTATGAACCGGACCAGCCGGTTACCATGAAGAAGGCCTATAAATAGGCACCCACAGTTTACAGAAACTGTTGTTGAAGTTGTTGATCAGATTATTGTTAAGGTTGATCACCTTGTTGAAGTAATATTAAAGTGGTACAAAGAGTATCAACACAAGAAGATCTAGCAGTTCAAGTGCAGATCTAAGAAGTTGGAGAGAGAGGGCTCCATCCAAGAAATCAGCCTCTGGAACTAGGCTGAGAAGAAGGATTCAGATTCAATTCTGGATCTTAAGTGGCAGAGGTCAAGGAACAACTGCAGAGGATTCAGTCTTATTCAGTTCTACTCAAGAAGCTTTGAAGAAAGTTAAGTCAGGGTGAATCCAGCTGAGTTCTTCCAAGAACTCATCAAGAATCTCTCAACCCCCCTCCTTTATTTCTGAGTTGTAGAGTCAATATTTGTAAAACATTTTTAACTTGTAGGATCCATTGGATCTGAGTGATTTGTAAGCCTATAATTATAAAGGCTGAGGGTAGGGCATTTGGCCTGAGTGTAGGAGATTGAGATCTCTGAGTGTAGGCCTTGTTGGCTGAGTGTAGGCCTTGGTTGGCTGAGTGTAGGCCTTGATTGGCTGAGTGTAGGCTTTGGGATAAAGCTGAGTTGTAAGGCTTTGGGCCTGATGTAGGAACCAATTTGGGTTCTGAGACAGTGGAGAAGTTTGGCCGAATCTAGTACACTGCTAGATAGGCGAAGGGGGAAAGTGGATGTACCCATATCTTGGGGAACCACTATAAAACACTGTGTGTTGTGCTGTGATTGTGCTGTGGATTAGCTGTGTATGTTTTGTTATTGTTGTTTGCTGTGCAAAAGTAGTTAGAAATCTGTGATATAACTGTTTGGCTGCCAACAAAGTTAGAAAAGGATTAGGTCACCTATTCACCCCCCCCTCTAGGTGTTTATGTACCATATCTTTCAATGCCCCCTATACGAGCTCCCCTCCTACCGGTCGACTAGTTGCCTCCCGAGTTGACATCCACCTCCAGTTAAGCTCGGCTCCTTAGAGCTGTCGACCCATCTACAATTGAGCTCGGGCTCATGTAAGATGTTGATCCCTCGTGTGAGTGTTGTCGTAGTTCGTACCCCCTTTACGAGCTCCCCTCCTGCAGGTCGACTACTTGTCTCCTGAGTCGTCATCCACCTCTGAAATAAATGGTATACCTCTGATACCAATTAAAAGATAAGTGATATATCTGATTACTCTAGAGGGGGGTGAATAGAGTAATTTAAAACTTTTTGGTTGTTTTAAGATTTGTCAGAGTAAAATAGGTGATATTAATAGTAGTTTAAAAAGAAATGCAACCTAAGCAAATCTATCACAGCACAGCTAGAACAAAAAGAAAATAAACAACCAGACAATACAAGAATTTTATAGTGGTTCCCCAAACTGGGTACATCCACTCTTCTACCACCCTGGTAGGAATCCACTACCAGGTTTTTGATCAGGTGACTGCCACCACAAGATCTATTTACAGGGAGATCTCACAACCCTTTAGGCTTTTGATCAGGTGCCCAAAAACCAAGAATAAACTTTTGAAGGGAGTTAATAAACCCTTTTACATGAGGTTGAGAGAGTTGATGGTGTCTTCTCTTTTCTCTATACAACAGAGAAGACTAGTGGAATTCTTTTGTCAAGGCTCCTTCTATAATAATGAATGGTTCAGAACTTGGGGTCTTGCTCAGGGTGTAGGTCTTCAGCCTTGTCTTGAAGTGATCCAGGAACTTTCTGACTAATTCAGAGTTGTTGTCCTTGAATGTCCCTGGAGTAGAAGTAGAAGAAGGATTCTTGATATTTGATGGTTGTTCTCTTCTTCAGTCTTCAGAAAGATCAAGGAGAAAACAGAATGTTTTCAGTATACAGAGAAGAAGCAGATATTCTTCTGTATGTTTTTGTATCTCTTCTCTGTATTCTCGTGTTTCCACTGCTTGTCTTATGTCGAGTCTCTGTATTTAGTCTAAAAAGAGAAAATCTCTTTTATATTCTGCTGTCAAAATTCTCCTCTAAAATTTGATTTCCAAGCATTAATTGTTGATTAATCTGGAGAATGAAACGTCTAGAATATCTGCTTTAATGAGTTTCCCCAACTGTCCCATTAAAATAAGCAAGTAATTAACTCTGATGAAGACTATAATTAATGTTGCCAATAACGGCAATATTCAGGAGAATATAAGCATTAATTACTCAAAGAATTACTGCTAAATAATATAGTAAATAAGGACAAAATAAGGAAAAACTCCTAAGTCTGGCTCGGGACAGAATTCGTCGAGCTGATAATTCCTGTTCGTCGACCTGAGCTCAGCGAACTGCATTCTGGAAATACCTTGCCAAATCTGCGCTCTAAGTTCGTCGAACAAAGAATCTGTCTTCGTCGTCCTGAGTTCAGAGAAAATAAACTGGAAAGAATCTGTTGAAGCTAAACTCCAGAATTCGTCGAGTAGAGAATCTATCTTGAGGCAGAAATCATCGACCTGAGCTCAAATATCGTCGAGCTCAACTCAGAGAAATAACTCTGAGTTCGTCGATCTGAGATTGATGATCGTCAAGCTGAGTTCGAAGAATTTCGAACTGATAATTTTGAACTCTGAATTCTTCTAAGTCTGAGTCTATTGAGGTCCTCTGCTGGCTGGTCCATGAAGGTTGAACCTAATGACTAACCTAAACTCTAGGACTCATAAACTTGACCCTGACTATACAATGTGGGTCAAAACTCATCCTAATTAGTGAACCTAGCCCAAATCCAAACTAAGGATCCAACAATCTCCTCCTATTTGGGTGAAGTCACTAATACAAACAAAAGAAAAACAATCACAAAGCATAATAAAATATATTTGGCAGAAAAATAAAATATCCAGCAGATATGTATACAGGTGTTTCATGATTAACAGATAGAGTTCAGAAAATAAAATCTAAACACAACAGTTATCTGCTCTTCTTTGGCTTTTCTTTCTCAGCTTTGTCAGATTTATCAGAGGGTTGTCTGAATATGATTTCTCTATTTGGATTTGCAGCTTCTCTTTTAGACATTATCATGTCTGATGCTCCAATTATAGTGCATGAGGTGGCCCCTGGTACTATTGCTTCAGGATGCAGATTCATATAGTCATCTACATTGAAAAATTTATTAGCTTTTGCATACCTCTTGAGCTATTCTTTTCTGTAAGATGACATTGTAGAGTACTGTGATGGATCTTTTCCTTATACTTTAACTTTGTTGATCATAGAAAGTCCAACCAGCTTTTGAAACCTGGCCATTTTTGCAATTGTTTCCTATTCTGGATCTACAAAAGGAATAGGTGAAGATTCTGACCTTTTAGGACTAGAGTCCTTTGAATAATCATGACAAGCTGAAGTACATTTCTTGTCTGTAGCTGGAGGAGGCTTACTCTGAAAGGATCTCTGCTGGCTGCTGACTTGTGAACTTGGCTTGGAGTGTCTTTGATAAGTCTTGGTAATAGGTGCAGATCCATGAGTCACACTTCCAGAGGCCCCAGCTGATGGAGGAGGAGGAGGAGGGTCTTTCCTGAAGTACTTAGGAGGAGACCTATACCTTCTTCTCTTCTTCCTTTCTTTTTGCTCATTCTTAGATAGCGACATCCATGAAGGCATCCCAGGGTAAGGAGTAATCTTCTGTAGAATATAATAGGGAGTGTCATGGGTAGGATTTAGCTTGGGAGCAGCCTTTGGAATAGCTTTCCTTTTCTTAGCAACCTTCTTCTTGACTTTAGAGTCATCAAATTCATCAGAATCTTCATCATCATTATCTTCATCAGAGAATTCTGGATGGTTGTCATACATAGTATCAATTGCCTTCAAGGCTTCCTTTGAGATTTGCTTCTCAGCATGAGGAAGCACTTGAGGTTCTGAAGCTTCTTGTGGAGTAACAATATTTTTAGAAATAGTTTGATTCTCTTCTGTTATATCTGCAAGAACAATGTCATCCAGGTTTGGTAAAGGACTGTCATCCATTTTGTAGGTAAGAGGGGAAAGAGCTTTTTGCTCTAGAGTAGAGACTTGTTCAAGAACATTCTCAGTCATATGTTCTTCTGAAATCACTGGTGCTGCAAAACTTGCCTTTAGTTGATTAAAAACTTCAGGGCTTATTGGTGAAGTATAGCAAACTATAGCCATAGATTGCTCTAGGTAGATTTCTGGAAGATAACTCAAATAAGCTGTATCAAAAAAATTTAACAAATTGAATAAATCTACTGTGGGATTGACAAAGAAATCACCAACAGTCAAAACTGATGGAAAGTCAACTAGCTCATCCGTACAAGACATAACAAAATCAGCTGCTGTCTCAACTTCTGTAAACATATTTACATCTGCATCTGCATCTGCTAGCTCAACTCTCTGCAAAACTGTTGCTGCTTCTGCTACTGTTGGAGGAGAGGAGACTGGAACTTCTTTACTGGATATCTCCCCCTGTCTGGTTTCAGAAGGTCCTGAAGCCAGGCCCCCAGAAGAAGGGACAATGGGGGCAACAAAAATAAGGGCAGATAGGGATGCAATTGAATCAGCAAGAGGTTTAATGGCCTATGTTATAAGCTTTGAGATAAGGGGAGTGATGAGTTCTAGAAGGGAGGGAAGGGAAGGGGAATCCATTTACATAAACTCAAAGGGTGTCTGAGTTTATACAGAAGGATGAGGATTGGATGATGATGGGAAAGGAGTGGTGTCTGTCATGGGCTCATCATGAGGTGATGGAGTATTGATGGGAGATGATAGTAGATCAAAAGATGGAATAGATGAGAGGTTATGGAGGGGAATACCAGTTAGATGATGAGGAAGTGGGGATTGAGGAAGTGGGGAAGGGGGTGGTGTGGTATGCTCTGGAGATTGAATTTGTGTTTGAGTATGAGCTGGTGATGAGAATGGTTGTTGGAGGGTTGATGAAGGAATTGAAATTTGTGGAGGTGTAGTTTGTTGAGATGGAGGTGTTTGAATCTGGGTGGATGGAATTGTGGTGGAGGGGACAACTTCTGGGGGTGGGGGATCAGCTATTACAACTCTTGTATCCTCAGAAGTTCTGGAAGACGTTGAAGCCTTGGATGACTTTGGGATTGTCCTCTCCCACCTTCCAAACAAGGCACATGTTAGCCTTTTAGAGGCATTAATGAATATGGTCTGAGAGACCAGAGATTCAGCTTCCTTTTCCTGTAGAAACATTCCTAGAATTCTTCCAAAACACACTTCCTTCTTACTGTTCTTCTTCTTGATCAAGTCAAACAGAATTCTTACCTAATTCACTGGTTTCATATTCAGTACTGCACACATTACATGAAATTGTTGCCTGATAATATAATCATGAGCAGTATGCTTTCCTAGCAATACCTTGCCCACCACATCGGCTAAGAATTTGTATTCAGAAGACAAATTTTTTTCAATAACTTATTAGAGTTCTCTCCAACATGACCCATTTTATTCAGCATGTCATCATACTCAAAATTATCAATCTCTATATCTTATTCACCATTTATCAGACCAAAAATTTCAGTTAAAATTGTTGGGGATAAAGAGACTTGGTTACCAGATATGGTGCCCGTCATTGTGTCGGCGTCTGGAGTTGAGGAGGTGAACACCCATTCTCTTATTTCAGTAGCAGATAACTTTATTCTGGTTGTCATGAAGTTCTCCAGCTGTTGTTCCTCAAAGAGTTTCAGTATATCTAGGAAAACTTGATCATAATGTTGAAACGATTCAAAGTCTATGTCGAATCTCATGTCAAATTTCATCGCCGCTAGAGAGCTCGCCGAAATCGCCATTGATCGCCTGCAAAAGGAAACAAAAAGATCAAGGGTAAGGGGAATAGAAAGCGCGAGATGGAGCTCGAAGAAAACCTAGTTATATGTTTTCAGAATATGAAGCGGCAGACTCCGTCCTGCAAAATAACCAAAATTCTTTGATCTGAGTTCGACGAAATATTTTATTGACAAAGGAGTTTGTCGGTCTCAGTCTAAAGAAGGGAAAAGTTTTCGTCGTACTCAGGTCGACGAAAAATTTTCTGAAGCAATATCGTCGATCTTCGTTCGACAAATAGTACTTCACATACAGGGAGTTCGTCGATCTCAGGTCGACGACTTTCTCAAGAACTTTTCTCAGTTCGTCGATCTCCGTTCAACGAACTGTAGCAAATTCTTCGACCACAGACAAAAAGTTAACTTAATGCATCTCCATTTATCATACCTAGCTGATTCATAAAAAATAGATGTTTCTTCTCATCCAAGGGTTTGGTGAAGATATCTGCCTTTTGCAAATCAGTAGAGACAAACGTGAGATTAATTTTCTTTTTGTCCACACACTCTCTAATGAAATGATGTCTTACATCTATATGCTTAGTTCTACTACGATGCACTGGATTCTGTGCAATAGAAATTGCACTAGTATTATCACAAAGTAGAGTTGAATTATTTAAGTTGACACCATAATCTATGAGTTGGTTTTGAATCCACAACATCTGTGAATAACAACTGTCAGCTGCTATATACTCAACTTCTGCTGTTGAGGTAGACACGAATGTTTGCTCCTTGCAATACCAAGACACTAGCCTATCACCAAGAAACTGACATGTCCCTGATGTGCTCTTTCTATCCACTCTACATCCAGCAAAGTCAGCATCAGAGTATCTAGTTAACTCAAATTCTGACTCAGTTGGATACCAGATTCCTAAATTAGGGCAACTCTTTATATATCTCAAAATTCTTTTTAAGAAAATAAGATGAGATTCTTTAGGGTTCACCTGGAATATAACACAAAGACATGTAGCAAACATAATGTCTGGTGTACTTGTTGTAAGATATAACAGGAACCCAACAATGACCCTATATAATTTCTGATCTACAGGTTTCTCATGTTCATCAGAATCAATCACAGTATTTGTAGTCATAGGTGTTTTCTTAGCTGAAACATCAGCCATCCCAAACCTTTATCAGCTCCTTAGCATACTTGGATTGGGATATGAAGATGTCATCAGGGGACTGCTTCACTTGGAGACCAAGGAAGTAGGAGAGCTCACCCATGCTACTCATTTCAAACTTGGAATGCATAAGGTTGGAGAACCTTTTTCATAGTTTGGAATCTGTAGAACCAAATATAATGTCATCTACATATATTTATACTAATAAGATTTTATCATGATGATGCTTGATAAATAAAGTCATATCCACTATGCCTCTAGAAAAGTTATGCTCTAAGAGAAAGCTAATGTTTCATACCAAGCTCTTGGAGCTTGCTTTAGACCATAGAGAGCCTTATGCAATTTGAAAACATAAGAGGGATAAGTAGGAGAAATAAAACCTGGTGGTTGTTCCACATAGACCTCTTCTTTGAGTTCACCATTTAGGAATGCACTTTTGACATCCATTTGGTATACTGTGAACTTCTTGTAGGCTGCATAAGCTAGAAATATCCTTATTGCTTCTATCCTTACAATAGAGGCAAATGTTTGGTCATAATCTATGCCTTCCTTTTATTTATATCCTTGAGCAACTAATCTTGTCTTGTTCCTTATGATAAGACCTTGAGCATCTAGTTTGTTTCTAAATACCCATTTAGTTCCAATGACTGGATAGTCTTTGGGTCTTGGAACTAAATCTCAAACTCTACATCTCTCAAATTGGTTGAGCTCCTCTTGCATTGCAATGATCCAGTGTGGATCTTGCTTAACATCTTTTATGGATTGGGGCTTAGTTTAAGATATGAAACAGGCATGCATCATGTCCTGGTGGAGTTGATGCCTTGTCTGCACACCCACTGATATGTCTCCAATCACTTGAGATACAGGGTGATCTCTAAGTGTGACTAATTCAGTAGGATGAGTT
Source organism: Platanthera guangdongensis (assembly GCA_039583875.1). Classification (NCBI taxonomy): domain Eukaryota; kingdom Viridiplantae; phylum Streptophyta; class Magnoliopsida; order Asparagales; family Orchidaceae; genus Platanthera; species Platanthera guangdongensis. The sequence goes on along the minus strand of CM077155.1, from coordinate 143,499,576 downwards.
GGTTGAGCAACAGCTTGGGGAATTAATTCCTCCTATGAAATTATAGCCATTGTTGGCTTTTCACTAAGTTCAGTGTCATCATCTTCACTATCTTCAACAATATGTGGAAAAGGTTATGTAACAACCTCATTGGTGAGGGTCAATTCTTCCAATTTCTCACACAAATATGGTTCTTATAAGTTCTCACTGGTAGAAGGAATCTTCTCCTTGTAAAACATGTTAGTTTCATCAAAAGAAATATGAATAGACACTTCCATTTTCATAGATGATTTATTGTATACCCTATAAACCTTACTTACTTGGGAATATCCAAGAAAAATTCCTATTTCAGCTTTGGCTTCAAACTTTCTAATGTGTTTCTTGTTGTTGTTATGAATGTAACAAATACAACCAAAGATTCTAAAATAGTCTACTTTAGGTTTCTTCCCTTTGAGTAGTTCATAGGGGGTCTTGCCCTTAAGTTTGTGTATCAAACTTCTATTCAGTACATAGTTTGTTGTGCTCAAAGTCTCTGCCCAAAAGGATAGGGGCAAGTAAGCATCTGCAAGTAATGTGCCTGCAACTTCAATCAATGTTCTATTTTTCCTTTCAGCTACCCCATTTTGTTGAGGAGTTCTAAGAGCAGAGAAACAGTGCATGATACCTTCCTTCTCACAGAATTTTTGCATGGGAAGAGACTCAAACTCAGTACCATGATCACTTCTAATCAATGCAACTGGAGTAGAGTACTCAATCCTTATGCTCTTAAGAAAATTTGTAAGAACCTTGAAGTTATCTGACTTATTTCTCAAGAAGAACACTCAAGTAAACCTTGAGAAGTCATCAACAATTACTAAGGTATAAGACTTCCCTCCCAAGCTCTGTACAGCAATGGGTCCAAAGAGATCCATGTGTAGCAAATACAGAATCCTATGTGAATCACTCTTATTAAGTGACAAGCCCTGCAAAGGCTTTCCTTCTTGTAGGGGCAAGAAGACAATCCTTTAACAAGGTTGTTCCTAGAGAGTTTAGCAATGTTTTTCAGGTTTACATGTCCTAATCTCCTGTGCCAATGATCATTATTATTACTAGTTTGGTTAAACAGGCATATTTCAGTTTTAGCTAACTTAAAATTAACTACATAGATATTTCCTACTCTAGTACCTATTAAAACTACTTGGTTATCTACAAAAGTAATAATACATGAGGTTTTGTTAAATGATACCTGAAACCTTTCATCACATAACTGACTTATGGATATAAGGTTGTGCTTCAGTCCACTTACATAAACAACCTTCCTCAAGGTGATTGCTCCAATTTTGACCTGTTCATATCCTTCAGTCTGTCCACAATTGGAATTACCAAATATACTTTGGGTCCTAGCTTTGACTTATAATTGATTAAGTTGACCTTGTTTCCAGTCATATGCTTTGAACATCCACTATCCAGATACCACTGTTGCTCTGTGGTGGGATAGTCTTTCACCTGCAATAAAATAAATTAGCTATTCTTGACTCAGGTTACCTCGGGTCCTTATTTATTTACATAATTAAAGCTGGAAATGTATGAGTATTCTGGTTGATTTTTATAACCTAAGGGGTGAAATCTTCTATATGGAATTATCCACTAGGTGAATGGATTAACATATTGTCTTGTTTGATTAAATGATCTATATGAATTAAAGTTTCTGTTATAATGAACTGGGTTCGACAAATTCTAGAAAGTTCGTTGATCTGAGCTCGACGAATGGGGATGAGTTCGTTGAACTCCACTTAGAGAATGTAGGTATTTATTCTCTAGGCCCCAGTATCGTCGATCTCTGGTCGACGAACCATACTATTTTCGTCGATCGCAGTCCAGAGAATAATTGTAATAAAAGTTTGTGTTCTGAGTTCGTCGACTTGAGTTCGACGAACTATACACATTTCGTCGATCTGAGTTCGACGAAATCTGCTGAACATTGTTATGGTTATGATCTTTCTTATTCTTTCTCTTTTTGTTATTCTTTTATTTTAATTCTGTTTGTTTAACATTATTATCTATCTTTTCCTTGCCTTTTTCTGAAACAAATTTTATTGGAGTTGTTAAAATGTTCTTTTGAATCAGTGGGGGTTGGCTTGATGAATCACCTAAGCCCAGCTTGTCATTAAACCTGACATTCACTGTGCTTGTGATGTCCATGAGCTTGATACTTCTCCCATTTAGAGATTCTTCAAGTTGTCTGGCCTCAGTTAATTCAGTTTTTAATGTGATGATATGTTCATTAGCTAGGGTTAATTCATCTTTTAATTTGATCTTTTCAGAAAGCAAGTTTTCTTGTTCAGTCAATTTTTCTCTAAGTTGTTTAATCTCTTTTTTAGAATTAATTAAATCAATGCATACATATTTAGATTCAGTTCTAAAATTTTCTGAATTGAAATCAAAGGAAGATAGTACCTGATCCTCTTCAAATAGAGGTTCTTCATTGTCTGATTGCTCAGCTTCAGATAGGCTGCTTGAAGCATCAATGGCCATCAAGCAAATCTCCTTTGCCTTAGCCTCTTCTTCATCTTCACTAGAGCTAGAAGATGAAGATTCATCTTCAGTTTCACTCCAGGTTTCAGACACAAACCCTTTCTCCTTCCTTTTATGGTTGTTGGAGGAGGGCTTGATGTAGTGCTGCTTCCTGGATTCCTTTTCTCTTCTTCTCTCCTTCTTTTGATTCTCTGGACACTCTGATATAAAGTATCCTGGCTTCCTGCAACCAAAGCAAATAACTTCTTTAGTTGGGGTCTTGTCATACATTGGCTTGTCATCTTACCTAGATGACTTTCTTCTGAAATCCTTCTTTGACATCTTGTAAAATCTCTTAGCTAAGAGACTTAGAAGTACCTCATTAGCTGTTGGAGCTTCTGATTCTTAAAATGCCTTGAATGCTATGCTTTGCTCCTTTCTTGCTGCTGAAGGGGTCTTCTGCTTTGTAGCTTCTCTTGTCTTTATTAGTTGTTCATAGGACTTGAGCTTTCCAAGAAAAGATTCAGTGGAAATCTCATTTAAACTTCTGGCCTCCTTGATTGGCCATATTCTGGAATCCCATGAGCTGGGGAAGCACATGAGGATTTTGTCATTGACTTCTGTGACAGTGATGTCCTTGTCCAGAGTCTTCAGCTCATTGATGATTGAGCTTAGTCTGTTGTATATATCACTCACAGATTCCGACTCATCTTTCTTAAAGTTCTCGTATTGTGAGATGAGATTTGATCTCATGTCCTTTCTCTCATTTGCAGAACCAGCAACCATCTGGTTAAGAGAATCCCAGATAACTTTGGCTGATGTGCACTCAGCCACTTTCTAGAAGATGTCATCAGACATTATTTGAGCCAAAATATTCATGGTCTTGGCATCAACTATCTTGGCCTTCTTTTGCGCATCTGTCCACTCAGGTGGTGGAACAACATATGTACTGGAAGTAGAAGTAGATGTAGTCTGTGGAACTGGTGATCCTGTCAAAATGGAATTAAAAATATCTTCATCAATACAGTTCATATATAGTTTAATTCTTGCCTTCCAGATAGCAAACTTATTCAGATTACAAACTTGAGGTCTGGTGCTTGCATAATCTTTGTTCTGTGCCATGATATGAAATAAACAGAGAGACTAGGAAAAAGAAAAACAGATCTAACAAGGATCTTTTGGTTCAAGTGTTAGCTTGTATAACCAAAGGAACACCCCTTTGATACCAATTGAAAGAAATGGTATACCTCTAATACCAATTGAAAGAAGGGGATAGATCTAATTACTCTAGGGGGTGAATAGAGTAACTTAAAACTTTTTGGCTATTTTAAGATTTGTCAGAGTAAAATAGGTGATATTAATAGTAGTTTAAAAAGAAATGCAACCTAAGCAAATCTATCACAGCACAGCTAGAACAAAAAGAAAATAAACAACCAGACAACACAAAAATTTTATAGTGATTCCCCAAACTGGGTACATCCACTTTTCTACCACCCTAATAGGAATCCACTATCATGTTTTTGATCAGGTGACTGCCACCACAATATCTATTTACAAGGAGATCTCACAACCCTTTAGGCTTTTGATCAGGTGCCCAAAAATCAAGAATAAACTTTTGAAGGGAGTTAATAAACCCTTTTACAGGAGGTTAAGAGAGTTGATAGTGTCTTCTCTTTTCACTATACAATAGAGAAGACTAGTGAAATTATGTTGTCAAGGCTCCTTCTATAATAATGAATGGTTCAGAACTTGGATCCTTGCTCAGGGTGTAGGTATTCAGCCTTGCCTTGAAGTGATCCAGAAACTTTCTGACTAATTCAGAGTTGTTGTCCTTGAATGTCCCTGGAGTAGAAGTAGAAGAAGGATTCTTGATATTTGATGGTTGTTCTCTTCTTCAGTCTTCAGAAAGATCAAGGAGAAAACAAAATGTTTTCAGCACACAGAGAAGAAGCAGATATTCCTCTTTATGTTGTTGTATCTGTTCTCTGTATTCTCTTGTGTTGTCACTGCTTGTCTTATGTCGAGTCTCTGTATTTAGTCTGAAAAGCAAAAATCTCTTTTATATTCTGCTGTCAAAATTCTCCTCTAAAATTTGAATTCCAAACATTAATTGCTGATTAATCTGGAGAATGAAACGACTGTAATATCTTCTTTAATGAGTTTTCCCAACTGTCTCATTAAAATAAGCAAGTAATTAACCCTGATGATGACCATAATAAATGCTGCCAATAATGGTTATATTCAAGAGAATATAAGCATTAATTAATCAGTGAATTACTGCTAAATAATATATTAAATAAGGACAGAATAAGGAAAAACTACTAAGTCTGGCTCGGGACAGAATTCGTCGAGCTCTGAACAGAATTCGTCGACTGGAGTTCCAAGTTCGTCGAGCTGATAATTCCTGTTCGTCGACCTGAGCTCAGCGAACTGCATTCTTGAAATAACTTGCCAAATCTGCGCTCTAAGTTCGTCGAACAAAGAATCTGTCTTCGTCATCCTGAGTTCAGAGAAAATAAACTGGAAAGAATCTGTTGAAGCTGAACTCCAGAATTCGTCGAGCAGAGAATCTGTCTTGAGGCAGAAATCGTCGACCTGAGCTCGAATATCGTCGAGCTCAACTCAGAGAAATAACTCTGAGTTCGTCGATCTTAGATCGACGATCATCGAGCTGAGTTCAAAGAATTTCGAACTGATAATTTTGAACTCTGAATTCTTCTAAGTCTGAGTCTACTGAGGTCCTCTGCTGGCTGGTCCATGAAGGTTGAACCTAATGACTAGTCTAAACTCCAGGACTCATAAACTTGACCCTCGCTATACAATGTGAGTCAAAACTCATCCTAATTAGTGAACCTAGCTCAAATCCAAACTAGGGATCCAACAACCTCCAGTTGATTTCGGCCCCTGTAAGCTGTCGACCACCACCTCCAGTTGAGCTTGACTTCTATGAGTTGTCGACCTCTTCTCCACCCATAGTTGAGTTTGACTCCTGTTAGGTGTCAACTTATTCTCCACCTTCTGTTGAGCTTCCTCCTAATTATGCGTCAACTATATTCTCCAACTCAATTGAGCTCGGCTCCTAAGAGGTATGCGACCATGCAGGTACGAGCAGATACGTGCGAGCATATGACCGTGACCATGCAGGTACGAGTAAAGACGTGCAAGCATACGACTGCGACCATGCAGTATGAGTAGAGACGTACGAGCATACGACTACGACCAACAACGTGCGAGTATGCGGGAATGATTAAGTTGGTGTGAGCATCGATGGCGCGATTATGGGCAACATCAACATGCGAGAACGGATGCAACGAGCTCTCAACCTCCCCGCGCCTATGAGCCTAATGAGTATCATCATCGAGCGAGTACGTGCGCGACTAGCTCTCAATCTCTCTACGCCTATGTGTAAGCCCCCCAACCGTTGCCCGGGTTGGGCCAGAGGGGATCTTACTTGCCCAAGACGCCCACTCAGTGCTCCTTAAGGAGTGACAACCCACACTACTAAGCACTAGCTAGCCACCTTGCTCGACTTGAATCACAACATTGACATCACATCACAAAGTTTTGTGGAAGCATTAACATGAAGTGATAGAAAATATATATCAATATATATTTAAAAGGAAGTGCAAAAAGGTTGTTGTTATTGTTCACACACAAAGCCTGTAGGCTATACAGTTTTTATAGCTAATCACTCCTCTCTCTCCAACTCTGCTAGCCAGCACTCACGTCTCAAAACTCGGGAGACGTCGGGGATGCTTCTGCTCTGGTGGTCCTATCAGTTGACATATCGTCCTATAGCAGCTAGTCTGTATGGTGCTTCATTTACTGTAAATGGTTATTAAGATAACCGTTAGTCATAAAGCTAAGTGGAATCAAATCTCCTCCACGGATCCATATCCTAGGGACGAGCGTACACACCCAACAAAATAAAATAACTAAAATAAGAGAGAGTTAGCACAACATTTCACGAATGAGCTAGGTGCAACTAAAATGAGTACAACATGATATAACTGGACTAACAATAGTAGTATACATCAGTTATATTTTAGGCTCCACTAGCATAGCTACATAGTAGTTATTCAAAACCTGAACGAACTTCGCAGGCCTTCAAGTTGTGCACGTATTGCAGGCAGTCACAACCACGCACACATCGTAGGCATTCATAGCCGCGTACACATCGTAGGCATTCACAGTCGCGCACATATCGCAGACATTTACAGTCTCGCACATATACCCTATGTCGACATAGTATGGGTCACTTCTCTTCAAGCAGGGTAGCGAGCCCCGCGGGCCTCACCGATATGGTCGTCGGTGATAGTGGCATGTTCTGCCACTTCTAGGGGTGATCGTACTGCACAACCCAGACCCTAACGTACAACCTCGTGTACTCTTGGATGTGAGCGACATCCGGCGATTCAACATTTTGGCTGACCAATGGAGAAAACCTAATGGGGAAAAACATAATTGTCGGTCACCTGTGGTACTCATCTCCTCGTTGCCTTGAGTCGTCGAACTCCCTGCACCGGTACGAACGATTTGCGGAAGTGACTGACCTGCCATGATCCACCGCAAGCAATTTACAAGCAATAAATAAGACAGTTTATTAACATGCACCAGGTGTTCGGCGGCTTGCCCTACTATGCTTTAAATAATTCGGGCAAACGACACATAGCTCGACTTTTGACAAGGAGCGTGAGAGCACCTATTTGGGCCTAAATCAGGAGGAACATCTCGACTCCAGTTATCGCCAACTAAGGCTCAACCTATTAAATCCCCGCTCGTCAGGGCAAAACCCGTGCGCAGAATAGTAAATTGCAGAAATGAAAGTGTGATAATAGAAATTGATGTTAGTATAATCTGCATAATTGAAATACTATAAAGAAGCAGGACCAGTAGATCATTGGAAGAGTACTGAAAGGAATGAATTGACAGGAACTTGACCAATGCAAGACTGGAATGGTATTTTAAATGAACAAACTGAAGTGAAAATAAATAGCTAGGACCAGTATGAAACTGGAGTACTGAAAAGAAGGTACTTGAAATGAATAAAATAGCTGGACCAGTACGAGACTAGAATAAAACATAAAGAGAAGGTTAGCAGTCCAATCACTCATATTCAGGAGGCTTCAATTTCATCTATACTCTCAAGAGTTTTAGTTCAATTCTATCTTCGTTCTCAGGAGTTTTAGTTCAGTTTCATCTCTATTCTCAAGAGTTTTAGTTCAGTTTCATCTCCATTCTCAAGAGTTTTAGTTCAGTTTCATCTCCGTTCTCAGGAGTTTTAATTCAGTTCCATCTCCGTTTTCAGGAGATTTCCTTAGATTTTACTCATTATTCAGGTCCGATGATAGTTCAGTTGCACCCTTTATCATTGTGGCTTAATCAGACTTGAAGAATTTATTAAGGGTTGCACTTTTATTATTCATCAAGAATGATTGCTCGTACTTTCATTTTCCGAGTCTGTTCAAGTTATCTGAGAGTTTTTATAACAAAGAAGAACGAGACACTCAGTGATTCCATGAAACCTCGGAATACTCAGATCTTGGGCACTTACCTCGAACACTCTCGTTGGTAAAACGATTCGAACTTATTAATTGATTAAAAAGGTAGTCGCGCGCTCCAATTTTCATTTCTAGAAAATCGGGCGTATTAATTTTCGAGCGTGACACTAGGATCCATTAAATTGGAAAAACTCCAACTTTTCTCCCAAATTTTGAAATTTTAATACAACCTTTAGGGAGGCCTAAGATGAGGAAACAAATTTTCTCAAATTATTTTGAATAATTTTAAATCTCTAATTTGGACAATTTAATTTGGACTTTTAAAAATACCAAAATAGCTTCAAAAATTCTCAAAATGTTTGTGGAGAAAGCCCTCATTGAGCGGAATAACTTTCATGTTCAACATTTTTTCTCTAGAAGCCTATATTTTTTTAAAAGAAAATCTCCAAGGTTCTGATTAAATAGGTGGTCTGCATATAGCAGATCTAAACCCATCCTGCAGTCAGGATTGCGCTAGACAGAGAAAATGGCTAGCATTTTCCCATAGTAGATTGGACGTGGATACACTATGTGGGGCATAGAAGATGAGGCGGGGGGCGATGAAATCACAGTCGTTCATCTCATTACTGTGAGATGAACGACGGTGATTTCTCCCCGTCGGAGAAGGAGGCAGTGGCCCTCTACCACCGCCGACCGGCCACTGCCGGGTGCCGGCGCCGCCCCCGATTAACTAGTCAGGGGCCGACGAGCTTCGAAGCGGTGGTCTGGCGGCCTGCCGCCGCCGGCCTGCCGCCACCGGCCACCGCCAGAAATTACGAAACCGAGAGCAGGGTGGCGGTGACTCTGCTCCCAGCACCACCACGCCACCCTGCCTCTCCGGTTACTACTCCGGCCACTAAACCACCCCCGACCGGTGTGTCGGGGGTAGTGCTCCTCTCTGGCGGTGGCCCGGTAGCCTGCCGTCGCAGCAAAATAGCAAAAACATGTTGGAACCGCTGTTTCATATTCTCTATGTTTGAGAATATCAAATCCTAGATGTATTTGATCACGTCTTGTGTTGATAGAGTGTGCAGATTGACAGGTTCGAGCAAAGAAAATAAGTCTCCTATAGATGCTAACACCGAGCGATAAGAGTTATCGCCGGGCAATAGTCGTGAATTAATTGGACAGAGCTCTCGGGAACTTATCGCGTCGCTCAAGTCCTAACGCGCCGCGCTAGCCTCTCGACAAATGACGAGAAGGATTCCTCGAGTAAGCGATCTACTGCCAGGCGATAGATGCTATCGCGCCGTGCTAGTCTCTCGGCGAATGTCGAGAAGGATTTCTCGAGTAACAGACCTACCGCCAGGCGATAGTGGTTACTGCACCGCGCTAGCCTCTCGACGAGTGTTGAGAAGGATTTCTCGAGTAACTGACATACCGCCAGGCGGCAGTGGTTACCGCGCCGCGCTAACCGTTTCACGAGTCTCGCGACGGTTCGTCGCGACTTACTGACATACCACGTGGCGCTACCTTCTATCGCGGAGCGCTAGCTCTTTGAAAAAGGAAGATTCATTTTGAAATATTATTCTAGATTTGGATGACAACTGACATAACAAGCGCACGAACCTATCGCCGAGTGCTAGTCGTACCGCCGGCAGTAGCCTATTTTCATGGAGACGTATAAAAGGCCGCCTTGGTTTTTGTGCCTCATGGATTGGAAAACAAAAAGTGAAGGGAGTTCGTGCATTCTAAGGTTCGACCGCTCTTTCTTGCGCTCTGTTCCAAAAGGTCTCTATCTAAGAAGAAGAAAGTCGTCTCCCTCCCGTTGATGAACGAAGGACGTCGGCGATCCAAGCTCTACATCGAATATGAAGAGCTGACCGGTTGCTAGCAAACGAAGATTTCACGTGCCGGCTGTGGATCGCTCAACGGAGAAGTCGTCAAGAGGGAGAACTTCATCCTTTAAATTTTCTACATCCTTATTTTTGTAATTTTTTCTTTTTTGAATCTTGTGGCGAGGGAAATCGACCGGAAGGTCGTCAAAATCCGGGAAGGGTTTTGTGAGAAATCGACTTGGAGGGTCGTCGGATTCCTTGAGAAATCATCATGGGGAGTGGACGTCTAGATCGGGTGGATCTAGCGGGGCTCTAAGACCCTTCCTTATGTGGAGGTGAAGAGCTGGCTCGAAGACTTTTCTTGGAGGGAAATGGACAGAGCCAACCAGTCCGTGGAGTGGATCGGTATAGAAACCAAAAAAGTTTTTATTTCTCATCGCCTTCAGTCTCCGACGTCACGGAGATCACAGTTGTGCAATCATCTAGAACAATTGTTATTCTAATTCATGCAATGGAATTCCTGTTTCTGGTTTGATCAATTCTGTGATTGTTTTGGTTTCGTTAAGTGAGTGTTTGTGATGTAGGGATTGTAAATGAACTTGCACAGGAAAATGAGTTCATAGACTTGTCATCGCGCGTTAGATACCTAACGCGCCGCGGTAGCTTCCAGAACTCGAGTTTCTGAGCAAAATAATTTTAATTTCAGTTCAAGGCGAAAAACCTTATTCACCCCCCTCCAAGGTTGGCCACGAGATCCAACAAGTGGTATCAGAGGAGGTTATTCTAAATCGGTTTCACCACCGGGAATAATGGCCAACCTTGATCTTGAATCGACCAGCGGGGATGAAAAATTGTACACTGAAAATTCTTTTGCCCCACCTCTATTTACAGGTGTGAACTATAACGAATAGAGAACACTAATGAGAAAATTCCTTATATTATTAGATATAGAAGTGTGGAACATGACTTGTATCAAGCCCCCAAATAACTTTAATAAGTACGAATGTCATTTAAATGCTAAAGCTATGAATAGTCTATTTTGTGGGCTTGGTCAAGATATTTTCAAACTAATCTATACGCTTCCTACTGCATATAATATATGGAATTTTCTTGAGTTAACTTGTAGTTCTCTTTCTGTAGATGACGAGTCAAAGCAATTTCTCATGGATCCAAGTGAAGAACCAAATAGAGACTTGCTCTTGGAGAAGGACATGACAATCACATCACATGAAAGGGAAGTTGAAATCTCAACCATGGATGAGGCAACACACGGAGAAGTCAAAGACACTCAAAGCTCAAATCTTGCTTCATCCAAGAGCACTGTAGAAAAATGAAATTCCCTTCGTGTATGCAATTCCATTTCTACAGTAATTGTGCTGGATAGGGCAAAACGTAGAATTAAGAAATTGACGAGTATCAATCCAAAACTACGCTCAGAAAATACCGCTTAAAAGCATGTTCTAATGTAGAATCCAACATTTCTGTGTCTAGTTTGCTTGTTTGCTCTTTAGATAACGTTTCTACACCTTATATAGATTATAATGAGTTAAAAGAAAAATATAAGGTTCTTGCACAGAAGCTTCGTATTGCAAAAGAACAAAATGATAAATTGTGTTTAGAAAACTCATCAGTGAAAAGTGACTGCGCTGAATGCAAGAATTATAAAGTTGAAATCGAAGAGATGAACGAGACATTCGATGAATTTAGGAGTAAGTATAAAGCTCATATCGAATTTATTGTCTCCACTCTCAAAAACAACACATTCGCAAACAATAAAGCTAGACATAGCCTCAAACTGAAGAACAAAGAGCTAACTATAAAAATCAACATGCTTAAGGAAGTAATGCTTAAAAACTCGCAAAGCTCAACTCCTAAGTTGCATATAAAACCCAAAAGCATGTTGAATATGAACCACCATTTACAGGATGAGTTAATCAAAGGGAGTAGAAAATCGCAAGCTAGTGCAAGTGAAACTCTTAACTATAAAAATAACTCTCACTTTGAAAAACAAATTACTCCCAACTCAAAAATAAATGAATGTAGATTTTCGGTCAACAACTACTATACTATGAGTCCTAATGTTAAGCGAAATAATCTTGATTTAAAGAACAACTTCAATATAGTTAATCTTCCAACGCAATATTATTCAATTAAAGATCATCACATAAAGACTCGTAGAATTCTAGAAGGAAATTCGCAACATAAACATAACATTAAACCAAAGTATGAATGGAGACCCATCATTCAAAATAGTGCACCCATTCCGCTCAAAAGGGCCCATTCACTGTCATCTCCGCAAGATGTACCACGTTATGTTTGTGTACCCAAAGGAACCGCCACCCATGGTCCCTTTTGGATACCTAAATTTCTTACCCATTAGTATCCACAAATTGCGTGATATAGAAACTAATCAAACCAAAATTACTCGATAATCTACATCACGATATGCCCAATATTCTGTCTATTCTTTTTATTTTGTTTTTCCATTGTTTTCAGAGTTTGTACTTCACAATATACTCATTAAATTTTCTTTATGTAAATACGCTTTAGTCTAGCACATAGTGTATTTTCCTTATGTGGGTGTTTGTTGTGAGTTAGCACGATAAGACGACAATATCAAACTAATTAAAGCATAGTATCAGAGAATCACAATTGGTATAGAGGTAGCACAGAACACATCACATGATAAACAACTATTAACTGAGTCTGGAGCTCACCTGTTTATTACAAAAGAAACTACAACTGATAAACATGAACAATACATTTAAGCTGCTACTCCTCTGAAGAGGTGGGAGAAATATTAAGCTTGACTATGATCTTTTTCATTCCCTTCACCTCCTTCACTGTCTGTTTGATCTCCCGACCTTGCTCCTCCATGAGGCCGTAGATGTCCTGGCTGGTTTCCCTGAGGGACCCTGTACGGTGTATCAGTGGCTGCAATGGAGGTGCCCATGCCCGTGAGGAAGAAGTAATCTCGCCTACCTCGTAGACCTGCGGGAAGTTGTCTATGGGGTAGGTTGACCAGTCGATGGTTGGGTATTTCTCTATCAGGACACTCTGGATCACACCACCCAGATGCAGTGTGTTCACCCGCTAGCGATCAGGGGACTTCAGGCGAAAAGTGTAGCGCATCATGGAAAGAATGAGATCTGAGACGTTGAAGGACTTCTGGGCCATGATATAGCACGTCACCATCGACAGCTGGGTCGTGACCTTCTCGGTGTCCCCAGCCTTGAACATGAGGGAGTGACGTATGATATCCTGGATGATGCGGGCGTCGGGAGTGAGAGTGTCTACCGAGGTGAAGAGATCTGAACGCCCCTCCACACTGTGAAGAACCTCGTTCATCTCCCTCCAGGGCCTAGTAGTTCTAAAGGACTCCACAATGTCATGGACTGGACAGTTGGGGGTTGGGGCCCAGACATATTTACTGTCGAGATCTGCATGGGTTATTGTCATGATCTTCGTGCCAATGCAAGATTGGACACCCCTACCTAGGCGCATCTGAGCGGGATCCCGGAGGTTATTGAAAAACTCTCGGGTGAGGGCAGAGGAGAATGGTGCACTGGATGAACTCACTGCAAGCACACCAGATCCCTCCAAGTACTCATATATATAAGCATATCGATCATTAATATCTATGATCATCGGAATGCTCACAGTACCTTCATCTATAGCATGGTAGGTGGAGACCGGCATCCGGGACCTCTTTGAAAAGCTGTGGCGTGCAGACTGGGAACTCGACAAAGCCATATCCTGAAAATAAACCGTGAAACTGTTTAGTAAAATCTATAAGAAGGGGGTTAACCAAAAATAACAAAACAGAAATTGAAAACCAGCCTCTGGTTCCTACCGCCAGGCGATAATTTGTTACCACCTGGCGGTAGCGTGACCGACTGTCTTCATCCTCTTCCGTCGGATATGTTCCAAAACCCCATTTTTTGGCTTAAATCCTCTACCAAACGCGATATAAATCATAGATCCATGCTTATGAAGAGTAGATCGGAGTTAGTAGCCAAGATTCGAAAAGAAAAACTCAACCAACATGGAAAATCACAGAAAGCTACACAGATGAAAATTAGTCTCCTGATCTTACCAAAAATGGGATTTTTGAGTAAATCGGTCATTCGAAAATACTAAAGACAAGAAATCCGAGCCTACACAAGCCAGATCCATGAAAATGACGATGATCTGTGGCAAAAATTAGAAAACAAATGCACCTTCAGCTCACAAATCATCGCGGATCGCACTCAAAAACACGTGAAGTCAAAACCTATAAATCTAAAATACTAGAAATTAGAGAGAGGGAGTACCATAAGGCAATGAAGAAGAGCTCCAGGAAGGAGAATGTCGACAGTAGTGAGTGGAAGTGAGCAGGTGTGCAGATCTAGATCTGAACCGAGGCTTATATAATCCAAAGCTACCGCGGAGCGATAACCTTACCGTCGGACATAACCCTTCTTTTCGTATTGTTGCTTATCTGCCCAAGTAAATTCTATCACGTTGTCTTAGTATGCCTGCGATCATTCACCCATTATGTATGTCTCGCAATAGCGGGGGCGTAGGTGTGTGTGCTTTAGAAACGCTAACTTGTAAACTACGTCTTGTCCTTAACCGGGGAGGGTTCCAGTAGGTCCTTGTGTGGCGCTGTGGGGAAAAAGTGTTGGGTTGAGCGGGTTCTTCTGTATGCACATGGGATTAACACCCCACCCTATGACACCTGTACAGCTCCTTATGCTCATCTGTCACTTAGTACGAGACTAGGGTGTAGACATATAGCTTATATATTAGATTATTGGACATACTTATGATTCACATATCCACTACATGAACATTATTTCACTTATCATGTTCATTATATTCATGCACAATATTTTATCATGCTAGCTTGTGTTTGCGTCATATATCTCCTTGACCCTTCATGTTTTTAGAAAAACACAAGTATTTTTTTAAATATATATATAATTATAAAATAATTTAAATGAACAAAAAATTATATATCTTGTTTTATTTGCTTTGTTTGTGTTGTGTAATAATTTTAAAAATATTTAAAACAAAAAAAACTGTGGATCGTTCATTTCATCGGGCACACATGACCTGAACTTAGGCTATAACGAGTACACGCAATGTTTGAGATAAATTGTTAATCTGTGTGAACATTATCCCCGGTCATGGTGTGTCGAATCTATAGGTGTTAAGCCACTGAGTGCGACATTACATGTTCGTGTATGTTGACTATGCCTCTAGGTATGTGTGAGGATTTAGATAGGGGAATGACTTCACACTATTCACACATCCCTAGATAGAGCACAAATGTACAAATGTTAGGCGTACATGTTATAACTCATGACATTGTATCTTAACACGCTAGAAATATCTTGAATAATCAATGTCACGATACATATGTGCTTATATAAAGATTATAACTTTGGGTCAAATCTCTAGTGCTAAGGTCTTATGTATACAAGTTAAAGTGTATCTATCTAGGTGGATAGATTTTGATTGACTCGGGGCTCCTTTGAACTCATAAAAAACTATATAAAAGTGATAGCTCAAAGCAAACTAAAAAGAAACTATGCAAGCTATCAAAGGTCATGTCAAGGACCCCTCCAAGCACTACTCATTTTTCCTGATAAGTCTTTATAAGTATTGTGAGGATGAGCCTCTCGACGAATGACGAGAAGGATTCCTCAAGTAACCGATCTATCGTCAGGCGATAGCTGCTACCGCACCGCGCTAGTCTCTTGACGAATGTCGAGAATGATTTCTCGAGTAACAGACCTACCGCCAGGCGACAGTGGTTACCGCGCCGCGCTAGCCTCTCGACGAGTGCTGGGAAGGATTTCTCGAGTAACCGACAAACTTTCAGGCGATATTGGTTACCGCACCACGCTAGCCGTTTCACGAGTCTCGTGACGGTTCGTCGACTTACTGACCTACCGCGTGGCGCTACCTTCTATCACGAAGCGCTAGATCTTTGAAAAAGGAAGATTCGTTTTGAAATATTATTCAAGATTTGGATGACAGCTGACACAACAAGCGCGCGAACCTACCGCCGGGCATTGGTCGTATCTCCGACGGTAGTGTATTTTCATGAAGACGTATAAAAGGCCGCCTTAGTTTTTGTGCCTCATGGATTGGAAAATGAAAAGTGACAGGAGTTCGTGCATTCTAGGGTTCAACCGCTCTTTCTTACGCTCCGTTCCAAAAGGTCTCCGTCGAAGAAGAAGAAAGTCATCTCCCTCCCATTCGTGAACGAAGGACTCTGGCGATCCAAGATCTATATCGAATATGAAGAGCCAACTGGTTGTTAGCAAACGAAGATCTCACGCGCCGGGCGCGGATCGCTCAACAGAGAAGTCGTCAAGAGGGAGAACTTCATCCTTTAAATTTTCTACATCCTTATTTCTATAATCTTTTCTTTTCTGAATCTTGTGGTGAGGGAAATTGACCGGAAGGTCGTCAAAATCCGGAAAGGGTTTTGTGAGAAATCAACTTGGAGGGTCGTCAGATTTTGAGGAGGATTCTGTGAGAAATCGTCCCGGGGAAGGGACTTCTAGATCAAGTGGATCTAGCGGGGTTCTAAGACCCTTCCTTGTGTGGAGGTGAAGAGCCGGCTCGAAGACCTTTCTCGGAGGGAAAGGGAGAGAACCAACCGATCTGTGGAGCGGATCGGTATAGAAACCAAAAGAGTTTTTATTTCTCATCGCCTTCGGTCTCCGGCATCACGGAGATCACATTTGTGTAATCATGTAGAACAATTGTTATTCTAATTCATGCAATGGAATTCTTGTTTCTGCTTTGATCAATTCTGTGATTGTTCTGATTTTGTTAAGTGAGTGCTTGTGTTGTGGGGCTTACAAACGAACTTGCATAGGAAAACGAGTTCATAGACTTGCCACCGCGCGTTAAATACATAGCGCGCTGTGGTAGCTTCCAGAACTCGAGTTTCTGAGCAATATAATTTTAATTTCAGTTCAAGGCGAAAAACCTTATTCACCCCCCCCCCCCCTCTAAGGTTGGCCACGAGATCCAACAAAACACTCTGTTTTCAGGTGTCGCCGAAGCGGTGATTTTCGGCGGCACCTTGGCCTCCTACCACCGAGGAAAGTTGTCCCCGACGGTTTATCCCTTCCCTATTGCCACCGTCGGTGCTGGAAAAGGCTAGGGTCCTGCGGCCACCACCCGACCTGTAGCTTGGGTCGGGTGGTGTCGGCGGCGCTCCGGCCGCCGGGAGGCCCATGTAGGACGTCCAAAAACTTAGAAAGGGGGGGAGAAGGTTCCACCTGTGCTAAGGGCTTGGGAAGGACCAGCCTGATTCACCATTAAAGGTGGCAGCGGTGGAGCTTGTGGGTAGTGGTTTCCGGCAAGGTTGAGCTCCGACGAGGGGACATGGGCTTGTCTAGGTTTGTGAGGAGGAGAGCAGAGGAATGGGTCTATTTATAGGTGGAGGAGAGGCCATCCCATGGCTCTTGCCGATGTGGGACTAATCCCATGAGGGGAGGAGCTCCTCTCCTCCCCTCCACTAGCCCTGGCTAGGTGGCAGCCATCAAAGGCCTACAGGTGGCAGCCATCTAGGGGAAGAAGAGGTGGGCTTGGGCCTTGGTTCTTAAGAAGAGAAAAGAGGAGGGGAGGGAGAAATTGGGCCTACCTTGGCCCATGGCTCATTTCCTATCAAGTTTGCTGGTTTGGTGGCCCAAGGAGTAAGAGGGGGTAGGGCCTTATGTTGGGTACATTGGTCACAATATACTTGAGTTGAAGAAGCCCTTTCAGTTCAATGATATACACATAGTTGTATTTGATGAATGTTAAGTTCATGTGTACATGCAAATAAAGCTAAGTACAAAATTGTCAAGATACTAGACATGTGTCGACACCTTTGTCAAGGATGTGCTGAGACAAGGAGAAAGTTGTGTCGACACTCAGGACTAGTGTAGACACACTTAAATAAAAAGTGCCGAGTCAAGGAGAAAGTTGTGTCGACACCCAGGACTTGGGTCGACACTATGATACAAGAAAACAACTTTGTCGACACTCAGGACTAATGTCGACACACACTGCACAAGTTGTGTCGAGACAAAGAGAAGTTGTGTCGACACTAAGGACAAGTGTCGACACACTCTATACAAGCAGTGTCGAGACTGAAGATAACTGTGTCGATACTCAAGAGAAGTGTCGACACACTTCACAAGCTGAGTCAGGACTGGAAGGGTAGTGTCGACACTTAGGACTAGTGTCGACACATTCTACATCAGCTATGTCGAGAAAAGGTGAAGGTTTTGTCGACACATTCAAAAGTATATCGACACCACTACAAGAGTAGTGTCGACACCCAGGACTGGTGTCGACACATCCAACAGTCAAGTTTTGACACTTCAAACAGATTTGTTTCCTAAGTACAGAAATCAAGTCAGAGGGTCTGACAACTGTCAGAACTATCGGAACTATCAGATGTCAGTCATTAACCGGATCAGGCGGTTACCTATGACAGAGCCTATATAAATAGATCAACTCATCAAAAGAGATAGAGAGAAAAATTTGGCAAGTTCAGATTTAAGAAGTTATCTTCTAGAATACAGAAGGTGGAGAGAAGCCGGATCAAGAATCATCTTCAACATCCTCCAGCCTAGATCTACATTAATTTCAACTTCAAGAAACTTTGAAAAGATAAGAAGGGCAGGATCAAACGTATTACTTCAAGATCAAAGGAAGCAAACCGATCAGGATCAGATCAAGAAGCAAACACTCATTCTTTTCTTGTTGGGTGACTTGTTCTCAATCAATCTCTTTTACTTTTATTAATTTTGTAAGATCTACCTATAGATCTGAGTGTAGGGGAAACATTTTATCTGAGATTGTAAGCCTATGTTATAAAGGCTGAAGTAGGGCATGGATTGTCTGAGGTAGGAGAAGAGAGAATTTCTCTGAGTTGTAGGGCAGCATTTTCCTGAGAAGTAGGAGTATGGATACATTCTGAGGTAGAGTTCTTAGGAAGAACTTGAGGTGTGGGAACTTGGTGATCTGAGTGGTAAGACTTGTAATGTCAGAGTTGTAGGAGCCAGTTGGGCTCTGAGCTGTAAGATCTATGGATCTGAGAAAAGGAAGAAGAAGGAGTTTGGCCAAATCTAGTTCATTGCTAGATAGGCGAAGGTGGAAAGTGGATGTACCCATAAATTGGGGAACCACTATAAAACTGTGTGTGTTGTGCTGTGTATGATGTGTTTGATATGCTGTGATAGTTCTAGATTGCTGGTAAAATTATCTTGTTTATCTGACTATGATATTTAACCGAAAGAAAATATATCTCTGAACTAAAAATGGGTAGTCAAGATTCAAATTGGACCTATTCACCCCCCTCTAGGTCACTCTCAATCCTTAAACAAATATTTACACCTTAGCCATTAATGAAGAGGAGGTGAGCACCTCTTTAGAAGAAAATTCCAAAAAATAGATTTTAGGGGGGGTGACCAAAGTCAACCCTATGTGGGTCCCCCCATGCTGGTCAAAATCAAAGTGAGTCCATAACATCTGGAGTTGGGTCAAAGTTGGGGTGTCGTGCCATAATTTGTGTGCGCACACTTTTCGGTGCACAACTATGCTTGATTTGCCCATTGATTGACTATCTGTTACTGAAATTGACCGAAACATACTTGGTTGACTTCATATTGGTTATACGAGTCAAATGTCACTGACCGGGGTCGAATTAGAGTTCGTTTGCTAATTATCTAAAATTCGCACGTCACAGCGCACTAAAACGGTCGAACTTATATTCGTTGTTAGACTTTGAATTGTGACGCAACGAGTTCCAATGCGTTCACATTGACTATACAAAGTCATAGGAACTAACATAACTCAAATCGTAGCTCTCTAAGTCATTATCCAAAAATCTCATTTTCGTGACGTTTTACGAGAAACTGCTATACTCACCATATGACCTTAGAGTTTAACGGGACGAGTTCTAATGCATTTGTATTGATTACACGAAGTCATAGGAACTGACAGAACTCGAATCAGAGTTCTCTATCTTTATACACCCTGTCTAGGGTTACCTCCTACCCGGTGTGGGTTGTGGGTAGAGATCCGGGTTACTTTTATTGGGCCCACTAGGGTTCTGGTGGCCCAATAAAAGTCGGGATGTTATACTACGAGCCTAGAAAGCATCATCAACAAGCGAGCATTCAAATATAGAAACGAGCAGTACAAAAGATCTGTTTTGTATTAAACGGCGAGTATTACAATACTTTACAGAATTTTCTAAGTTTCTACAACTTTCTATCATTAAAAGTTTGGATGCAGGATGGTCCCCGACTGACTAAGACTCGTCGTCGCCAGTATCAGGATAGTCCTTCTTATCTCCGAAGACACATCCTCATCCCCAGCTTTTTCTTCGCCATCCTCGTCGTCGTCGCTGTCGTCGTTACTCTCTCTGTTACTGTTGTCGCTGTAGCTGGATCCAAAAGCAGAGGAGAGGACGCGATCTGGCGAGTTGGATTTCTCAGCAAGTAGGCCCAGAATGAGGTCCGCGATCATCATGTGGTCTTCTTCTGGGCCGAGGAAGCTGTCGATCCTCAGCTTGGCGAGAACAACTTCCCTCGTAGTTCGCATTATCCCGCGACGGATGGCAGACATCTCATCCTCATGGAAGCAGATTCTCTTGCCCATCCCGTGCAGACTCTCCCCTTGTTGTTGCTCAGCAGGGCGAGTATCTGAGCAACCCGGACGATCTTCATGGGCGACTAGGCGAGTCTCCAACTCGGCGACCCAGATCTGCGCGACTTCCAGCTCGGTTTTGGTATCTGCGAGCTCCTGCTCAAGCTCAGAGATCTTCTTCGCCATCTCGATCTCGGCGTCCTGCGAGTATCAACAACAATCAGTTAGAAAAATCACCAAGTAAAATGACAACTATGTCACGCAAAGAATCAAGCTACCTCATAGTCCTTCCAGCAGACTGATTGCATCCCCAGATCGATCACCTTCTACACGATCTTCAGCGCCGCCTGAGTCTCGAGGAGCCTCCTCACGGTGTGGTGGCCCAGCTCAGTAGCCCGCAGGAGAACACGAGTTGTTTGGCGGGAGAGCACCTCTGGGCTGAGGTCTGGCATCGACTTGGCATCATCTCGCTCGTACAGTGCGAAAGCAATGTCGTAAGCCTCCCGTTGTACTCCCAATCTTCCGACCAGGCGGGTAGGTTGGTGCTCAGCGTCACCTTGTGCTCGCCTTCGACTCAAGACACCAGCGGGCCTCCAAAGGCATCCTTGTCGCCCCGCCAGAGGTTGTAGTTTGGATGGAAGTAAGGCGCCCCGACGTCGACGGGCAACTCCCTCCCATCGAAGAGCTCGCGGGAGATCTTCTCGCGCTTGCTCGCATGATCGGGGGACTTGACCATTTCTTTCCCCTTGCCGAGCTTTTTCTGCAACGAGGTCTTCTTGTCACTAGCACGTGATTGGCCCTTGGAGCCCGTGGGTGGCGGGATCTCCACTTTAGCAGACGAGTTCCTTTAATCTGGGCGCGACGAAGCAAATTCCTTCGCCGGAGGAAGTTGTTCTTATGGAAGCTCGCGAGTAGCTGCAGATATGGAAGAACAGTTAGTATTTTTGCACCAGCAATCAATCAAAGCGAGTATGGTGGAATATCACCATGTTCTACCTTCGTTGCGGAAGATCTCATCCAGCGAGTTGACATTCAGGTGCCCATGGATGACGTCGAATCGCCGACCGCGAAAGCCCTCAAAGAGTTTCTCGTGCACGCCTTCGAGGATGGGCGCCGAGAAGGCGACTTCGGTTGGCTGGTGCGTCCTGAGCGGTACTCCTTCGGAGTCACCGCCGACGATGACTGGATACTCGCCCCACTGGTGGACCTTGTTAGTCGTGCCAACCAGTGTGCAGACATGGTTACTGAAGAATATTTCTCCCTCAGAGGTCGCGGGGAAGGCAAAGACCTTCCTGAAGACGGAGAGGTCGAAGACGATCTTCTCTTACTGCAGGAAGCAGAGAAATTCCATGATCAAGGAAGACACAAGCAAGAACAACAAACTCACGAGCAAGGGTTGAAATTTGTAACAGCTTACTAAAGTCTCACCTACCCCTTCTATTTATAGGCAGAGGTCAGGGGGAATATCAACCTCGTGCAAGTATCAGCCTAAGTCACGTGCTAACTGAGAGATCCACCCTATTTACGAGCCATATCTAGCACAAAGCCGTTCATAATCTCGGCAGCTTGCCAGAACCTGCACGGACAACTCAAGACAGTGCAGAAAGAAGATGAAGTATTAAAACAAAAAGCGAGTATTATCATAGGGCGAAAAGATCAACCAAAAACAAAGTCAGCAGAATCAAAGCGAGATACAAACTCGGCTTATTACCTTAAAGAATAAGGCTCTATTTGTTTGAGCGTTTCGTAACTTCGTTTTGGGCAAACGCCACCGGAAGGAGGATAAACAAATGAACCTCCGGCGGCGTTTGCTCCGTTTCCACCCGCCCGCTTTGAGAAACGCCCCAAAAAGCTCCGTTTGGAGCAGCCATCTCCCCCCTCCGGTTCAAACTTTCTGTTTCCACCCGCCGGATCGACCCGACACCGCTGAAACAAATGAAGCCTAAAGTTCATTACAATAATCGCCAGAGGCGAGTTCAAATGGAAGAAAGGAAAAAGAAAAAGAATTCTAAGTCCTAGGAGCCCGCTGCTCGGGAAGAGGTGGATGTAGCCCAACACAGCCCATCTCGCGTGCTCGCCGAAAGTGCTCGTTGGCCACCTCCATCGCATCGTCTCCCCTCCGCAACTGCTCCTCCATCCTCGCTAGTCGCCCAGCAGATCCCATGCTCTCATGCATGTCGGCCATCTCCTCATGACGCAATTGTAGGCGATGATCAGTCATCAGTAGTCGCCGATCCAGCTCATTGATCACGTTGAAGCATGCATCATAAGCCGCCAGTCGGTCCTGTAGCTCTTCCATCTTCGCCATCCCCACCTCCAATGTCGAGATCCGTCAATAAGACTCGCAAATGGCGAGTTGGTCATACTTGGCCTCTAGCTCGATGTAGTCGTGGGTGGCAGCATGACGTTATTCGTGATTGGAGAGCTCGAGGGTGCCAATGAAAGCCGCACCAGGGGTTGCAGGGCAACCTGTCGAGCAAAGAGAAGTTGCTAAATCAGTTGGAAGCCAACATCAACAGTCAAACCAATTCAGTAGCAGTGCGACCTATCTTGCAAAGGGGATCATGATCGGCGAGGGGACGAGCTGCGACGAGTTGGTTCTCGCTGGCTGATGACGAGCCTCCTGGGCGCTCGACAGCCTGCCCCTGTCCGCAACCTCCAAGGTCGCGATTTTCGGTCCTCAGCAGGAAGTAGCTTGGGCGCCTTCTTTCCGAATCTTGCGCCGAGCTCTCCGGCGGTATCCGAGGAATTGTGGTTTCCGGGCAGATTTCAGGCCGAGCTTCGTTGCTCGATGGCAAAGGAGGAGGTGGAGGCAATGAGGTGCACCCCCTCGGTTGTTGCGAGCTGGCCGAAGGAAGCGGCGACGACAACAAAGGAATGCTCGTCGTCGGTAGCGATGAGGTGGTCACAGAGGCAAGGGCTTTGCTTACCCCAGATAGCGATGTCTTTGTCGCCGGAGGACCTTTATCCTTGCCTTAGGGGCGGGATTTTCAGACACTTTCTTGCTACCGATGTTGATCCAATCAGTGTGCTCAGATCGAGACTATTGCGGAGCTTCGAAGGAGACCAACAGAGTTGCTCGCAGAGGAGCAACATCCAGAGGCTCGCCTGCAATAGACGACGGAGGAGCTGCGAGTATGAAGAACAAGTCAACAAAGAAGCATACAGCTTAGTCAGCGACTCAGTTAGTTTTCAACAAGAAGGTAACCTTGCGAGCCAGCGAGATCTGCCTGCAGCTGTCCTTGGGACCCGACGAGTTCCGGGGCAGGAGGAGAAGACGGTGGGGAGAGTAGAGAGAAGCCGGGAATGGACAGCTCGAGAATGTCACTCAACCTGAGGTCGTCCAGGAGTTTCTGTGTACTTGCTAAAGGTTCGGGTAGGACAGCCGAGGAACTGATATTCTCGGCAGGCGGAGGTGGGTTGTCAGTTTTGGAGATGAGCAACCTCGTCAACTTCTTCTTCAATTTTTTCTTCTTTAGGGGAGGAAGATCGGCAGTAACATCCCCTTCTCGCGGCTTTTTTGGTCTTGAAGGCTCAAGGAATCCAGATAGTGCGACAAGGCTTGTATGGTAGACTTCCTCGATTGACTTCAACATTGCGTGCGAGTTCAGAAAGCATGTCTCAAAAACCACCCATATTTATAGAGTTTAGCAGACATCCATCAGATGCGAGTAACTCAGATATTCGTCCAAGCAGCTCGCCGAATCAGTGTTTGATGTTTCTTTTTGAGCTCCTATGTCGCTCGGAAAGAGTCGGGATTGTATACAACTCATATTCGTCGAGGGTGGATCCCTCCAGAGCCAGGTCAGAAAGGGTCAAAGTCGGCAATTCAAGACAGAAGTTAGAGTCAACGCGCAAGACGACAAAAGGCCTGAGCGAGTAAGACGAGCTTCATTTGCATACTCGCCAGGTAGGCGACTAGGTCGGTTACTCGCCTAGCCGAGCGAGCTACCACCAAGAAGTCACCTAGTCGCTAGGGGTGAGGTTGTAAATAAGACACCCCCTCTTTTTGGATTTGCCTATAAATAGGAGCTCATGGGTACGAGGAGACAAACTTCAGAATCTCGCAAAAATTTCGAGGTCTCTTTTTCTTAGACATCAGCTGAACCTTTGACCCCTTAATTTAGAGAGACCAATCGTGAGTTTGCGACTATCTATCTTAGTCGTCGCGACTTTATCATCAGCTAGTCTACCTCGTACCCTACTCAGTTATTTTTGGTTGTGGAGAGGTTGCTTCTTCTAAGCTTCCGGGTACGTAGTGAGACCTCCCTGCCGCAGCGTCTGGGTCCTTTTAGTTGTCTGACAGTTTCCGCGTTTTAGCCCGTTAGTCGTCGAGCCTGACCGCTAAACCGGTAATCTTAGGCAGTCTTAATCCGAATTTTTAGAGTAAGAGATTTTCCGACTTCAACAATTATATTATATTATTTTTAAGTGAAGTCATTTAAAACAGGAATTTTCAACAAAGTCGAGTAGAGCTGTCACTTAAAACTGAAAACTGTAAACCGAATCGGAATCACAAAAAATCAGACCGAACCGTTCATCAATTATTCGGGTTTCGGTTTGAATCTTAGAACTGTAAACAAGAATGATCCGGGTGCGGTTCCTTCATTTTTTTTATCCGGACCGTAACCAGAATAATAACATACAAGTCTCGAATGGTTTCAAAATTTCTAGACCTCATTCAAACCGAACCGACATAGAACCGAACCGTAATACGTTTATTATTATTATTTTAATAAAAAAAATTATTTATCATATAATTAGTATTTATTTTGTATATTGCTAATAAAAAATCACACTTGATTTGAGATTAAATATTTCCACCAATCACCACTTTATTTCATCTATTGGTCATTTAGTGGTAGAGGTTCACATCCAGCTTTATTTCAAATGCAGCTTTATTTCACATCCAGCTTTATTTCAAATGCAGCTTTATTTAACATCCAGCTTTATTTCAAATGCAGCTTTATTTCACATCCCGCTTTTCAACGGTACCGATGCGTGAACTTAGCGGAAGCCAAATCCATGATCGATTCGTTTTGAGAGCTGAGAGTGGAGATAACCGGACCTGAACCATCAATAAATAATTTGGTTTTATAATCCATGACTAATTTCAAGTTGCATCCCTCATACTTTTAAAATTACAAAAATATCTCTGAAGTTCACATTTCATAACATTAATCTCCCTTGAACCGGAACCGAACCGAAACCGCATAAAACCTGACCAAACCGCTAGTAAATAATTTAGTTTTGGTTTTTAGCAAATCAGAATCGGAACCGTATGCCCTACGACTCCAAAAAATTATGTTGAAAGCAGAACCGGAATCGGTTAAACAAAAATAAGATTTTGATTCTAACTTGAAGAATTGTTGTCTTAATGATTCGATTCACAATTTTAATAGAACCGAAGACAAACCAGAAACTTGACAACTCTAAAGTCAAGCGAGTCACTTAGGCTGCGTTTGACGCGGCTTATCGTGACTTATTTGCTCCGATGAGATTGGACAAAATGTCATTGTCATGCCAAAATTTTATGCCTCAGATTAACTTTTTTTTATAATATATGTGATACTAAATATAAATTTTATGTCAGTTACATTTTGTACAATCACAACCGAGCAAATAAGCTCGGATAAGAGAAGCAGCCACTTTGGTTCGGCTGTTATCCTAAACTCAAAAAAAACACGTAGACGACGAAGACCTAGTAGACCTGTTCTTTGCTGCTTAAGACGCCGATCGCAATCATATATCTCCTGCTCCTCCATTTCCTCCTCGCCGGTACACTCTCCAAAGCTTTGCGATAAGGAAGTTTTCAAGTAATTTCTCATATCTCCCTCTCCCTCCCCCTCTCTCTCTCCCTCCCGTTCGCTCTCTTTCTCTCCAGCTCTCTCTATCCTTCTCTACAGAGGAGCTGGGAATGTTGTTGCTTTGTGATAAATAAGCTTCTCCTGCTTTAGGTTTCTCTTGGCATCTCTTATAGATCATTGATGGCCACGTTCTGAAAATTGGCAAGTGCATGAGGATGGTCTGAGACATTGGATTCTCAGGCAACCCATGCGACCATTATTGGGATTTAAGGGCCGAAGGTTATAGATCGCTCATAAAAAGAGAAAGAAGAAGAAGATGAAGTATTTTCTCTGTTTCTCTGGATGGGTTTAAGCTTGATTTATAATACCTGAACGTAATCATATTTAGACTCCTCCAGGCCTGCCCAAAAGGCCCGATCGGGCCGGCCCGGACCGGGCCTGATCGGGCCCGGGCTTTTGCAAACCGGGCCTAGCCCAGGCCCTTTCTTTATCGGGCTCGGGCTGGGCCCGGGCTTTGACCCCGGGAAGGGGCCCGAGCCGGCCCCCCGTGCCAGGCCGGGCCGGGCCGTGCCCTCTTAATAAAAAAAAACTCTTTACAAAATTTAAAAAATTGAAATAAAAATTAGAATAAAAAAATTATTAATATTAAAATTTTAAAAAACAAATTACACTTTTAAAAAATAAAAGTAGAAAAAAATGAAACTTATTATTTTAAATGATAATAAAAAAATTACATTTTTACAAATTCAGGTTGTCCATCTCTTCTTCAATTTCCTCGGAGCTCTCCTTCAACGCTGAAATGTGTTGCTTCCTATTCGTAGCATCCAAATAATCCTTGTAGCAGATGCATAGTTCGAGTGATTATTCATTTAGTCGGCTCCTCCGCGTGTTCAAAATCCTGCCACTAAGAGAAAAAGCGGACTCCGAAGCTACTGTACTAGCTTGAATTGTTAGTAAATCACGGGTCATATATGCCAAAATAGGATAGGTATTGGCTTTACCTTTCCACCACTTTAAGATATCGAAGTTTTCGATCTCTTCCGTAGTCATAAAATCACGAAATTGCGTTTTCGTATACAGTCCTAATTCGTTTAAACTACTCGATGCGCGTGCTTTTTTTCCTGCAAGCTAATTCTAAAATTTTATTTGTAAAAGAATCTTTTTGTCCTAGGTTGTGTTATTTCTTCTCGGGGTCGTGAGCAGTGGCGGAACTAGGATTTTGAAGCCGCACGGGCACAATCTAAGTACCGTCCAAATGTCGGGAGACAGCGCACCTTGAGCGGGGGTTCGGGGGCAGCGTCCCCGAAAATTTTTTTTTTTGCAAAGATATTTTTGTAAGAAAAATATTGAACACAATATTACAATCAAAAATTGAACACAATATTACAAAAGAAAGGTTTAGATCTGAAAAATTTACAATTCAACAAGATATTTTCCGTTGACACATGCTCTGAAAACGTGAAATAATAGTTTCTGTTGTAATAGTATCGGCAACTTCTTTTTCAATGTAAGCAACCAAGCAATCATTCATCCATTCATCCCCCATTCTATTTCGCAGCCGATTCTTTATGATCTTCATTGCAGAAAACATTCTTTCAACAGTAGCTGTAGCAACTGGTAAGAGGCAAGCCAACTTCAACAATCTAAAAACTAACTGATAGTGATTATCTTTTTTTAATTCAACCATTTTTTTCAGAAGATCACTAATTCCTTTAACATCAGAAAATGTGTCTGTTGATGTAGAGCGCATATCAAAAATATATATGTCAAGTTGTCCTTCAAGTAACTGTAGCTCTATTGGCGTAAAATCATACGGATATAATGCAGCAAGATGAAGTAATTTTTGTTTATCATAAGAACTAAAATGATCCTTTGGGTCTAGACAAGCAATACATAAGAGTAATTCTGTGTTTACTTCATCAAAGCGATCATTTAACTCATTTAGCATCCAATCAAGCACTGCATTAAAAATTTCAATTCTGAAATAATGTTTATTTGTAATCTCATGTGCATTGCGTCTTGATCTACCTTGCTGAACAAACTTCTCTTCCATATTAACAACTTCTATGTCATGTTTTCTACAGAAAGTTGAAACTTCGGTCATAAATATTTCCCACTCAGCTTCATAATTTCTCATCTTCAATAATAATAGTTTTGATAATTTTACGAAATGCATAGCATTTACAATATCTTGATCTTTCCTCTACAATGCTTGAGATAGTTCATTTGTTTTTGACAAAATATTTTTCATCAAATGAATAACAAATGCAAATTTGAAAGTCAAGATAACTTGAACAAGTGCGCTTGCCATTCCTCTTTGGTTTCCATCTGCCCCATCAACTATGATAATCTCCAGCACATCAACAATAGAAGAGAACATGCGAATAAAGTTTAAAACTGTGCCATAATGTGACCCCCACCTCGTATCACCAGCGCGTTTGAGCTCTAAAGGTTGATTCAACCCTCGTCCACTTTCCAAGTCCCCACATCCAAGCTCTGTAGCAACTCGATCAACTTCCAAGGCTCTAAGAGAATCACGGCGTTTGCAAGAGCCACCAACAACATTCATTACTGTGTTAATAAGTGTGAAAAGCTCAGCAATATCAGAATTTTTTTCTGCAACAGCTACCAGTACCAATTGCAGTTGATGTGCAAAACTGTGAACATAGAAAACGCAACTGTTCTCATTTAAAATTAAAGCTTTTAACCCCCTGAACTCTCCTTTCATATTGCTAGCACCATCATATCCCTGCCCACGCAATTTAGAAATACTATGACCATATCTCATAAATAAATGATCTATAGCTGCTTTAAGGGATAACGCGAAAGTATCAGCTACATGAACAAACCCAAGAAGACGTTCTGTGATCGTGCCATTGGAACTAATATATCGTAAAACAATAGACATCTGCTCTTTTGTAGATACATCACGTGATTCATCCACTAAAATTGTATAACGGTCTTCTCCAATTTCTTGAATAATTTTATTTGTTGTCTCTATTGCAATTGCTGATACTATTTCTTTTTGAATCTTAGGCGATGTAAGTTGACAGTTTTGAGGAGCATTTTGTAACACAACTGAGTTGATGTCATTATTATGTGATGCAAGAAACTCCAGAAGATCAAGAAAATTTCCTCTGTTGGTAGACTTTTTAGTCTCATCATGACCACGAAAGGACAATCCTTGTCGTAAAAGAAATCTAACACAATCGATTGAAGCATATAAACGAGCGCGATAATCCAAACTTTGTTGTTCATCTTGTCTTGCAAAAGCAATTTGAATACCTTGTTTTTGATTCATCAAAGACTCGCATAATTTTCTAGAAGCATTGTGTGGAGTAGTGTGACTTCCGACATGTCTGTCCAATACTGATTTATCTTTCCAATTTCTGAAGCCTCTCGTGGTAAAAGTAGGCTCACAACCCCTTTGAGGAAAAATATAACAGTAAAGGCAAAATGCTGCATCTTTTTCTTTGCTGTATTCTAGCCATCCCTTAAACTCGTTAAACCAATTTTTATTAAAGCGTCGAGCTTTGTTTCCGATTTCTATTTGGGGAAAACTTTCAAGATGAGGTTGACAAGGACCCTTTTGCAAATAATATCTTCGTATAGACTCTTGAATATTTGCATCGTAGGAGTTGACAGGAAGTCTTAAGCCCGGGTCTGAAGGTAAATCTTCAATTTTGAACTCGTCTACGCGACTTCTTTTACCAATTGCAACTATCTCCTGAGAATCTAACGAACTTTGACATGCTCCTTTTTTTGAAAAAAAATTATCCATTGCACTAACTAAAACGCTGCATAAAATCGACGGGACATTACCGTTAGCACCTGATAAAAAAGTATCTAATTTGATTGTCTGACCATAACAATTTAGTCTGTACTGAATTCAAAACGGCGGCAAATCCTGACGGTACACGGGGCAATGCCCCTACGGCCAAGCGCGACCGTACCAGGCCCGCGAGGGAAAGTATTGTCAAAGTATTGTCAAAGTATTGTCAAAGTATTGAACACAGGATAAAATTCAACTCCAAATCTCCAAGAAAGAAAAATGTTTGCACTTTTCTCAGAAAAATCAACAGATCTTGCAATCTTCAGTTGATCAACCTCCCTAACATTTCAATTGATTAAACAAACTGCAGCCTATGGGGACATCAAATTAAAAATTCCAATTGATTGCACTTTTTTGAAGAGTTTAGAAGATGCTAGTGGGAATGCGATCTGAGAAGATATTATTCCAAAGTAACCAATAGAAAATCTTATGCGTATAAAATATACCTAAAACAGATTAAGCAAAATTTCACCCAATAGACTAAAGCAAGATTTCATTTTTGGTGCGGTGGTGAATACAACTATTGAAGTAAAGCAAAATTTCTCACAATACAAATAATGGAAGATAATTCCCTAATTCCAACTAGGCACAATTTTAAATTTTTCACACTACAAAGAATGAAAGGTATTCACAGTTCAACTATTGAACTAAAGTAATATTGTGAGTAATTCAGGAATTAATTTCAACTAGGCACAGTTCAACAATTGTGAGAAATTTAGGTAAAACATTCAGGAATTAATTCCAACTAGTCACAGTTCAACAATTGTGAGAAATTTAGGTAAAACATTCAAGAATTTTCATATTCATTTTCATTTTCAGATCTGTAGGCCTAGATGAAGATTACATTTTCTTTCATTTATTTAGTTTGAATATTCCAGTAAGTCTCCCGACTCTTCTTCACCAAACACTAACTGATCCTCTTCATTTACTTTTCATCCAATTTATTTATTAACTACTGATTAGCAATATCTACATCATTTGTAGAGCATGGGACAATAATGCCAGGATGGTTGTATTTTGAATCAAAGGTTAATTATGTATAACAACTCACACTCAACCCTTAAATGAAAATCTGAACAAAGTAAAAAACCAGGGAAAAACTGAATCTGAACAAAGTAAAAAATCAGGGAAAAACTGAACCATTAACATTCTCTATATCTCATAATCAGGGAAAATCAGGACCATTAACATTCTCTATATCTCATAATCAGGGAAAAACTGAATCTGAACAAAGTAAAAAATCAGGGGAAAACTGAACCATTAACATTCTCTATATCTCATAATCAGGGAAAATCAGGACCATTAACATTCTCTATATCTCATAATCAGGGAAAAACAGGGAAAAACAGGGAAAACAGGGGAAAACAGGGAAAGAAGAAGAAGAAGAAGAAGAAGATACCCTAGCGGCGGAGCAGCGGAATCGGGAGCAGGCTAGGGCACGGAGCAGACGGCGGGAGTAGCTTGGCGGAGCAGCAGAATCGGGAGCAGGCTAGGGCACGGAGCAGAAGCGGCGGGATTTCTCGGAGTAGCTTGGCGGATCAGCGAATCGCAGCGGGATTTAACACCGCGGAAAAAGCCGCTCGGGCACGTGCCCGAGCGTGCCCAGTCATAGATCCGCCCCTGGTCGTGAGCCATATAAGTTGTCGTAATAATTAAAACATTCGGTAAAAATAGAATTAAATTTAGTAGTACTAACGTCGTCAACGTCATCGAAACTTATATTTATGTCTAAGTTAACGTTAATTTCATCTATTAAATTTTCTACGCCGTCTACAGTGAATAACAGGTTTAAAGCGGCGGCGCATGAAAATGCAGGAGGCATTTCTCTATAATATTTTTTTAAAAAAATTTCTATTACTTCAATTAAAGGAAGTCATCCGGAGTGTTGCTTAAAATAGTTAAGTTTTTGTGCGATATTTACAAAATTTTCAACTACTAACGAGCTAGTGGGATAATACACACCAGATAAAAAAACAGTCGTCCTATAAAAACATTTTAATAAATCCATATAATGAAATAGTACGTCCCAATCGTTATCAGTTAAATTATGATTATTTGTCATAGTGTAATATTCCATAAGAAGTGTTTTTTGTTGAAACGCTCTTTTTAACATTTTATATGTGAAGTTCCATCTTACAGGCATATCAAATTGAGGTTTCAAATATTTTTTGACCTTGTGCGATCACAAATTTTCGAAAATCTTGACTTCACTGTTTGGTACAATAAATAAATCTAAGCATAGTACGAATTTTCTCAACATATGGTTCCATAGCTTCTAAACTATCCTGTACCACTAAGTTTAAAACGTGACACACACATCGAGTGTGAAAAAACGCACTGTTGAGCATTGATTTTAATTCACGTTTTAACCACTCTACTGCGGTGTTGTTATTACTAGCGTTATCAAAAGAAATACTCATTATTTTATCTTTTATTTTAAATTCACGCAAACATTTAATAATTACCGAATATATAGCCTTACCCGTGTGCGGAAATTCAAAACCTTCAAAACATATTACGCGCTTATTTAAATCCCATGAAACGGGATCGATCCAATGAGCCGTTATACAAATATAAGATAACTCTACCCTTACGCTACTACTACAAACGTCGCTCGTTAAACTCACACGTCCCTCGAAAGTTTCAAAAAATTTTATTAAATCTTGTTTTGCGTCAAAATATAATTTAAGTGCGTCGCGTCTAATAATGGATCTACTTACCTGTTGATATTTGGGCTGAAGCCCTTCGTGTATATACTCTGTCGTCTCATCGTTGTCGTAGTGACTGAATGTCAACCCACGTCTGATGACGTTTTTCACCTGTAGGTCACGCTGTCTTGCTTGATCGTACGTCCAAATTTGTTCTGATGCTGATATTTGTCCCTGACTGGACTCGGGAGCTTGCTTTGCAAAACATGACTTAGCGTGTCTCGCTAGTGTTGAGTTGCCGGTAAGAGTTAGCAACTTTGAGCACAACTTGCACCGCTCCTTGAATTCGTCGCCGACTTTAACCTTGTCAAAATGCTCCCAGACGGGCGCCCTCCGATTATGCTCCACCACTTCGGCCGTGCTTTGAGTCGACGACGCCGGCGTTGAGGAGGACGATGCCATGCAGCGAGAGAGAGTAAGAGAGGGAGAGAGTAAGTGTGAGAGAGTGGAAGAGAGAGAGAGAGTGGAAGAGAGAGAGAGAGAGAGAGAGAGTGGAAGAGAGAGAGAGAGAGGGGATCAGGTAGAGGGGGGGGGGGGGTTATAAAAAAATTTTAATAAATTTTTTTTAAAAAATAAAATATGGCCTAGGGCCTAGGCTTTTGCCTAGGACCTAGGCCAAAGCACTGCAGCAGCCCTGCTGGCTGCAGTTCCAACGGCTCTTAGAGCCATTGGCAGCAGGTCCGGGCCGGCCTGCGGGCCCGGTCCGGGCGTCGTCCGGGCCCGGGTCCGGGCCCAGGCCGGCCCGATTTTCGGGCTTTGCCCGGCCCGGCCCGGGCCGGGCATCGGGCCGGGCTAGCCCCCAAAACCAGGGCCCTGTAAGGGCCCTGAGCCCGGTCGCGGCCCGAGCCGGGCTTTTTCCGGGCCGGGCCGAAATAGGCTTTCGCCGGGCCGGGCTCGGGCCGGCCCACTGGGCCCGGGCCTTTTGGGCAGGCCTACTCCTCCTCCACTCCCTCCTCGCCATTACATTTCCCAAATTGAGCGACAAGGTTTTCCATCTACTGCCTACCTACTAGGCTATCTTATGGTTTGAAAACCAGTAAAAAAGAAACAGCAGTGGTGATTTACTGAATTTGGCTTGCTTGAAATTTGTTTTTTAATCCTTCTAATTAATTATCTATTTCAGGCTAGGAAGCACCGGTACGAGTACGGGTACCGCGTACGATACGTACCTGATACGACGGCACGTCAAAATTTAAAAAACAGGGATACGGGTACGACATGATATGCAATAACAAATATTATATATGTATATATATATATATATATATATATATATATATATATATATATCAAGTGCAATAAATAGTTCTCAAAATCAAGGTTTTGAAAACCGGACCGGGTATGGAACCGGTGGAGGGAGAGGTTCAAGGTTGAACCGGGGTTGAACCGTTATATATATATATATATATATATATATATATATATATATATATATATATATATATATATATATATATATATATATATATATATATATATATATATATATATATACGAGTCGCAGGCACGGGCCTCCGGCCCCGATGGCTACGCGCCACAGTACCTGGCCGCCGACGGCGGGCTTCGCCCGCCCCACCACCCGTGACAGGCTCCGCCCGCACCCCCCCGACGGGCTCCCCCCGCCCCTTGTGACGACGTCACAACTTTTTTATAATTTATATTTTTATATTAATTTAAATTTGCATTTTTAAAATATTCTATATATTAATATAAAAAATATATATATATATTATATATAATATGCGGACAAGGGTTGTGTGCGGGCGTACGGACAATCAATTTTGGGGATCAAGATTGTTTTAAATTGAAAAGTGATCAACATAAAAGTTGTAGATCTCGGAGAGACGAACAACTTTCATGTTGATTACTTTTTGATTTTGAGCCATTTTGACCCTCATATTGGGATCAGAAAATCGGAAAAACACACGCTTTACTGTAGCAGTCTCGCCGCCCCAAATTTCGAGGCCCAAATTGAAGGTCAAGACTTCTCTAAATCAAAAGGTGATCAACATAAAAGTTGTTCGTTTCGCCGAGATCTACAACTTTCATGATGATTATTTTTCGATTTGAAACCTACTTGATGTTTGCCCGTACGCTCGCACTAGATATGTCATATATATATATATATATATATATATATATATATATATATATATATATATATATATATATATATATATATATATATATATATATATATATATATATATATATAATATCGAAATAATGAAAATAGACGTAACGCGTATTTCCAAATGTACATGCGTATATAATATCAAACTTTACATTTATATGCATATGTGTTTTTATTATATATATTATTTTTTATAAATTTGTATATTATATATTTTAAAATGAGTCATCAAAAACCAACTGGCCGAGTGGCTTGCCTCCTTACTTGTTTTCAAACTGATATGAGTTTGAAACCTGCTCCCCATATAATTTTCAGTATTAAATTTTGGGCGTCATGGCCCGCCCGATCTTTGAAAAACCCGCCTGGTTTACGGTTCAGCGGCTCAACCGGCCGGTTTTTCGGTTTTTCGGTTTTTACCCGGTCCTGAGAGGGGCCAGTTTTATAGGCCTGACCGGACCGCCCAGGTGGCCGGTCGGCGGTCCGACTGGTCGAACCTGCCGGTCCGGTCCGGTTTTTAAAACCTTGCTCAAAATATCGAAACATCAAACATATATCATAACTTGAAGTACAAGTGCACAAATCAATGCAACATAACATGAAGTTTTCAAATCTTAAGAATTCGTAAATATTACAAAATTTAACATCGTATATGTTTAAACTTAAATCTACTCATCATTTTTTTCTTCTTCATTGTTGGAGATCAATATCTTGAATCTTCAGTTAGTCTAAACACAAGTTAGTCATTTTGTTAATAACTTGCGTCGTATCAAAATATTCAATACACGTACTTGTAATAGAAACGTACTAGTACTGGAAACATACTTGGTACAGATACACAACTTAATTGTATGTACCAGCACTTCCTAGCATAGAGCTAAGTCCAACTGTGTCCACATAGATGTATCCGTCGAGTATCGTGTACATACCAGTACCGGATACATATCCGGTACGGGTACGCTACCTTCAGGGAAGTATTTGTGCTTCATAGATTTCAGGCAATGGTTGATTTTCTTGCATCATTTTATTCGCATTATCCAGGCAATGATGAATGATAGCCTGAAATGAAATGAAGATGAAATTTTTCCTACTATGTAGTTGACTTTGAGAATGGCCTGGGAAGGTACTTCTCAAGCAACCCGTGCAACTATTATTGTTGGAAGGAGGCTGGAAGTCACCAAGCCTCTAGTTCTCTGCCTTGATTCCTTTTTTGTCCGTTTGCATCCCTCTCTGTCCAACCACTATTATATACATCTTACTATATTAAAAGGAAAAAAAAACATCCTTTGGTTGAACATTGGATTTCCAATTTTACCCCTATTTATTAAAAGTATTTCAATTTTAAAAATTTATGTGATTTTTTATTTATTTTAAAAATTTGCTCTCATGTAAATGAAGTTCTCCAACTACAATAAAAAATGTGTTCTCTCCGCCGCTCGCAAACTCCCGTGCATACTGCAAAAATGAGCGACGAGCATAGTATCACTCAGAGGCTTGTGATCTGCGGGAGCGCTGTCGCACCGGGAAAATGTCGCGTCCGGGATAATGTCGCGCGGATGTATTATTACACTTGGTCGTAGGGGCAGAGCCCCATGCCTGTCACTCGAATATTTATATATATATATATATATATTAAATTTGTCGTATTGGTTAAAGTGTTGTTGCCGACGCGCACGAACAATGCCGACGCGCACGAACAATGCCGACGCGCACGAACAATGCCGACGCGCACGAACAATCGACGCCCACGAACAATGACGACGCACATGAACAATGGCGACGCGCGAACAATGTTGACGCCCAAGAACAATGCCGATGCCCACAAGCAATGGCGACGTGCGCGAACAATGCCGACGCGCGAACAATGCCGACGCCCAAGAACAATGCCGACGCCCACAAGCAATGGCGACGCGTGCGAACAATTCCGACGCGCAAACAATGCCGACGCCCACGAACAATGCCGACGCCCAAGAACAATGCCGACGCCCACAAGCAATGGCGACGCGCACGAACAATTCCGACGCGCAAACAATGCCGACGCCCGCGAACAATGCCGACGCCCGCGAACAATGCCGACGCCCGCGAACAATGCCGACGCGCGCGAACAATGCCCACGCGCACGAACAATGACGACGCCCACGAACAATGCCGACGCCCACGAATAATGGCGACGCGCGCGAACAATGACCACAAGCACGAACAATGACGACGCCCACGGACAATGCCGACGCACACGAACAATGACGACACCCACAGACAATGCCGACGCCCACGAACAATGGCGCCGCCCACGGACAATGCCGACGCGCACGAACAATGACGACGCCCACCGACAATGCCGGCACGCACGAACAATGCAGACGCCCCCGAATAATGTCGACGCCCACGAACAATGTCGACGCCCACGAATGAAGGCGACACCCGCAAACAATGATGACGCGCACGAACGATGTCGACGCGCACGAATGATGTCGACGCTCACGAACAATGTCGACGTCCGCGAACACCTTCGTGTCATTGATGCTTGGTTTACTTTTATCCGAATTCCACAGAAGCCGTTTTCGGTTTCAACAGAGCTCACTCTCAAATTAAGACGATCTTATTCTATAGATAGGAAGAAAATCAAGAGACTTACAACACCTCTTATTATCCACTTGAGTTTGGAGCTCACATTCCAGAAGAGCAATTTATGAGTTTTGTCAATATAAAAACAAAAAACTGGGCCAATTTTGGGAATAGAGCCAGCCGCTTGGGTTCGGCGGGTTATCCTAACTGAAATCAACGGTAGAGATTATTTTTACGCAAATCCCCAGGAAAGACCATCTCGCCATTCAAGCCTCAAGGTCGCAAAGCGGTATCCGACGAAGCTTTTGGGGAAGGAGGAGAAATGGGTGCGTTGGTATCAGAGTCAAACCAGAGAAAAGCAGGAAGACGACGAAGAGCTAGATCCGCTCTTTGCTTAGAGCAACTCCAATGGGGATCTCTATATTTAGAGATCCCCATTGTACCATGTTCTCTAAATATAGAGAACATAGCAACTCCAATCATGTTCTCTATATTTAGAGAATATGTTATTTTAATATATATATATATACATATATATAATATTTATATTATATTTATATATTAATATGTATAAATAAATAAATATAAATTTTAAATATGTATTAATATCTAATTTAAATTTTAAACAATATAAAAAAAACAGTTTTTTAATTTTTGCCGCAGCCTCTATTTTCTCTCTCCCCCTCTAAATTTAGAGGGGAGAGAGAAGATCTCTAAATTTGGAGGGGGCAATGGCGAAGGATTGAAGGGATTACAAACACTATTTTGAGAGAATAGCGATGGGTTGGAGTTGCTCTTACGACGCCGATCGCAATCATATTTCTCCTGCTCCTCCACTTCCTCCTCGCCGGTACACACTCCAAATCTTTGCGACAAGGAGGTTTTCAAGTATTTTCTCATATCTCCCTCCCTCTCCCTCTCCCTCTCCCTCTCTCTCTCCCGTGCGCTCTCTTCCTCTCTAGCTCTTTCTATCTTCTCTACAGAGGAGTTGGGAATGTTGCTGCTTTGTGAGAAGTAAGTTTCTCCTGCTTTAGGTTTCTCTTGACATCTCTTTAGATCACTGATGGCCACGTACTGAAAACTGGCAAATGCGTGAGGATGGTCTGAGACTTTGGATTCTCAGGCAACCCATGCAACCATTATTGGAATTTGATGGCCGAAAGTTACAGATCGCGCATAAGAGTTCCTTGTGTTACTATCCCTTAAAAAGGAAAAGAAGAAGAAGAAGAAGAAGCTTTCTAGATGTTGCTATTTTCTCTTTTTCTCTGGATGGGTTGAAACCTCATTTATAATGCCAGAAGGTAATCATATTTCACCTGCTCCTCCACTTCCTCCTCGCCATTACATGATTACACTCCCCAAATTGACCCACACATAAGCCTTAGCGCCATGAAGTTTTCAGGCAATTTCTCACATCCTCTCTCTCTCTCTCTCTCTCTCTCTCTCTCTCTCTCTCGTGCGCTCGCGATCTCTCTCTAGATCACTGATGGCGACGTGCAGAAAAATGGCAAATGGGTGAGGATGGTCTGAGACTTTGAATTCTCAGGCAACCCATGCGATCATGTAAGTAGGGAATGAGGGAGGGCTTCTACTTTCGGTTGCTTATCAGTTTGTGGTGAGAATTTAATGATACAATTGGGCTTAAATTTCAGAGATCTGCCTTGATAGGGATCTTTCATCATCCTGGTTTTGGAGTCGCAATAAGGCTTTCCATCTACTGCCTACTCGGCTATCTTATGGTTCTGAAACCAATAAAAAAAAGAGCAGTGGTGATTTACTGAAGAATTTGAGAAGCATTTGGCTTGCTTCAAATTTGTTTTTTTAAATCCTTCTAATTAATTCTCTATTTCAGGCAATGATTGATTTTCTTGCATCATTTTATTGACATTATCTAGGCGATGATGAATGATAACCTGAAATGAAATGAAGATGAAATTTTTCCTACAATGTAGTTGACATTGAGGATGGCCTGGGAAGATGCTTCTCAAGCAACCCGTGCAACTATTATCTCTTTCTTTCTTTAACCTCTAGATCACGGCGTTTAGGCAATTTTTTGAGAAGTGTAGCATTACTTGTTTTTGTTGAAATTTCACTCAAGATGATCAACAAGATAGTCTTACGCTAAATTAATATTTTCAGAGCTATCAAGATCACACCTTGATCAAGCAGAAACTGGGAAAACAAGCTCAAACACCAGATGCAAACAGAAGGAACAAACAAATCAAATTTTTATTAACTTCTTTACAGGACGAGGTATACGTGACAAGACATGATTTTGCCAGTACACAATGAAAAGCAGAAAAGATTACAAGAATCAATCTGAGTGGACAGAATCGGAGACCGCCGAGACCGCTGGAACTGCTGCTAGATGACGAATAGAATACGGAGTCCGCTGAGACCGCGATGTCGCGCGGACACACCGTTATTCGCTGACTGCTGCAAGCTGCCGCCGAACAGAAGAACAGATCGCCTAACCACCGAGTCCGGCGAACGGTTATTGAACTTGGAAAAGTTGAGGCCGAGAAAACTGACAAGCTGCAGAAACGACCTACTGATACCGCCGATTGCAAACCACAAGCTTCATTGAACCTGATCGAAGTCAGAACCAAACTCCTGGCTCCACAGTGCTAGCTACGCAACCTGCAAACAACAACCAGTTAACTCTTCTCAAACCGCGCGGACAAGAAAACCGAGGCCGCAACAATTAACCAAGTCTCAACTTGAGGTGTCAGGGGGGCTTATTTATAGGTGCGGGGTGGAGTGTGATCACCGCCCTATGAGATAGGCTAACCGCCCTCTGATCGCAGCTAACAAGACAGTCTGCCGAGTCCGCACTGTGCGCACCAACAATGCCGGACTCGCGACCAACCCGCCAAACATCAAGCGAAGACAACGCAAGATCGCAGCCACAGCTGACCTGCTAGCCAGATTTCCAGTCCGCACAAGGCAGCCCGCTCAGAACTCAAGGTGTGCCGAGCACCACCCAAACCGCTAGGCACCAAGGCACGAAGACAGTCCGCAAAAAACTGGCGGACACCGCATCAATCCGCATGTCCGCGACCAACAGGCACTCTGCCCGGTCACCCAGCGGACAATGCGGACTGGCGAACACCACATCAGCCCGCAACATGACCACGACTAGTGAACACCCGGGACTTGTCACAGACTGTGACCAAGTCCACCAAACAAACCAAGAGCCTGGCGCGAGTTCGGCGGCCAAGGCCCCAGTCTGCCAGCTCCTTGTGTAGATCGCCAAAGCTCCACCTGAGCAAGGCAGAACTCGCAAGCTCCAACTCGCACAGCAGCCAAGCCAACAGCCAACTGTCGGACTCGCAACCAGTCCGCGCAGTCCGCAGATAAGCTCCAATCCCGCAAACCAAACTGGCGATAAGCCAGATCGCAGAAGCAGGCGGACTCCAATCCAAGTCCGCCCAGCATGGCGAACTCCATTTTTATCCACACGGCTACCTCCAGAACCACATCAGGCGGCCGTCACCAGACCGCCAGCCTGCTCCATCTCTCCGCATGGACAGTTCGCCCAGGCCGTCAGGTCTGCCCGATCACCCACTTTCACTTCATAAATTTCAACAGTTTTGTGGTGAGTTCCTAATGTTTCCTTTTGAGAAAGGCAACGACGATTCATGAATAAGCTATGTGCAATGGTAATAGTATTGAGAATGGCCCGGTGCTTGGATTTTTATTAGCCAACCCATATTATCATTGTTGAAATTGGAATAGCTGGATATCAATGAATGAGAGTTATAACTCTTCATGGAAGATTTTGGAAAATATCCGAGTCTTTCTTTGTGGGGGAAGAAATCCTATATTATATTTTGATTTGAACCCTTTTCACATTGCTATTAGCATAAAGAATTCATTATTATAAGAATGATGCAACATTCAAAATTGCCACATACCCTTATTCTTTTATTACAATGGCTTAACATATAGCCTTATTCTTTTATTCTTATTAATCTTCTTTTATCCTTCTGTTTCTATCCCTTAAAAAGGAAAAGATGAAGAAGAAGCTTAATACGAATAAAAGAATAAGTCTATATGTGGCCATTTTGCTCATGTACACAATTCACTGCCCAACACTAAGAACCATAGAGCATCGCTGGTCTAATTGCAGTACGGTAAAACTTTCCCTTAAGTTTTAATGTTACTTTACGATCACATAAGATCCCTGATGCGCGTCTCCACTTCAACCAACCCGCTTGGATTCTATGTATCATATCTTTAACAATATCTCTGTTGTTTTGAACTATCGATCCAAGATATTTAAAACACTTACTACCAGAAATATCTTGATCACCCAACTTAATAACGAAGTCATCCGTCCTTCTTGCACTGCTAAATTTAAGCTCCATAAATTCCGTC
Organism: Platanthera guangdongensis; assembly: GCA_039583875.1. Lineage (NCBI taxonomy): Eukaryota > Viridiplantae > Streptophyta > Magnoliopsida > Asparagales > Orchidaceae > Platanthera > Platanthera guangdongensis. Next base: position 143,457,713 of record CM077155.1, on the reverse strand, counting down.
CTTGTCTTGCTCAACTTAAAACCCTTTTTCTATGGTGTCTCGCCAAGATTCAAGTTTTTCTTTTACACCCTCACACATCTCGTCGATCAAAACGATATCATCCGCAAATAATAAACACTAAGATATTACTTGTTGGATATGTCTGGTGAGTTCATCTAGGATAAGGGTAAAGAGATAAAAGCTTAAAGCTGAACTTTAATGTAAGCCAACAGTGATAGGGAATTCTTGTGTTAATCCTCTAGATGTCCTCACCCCTGTCACTGAATTTGTATACATATCTTTGATTATGTCAATGTATGATATATTTACACCTTTCTTTTCTAATACTCCATAAGATCTCTCTTGGAACTCTATCATAAGCCTTCTCAAGATCGATAAACAACATATGCAAATCTTGTTTTCTTTCTCGGTAGTTGTCAATAAGCCTCCTCAAGAGATGTTTAGCTTCGATGGTCGACCGCCCTGACATGAATCCAAATTGTTCCCCTGAGATGTTAGTCTCCCGCTCGTGTGTGTTTGTAGGGTTATTTATCGGGACATGAAGTTTTTGTAATTACAACTTGTACTCCTATAACTTTCAAAATTACAATTACCCCCCCCCCCCCCCTCAATGTGTACATTTCATAATATTTATCCACAAAAATACCCCCCCTGAAGATTTACTCCAAGGGGCTACTCTTGTGCATTGATGTTATGAATTGTAAACATTGAGGGGAGGTTTTTGTAATTTTGAAAGTTAGGCTCCGTTTGGTTGGGCTGTTGCTGATGAAAAGCTGCTGATGAACTGTTGCTGATAGAAAAAGTGCTGATTCTGGAAAACAGAGTTTTGTTAAAAATTGTTTGGATACAAAACGGAGTTTTGAGTGAAATTTTTTCTCGTAATAAAAAAAAACTGTTTGGGTCAAATTTGGAAATGTTATGCAATTTCCTGAATGCAAAATGTTTTCTAATGCAAATGTTAAGCAATTTCGTTCATCCTGAATTTTCCTGTAATTTTCAAATCTGAAACAAACTGTAATCCGTGAGCTAGGAAGTAGTAATTTGAAGTGCTTCATGATTTAAAATTCATTCCAAATCTGCTGCAGCTAATCTAGTATTCGAATTCTCGTGAATCTGTGGTTGATTTAAATCCGTACCTCTGTTTCACTTCCACATCTCATGAATGTTCAATGCTTACAAGCTAAATAGAAAATTTATTTCAAAAAAATTACTCCAGATCGGAGCAAGGAGGATCTAATAGAGATTAGTGAAAACTCTAGAAATATTGTTGAGACTACAGATCGGCAAGCAGACTATGAAAATTGTGTATAACAGCTAGCAGATTGTCGAGTCCAACGAATTACAGATCCTGATCAAGGATGAGAGAAATACCAAATCAAATCAAAACAGAAAGCAAATCCGTATCAAGAGAGAAAGAGATCGAGTGAGAGAGGACCATGAGAATTCGGAATGCAGGGCGAGGAAGGAGATACGAAGAGAGGTGTGTGAGGAGAGCGATCTTCCCCTCTTTCTCGTCGCGCTCCGCTCATCGTGAGGATCTCGAGCTCTCGACGGCTCTTCCTTTCCTCTTGGATGGGATCACGGATTCACCCAGAGGATTTCGAGCTCTCCTCATCGTCGTGCTCCGCTCGAGCTCTAGGGTTGCGGGAGAACGCAAAGGTTGCGGCTGAACGCAACATTTTACAGCGGATCGTGATCAATCGGAAGCTGCGGAATTTTAGAACCGGCGGTTCTTGAAACAGCAACGCCAAACATAACTTATGCGTAAAATTGAGGTGCGGTTCAAACGCACCGTAGGCAAAAAGCCCAACCAAACCCTACCTTAGAGGGGTGCAAGCTATAATTATGCAAACTTCGAGGGGAGGTCCCGGTAAATAACCCTATATACACACACATTTATATAATATAAACTTCCCTTATGAGTTTGCAAAATTACATGTTGCACCCCTTTATCTTGTTAAATTACAAAGACCTCCCCCTTTGAGTTTACATTTCATAACATGCATGTAAAAAACCCTCCTTTCTATGCTGTACACACATACACATTGATGTAGGAAGCTTTTAGTAATGATGCGTTGTGAATTAAGCTCTGTTGGGTTTGTAATTTCCTTTTTGTTTCTTTCAAGAGAGGCAACAAAGATTTATGGATAGGCATGCCACAACACTGAATATCAGTATTGAGGATGACTCGAGCTTGGATTCTTCTCCATTTGACACAGCTGTAGCAGTCGTGAATGCGGGATGTTATGAACGCCCAACCTCACCTAAGGAACCACATTCATTTTTATGTTCAAAACTAGTTTTCTTTTCTTGATGGCTCTTTTGGCGGTTATAACTGTTGTCATGCCAAATATATTTTCTATGGCAGTGGAGTTTTTGTCCAAACTCACCGAAAAAAAAACGCTGTGCCAAACAGATCCTTAATCTATTTTGCTTGAAGAAAATGCTTTGTGTTTGGTTTAGAAGCGCACAAACGGAGACCATTAGAGGCACTTATTAGGTGTTGTGAGAGTTTAGCCACGAGACATATTAATCGGGGGAGGGGTAGATCAAAAAAGACTTGGTATGAAACTGTAGAGAAAAGAGCACAAAGACTTGAAAAAATTGTAAACTTTTGCATATACTTCTTGTGTATGTAAATACAAGTATGAATACATATATATAGGGAGAGAAGAGAGAGGAGAGTCTCAATTACAAGATGTGGGACTAATACAAGAAGATGAAGAAGCCTAAAATGGGCCCTAATATGGGCCTTTACAAATTCTTTTCTGACAGAAACTATAAGGAAAGCTGTGACGGACTTGGGCATTAGTGAGATTATGACTGAAGATAGAGTGTAATGACAAGAAATGATCCATATAGTCGGCCCCACTGTGGTGGGAAAGGGGTTGAGTGTTGTTGTTTTTGTTGTGTCCATCTGACACTTCTCAGAATGAAAATTATGAGGAATAATCTGTGGGATTCCATATTGCACATAATGATGGATGGTTGTCTACCTTTATCTCTCTCTCTCTCTCTCTCCCCCCTTTCTTTCCTGCTCCCCTCACTCACTTAGGGTTCTCCAAACAAATTTTCTGAGTATAGAGCTATTCTATTTTCAATTTGGTTTTGCATGTTATTAGTTTCTCTTTTTTTTTTGCTTTTAGAAAGGCGATGACGATATATGAGCAATTCATGTGTATAAAATTGTACAAGCATTGAGGACGGCATAATAGTGAAATTTAAATCAGACAACCCATGCAATATTTATTGGATCCTAAGATTGAGTCTCAAGGATGAGACTTCTCTGTTCTATGATGTTTTTTTGGAAACATCCGAGCCTTTTTCTATTTGACAGAGAACTTGAATGGAATTTGGATTTGAATCTTTTATTTTCTTGGTAATTGCATGAGAAGTTCCAATGGGGCATCTGTTATATATATTTGTGTGTACTATTTATAGTTGGAGAACCTGCTAGATCAGATTGCATTTTTTTGCGAAGTTTGCTCTTAATATTTTAATGTATTTATTTTTTATTCTTTATATTTAGTATTTTTTATTGTCTTAACATATTTAAGGATAGATTTGACTGTTTTTTGTTTTCAATATTTACTAACAACAACAACACTCAAGCCTTTTTCCCACTAAAGTGGGGTCGGCTATATGAATCCTTTGTCGCCATTGTGCCCTATCTTTAGTTATAATCTCACTAATGCCTAAGTACATCATGTCTTTCTTTATAGTTTCATTCCAAGTCTTTATTGGTCTACCCCTTCCTCATTTAACATGCTTAGTGACTAGATTCTTTAACATGCTTTGTACGTGTCCAATCCATCTTTGTCGACTTTCTCGCTAATCAGTTTGTGATGAGGATACAATGATACAATTGGGCTGAAATTTCAAAGATCTGCCTTGATAGGGATCTTTCATGATCTTGGTTTTTGGAATGGAAATAAAAGGAGACTTTTTTCCTCTACTTGTTTGTTAGATGTTCTTCTCTCCATCTCTCTCCATCTCTCTCTCTCCCATGCGCTCTCTTTCTCTCTCTTTCTCTCCATCTCTCTCCATCTCTCTCCATCCTTCTCTACAGAGGAATTGGGAATGTTGCTGCTTGATGGCCACGTACTGAAAACTGGCAAATGCATGACGATGGGCTGAGATTTTGAATTCTCAGGCAACCAATGCGACTATTATTTGGATTTGAGGGCCAACGATTACTGATCTTGCTTAAGAGTTTCTTTCGTTACTATTACCCCCTTAAAACTACAATTATTTCTAGGCGAGAGTAACCCACCTAAAATTTTTTCCTTAGAAAGGGAAAGAAGAAGAAGCTTTGCAGATGCTGCTATTTTCTCTTGCAGATGTTGCTATTTTCTCTGATGGGTTGAAACTGGCTTTTTGACACTTTGCATCCTGAATCATTAAAATTGACACTTTGCACTCTGAATCATTAAAATTGACACTTTGCACCCTCTAATTACCGTTATCTGGCACTTTAAGTCTGAGCAACTCCAAAAATGCTCATTTTGGTACTTTGCACCCAGGATTATTGGTGCTACCCAGACCTAAATACCACTGAATGAGCATTTTTTGTGCTGCCCGGACCTAAATACCCTTCAATGAGCATTTTTGGTGCTACCCAGACCTAAATACCCTTGAAATTTTGGCCTTGAGGGGCAAAGTGCCAGAAATCGGTAATTGAAGGGTTCAAAATGCCAATTTTAAAGATTTGAGGTGCAAATGCCAAAAAGCCGTTGAAACTTGATTTAGAATGCCTGAACTTAATCATATTTGGCATGCTCCTCCACTTCCTCCTCGCCATTAAAGTCCCAAAATTGACCCATACATAAGCTTAACTTGAATTAATTATGAATTCCAACATATAGAAGTGCAGTGAGAACTTGAAACTGAGTCTTGATGGCAAAGCCCGGGAAGAATTGTCAAACTGAGCAACAAGGCTTTCCTTCCATCTACTGCCTACTAGGCTAACTTATGGTTCCAAAACCAATAAAAAAGAGAGCAGCTGCGATTTACTGGATTTGAGAAGCATTTGGCTAGCTTGAAATTTGTTTTTTTAAATCCTTTTAATTAATTCTCTATTTTTGGCAATGATTGATTTTTTTTGCATCATTTTATTCACATTATCTATGCGATGATGAATGATAGCCTGAAATGAAATGAAGATGGAATTTTTCCTACTATGTAGTTGACATTGAGGATGGCCTGGGAAGATACTTCTCAAGCAACCCGTACAACTATTATTGTTGGAAGGACGCTGGAAGTCACTTGAGCCTCTAGTTCTCTACCCTGATTCTCTTTCTGTCCATTTGCATCCCTCTCTATCCAACCATTATATATATATATATATATATATATATATATATATATATATATATATATTAAATTTGTCGCATTGGTTAAAGTGTTGCCGTGTGACCTTTAGGTCATAGTTTTGAGTCCCGGAAGCTGACTCTTGCAAAAATGTATGGTAAGGTTTGCCTACATTTCACCCTTATAGTGGGATCGTTCTCCAGATCCTTGTGCGTGGGGATGCCTTGTGCACGGAGCTGCCCTTTTTTTTATTACATTCACGTTATCTCTTTCTTTCTATAACCTCTCCACCAGGCCATCTAGGTAACTTTTTGAGAAGTATAGCATTACCTTTTTTGTGGTGAGTGCCGAATGTTTACATTTGAGAAAGACAATGACCATTCATGGATAAGCCATGTGCAATGGTAATAGTATTGAGGATGGCGCAGTGCTTGGATTCTTGTTAGGCAATCCATACTATCATTGTTGAAATTGGGATGGTTGGATATCAATGAATGAGAGTTATACCTCTTCATGGAAGATTTTGGAAAACATCTGAGCTTTTCTTTGTGGGGGAAGGAACCCTATATTAATTTTTGATTTGAACTCTTTCCAAATTGCTATTAGCACAAGGAATTCATTATTATAGGGATGACGGATCATGATCACACACACACTCTCTCCTATATATAGCTCTCTCTCTCTCACTCTCTCCCCATCTCTCTCTCTCTATATATATATCTTTATCATATATAAAAAAATACTGTGGTCTGCAAATATCATTAGTTTAAAATTACACAAGCCGTCAGATCATGAGTTCATAATTCAACAACCGTCTGAACGAGCACAATAAAATCATTTCATCTCTCCACATTTTTGTAGGTCTCCTAAACCTACTATTAGGGTGTCCTAAACCTATGTGAAATTATGATTTTGCCCCTATAACTCTTAAAAAATCAGGCGGTTGGCTGTTAAAATTATATTTTAATTTAAATGCGGCTATCCGGTTTCGATCCCAGGACCTCAATAACAGGAGGAACAACTCAATCCAATGAGACAAGAAAGCAACTGTGATAACAGTTCAAATAATGTAAACTTATATTGTTATATTTTATGTATTTTTATAAAATAATTTATATAAATATAGGTAAAATATAATTCATTATTATATATAAATATACTATATATAATAATAATTATATATATTATTTATTATATATGTACATTTATAATTATAATTTTAAATTTTGTTTTTTATAAAATTAGATTTGTATCTTTTTCTTAAATTATCGTCGTGGGCGGGCGAAGTCAGCCGGGGGCGGGCCGGATACAGTCGCGCGGGGTCGTAGTGGTGGGCCGGGAATAGCTGCGCAAGGTCATAGTGGAGGGCCGAGTATAGTCGCGCGGGGCCGTAGGGGCGGGCCTGGTACTTTCGCGATTGGCAGTAGGGGCGGAGCCTCATGTCGGACACTCGTGTGTGTATATATATATATATATATATATATATATATATATATATATATATATATATATATATATATATATATAAACTGAGTTTTGATGGCAATGCCGGGGAAGAATTGTCAAACTGAGCAACATGGCTTTCCATCTACTGCCTACTAGGCTATCTTATGGTTCTGAAACCAATAAAAAAGAAAGAGCAACGACGACTTGAGAAGCATTTGGCTAGCTTGAAATTTGTTTTTTGTAAATCCTTCTAATTAATTCTCTATTTCAGGCATGATTGATTTTTTTGCATCATTTTATTCACATAATCTAGAAGATGATGAATGATAGCCTGAAATGAAATGAAGATGGAATTGTTCCTACTATGTAGTTGACATTGAGGATGGCCTGGGAATATACTTCTCAAGCAACCAGTGCAACTATTATTGTGGAAGAATGCTAGAAGTCACCCGAGCCTCTAGTTCTCTACCCTGATTCTTTTTCTGTCCATTTGCGTCCATCTCTGTCCAACCATTATTTTATATATATATATATATAAGAAAAATGTTTAACATGAAAGTTGTAGATCTCGTTCTTGACTATAAAATGAATATATTATTTGCCTAATTCCGATATGTATTATGGGAGAATCAGCTCAAAATTTTTTAGACTTAAAAAAGCGTGAGCTTATATATTCCAAACTAATATATATATATATATATATATATATATATATATATATATATATATATATATATATATATATATATAAATAAATGGTTGCTTGAAAAACGCGGAATCCGTTTTTAGCAAAAATGTGGAACACGCACCTTTTGAAACTATCTCTACTTTCATGCATTTTTAATAAAAGTGTTCAATATGAAAGTTGTAGATCTCGTTGTAGATCTCGTCGAGATCTACAACTTTCATGTTGATCACTTTTTGATTTGAAGCGTTTAGGCCCCCTAATTTGGGTCCCGAAAAAAGTCACGCCGAACATATGCACAAACGCCCGGGTTAGGCATTGTGACTTTTTTCGGGGTCCAAATCGGGCCCCTAAACGATTTCAAATCAAAAAACAATCAACATGAAAGTTGTAGATCTCGTCAATCTAGACGAGATCTCCAACTTTCATGCGGAACATTTTTCCTAAAAATGCATGAAAGTAGACATATTTTCAAAAGATGTGTGTAACCCGTTTTTTGCTAAAAACGGGTTCTGCGCTTTTACATTAAATCTTTTGAGTGTGTGTGTGTGTGTGTGTATTAAATTTTGTCGCATTGGTTAAATGTTATCGTGTGACCTTGTGGTCATAGTTTTGAGTCCTGGAAGTAGACTTGCAAAAATACAGGGCAAGGTTTGCCTATAATTCACCCTTGTGGTGCGACCCTTCTTTAGATCCTCGCAGCGTGGGAATGCTTTGCGCACCGAGCTGCCTTTTTTTTATTACATTCACATTATCTCTTTCGTTTTATAATCTCTCGATCAGGGCGCCTAGGCAACTTTTGAGAAGTGTAGCATTACCTGTTTTGTGGTGTGTTCCGAATGTTTATTTTTGAGAAAGGCAATGACGATTCATGGACAAGGCATGTGTAATGGTAATAGTATCGAGGATAGCCCAATGCTTGGATTCTTATTAGCCAACCCATTCTATCATTGTTGAAATTGAAATGGTTAGATATCAATAAATGAGAGTTATACCTCTTCATGGAAGATTTTGGAAAACATCTGAGCCTTTCTTTGTGGGGGAAATCCTATATTAAATTTTGATTTGAACTCTTTCCACATTGCTATTAGCACAAGGGAATTCATTATTATAGGAATGATGGATCATGATCACTCTCTCTCTCTCTCTCTCTCTCTCTCTCTCTCTCTCTATATATATATATATATATATATAATACCCAAATCTCTCCTATAAGTTAGCATAATTATTAAGAGCACCCCTCATGTTTTTGAAATTAGAAAAAACTCCCTTTAAATTTTTACTTCACCACAAAAACCTACACTCGACTTTTCATTTCATTACATCCATGAAGAAAAATACCCCTTGAAAACTGTACATCGATGGGGGTGTTTTTGTGCATGGATGTTATGAAATGAGAACTTTGGGAGAGGTTTTTGTAATGATTTAGGGAAGTTTTTAAAATTTTGAAACTAAGAGGGGTACTGTTAGTAATTTAGTAAAGTTAGAGGGGAGACCCTGGTAAATGACCCTATCTCTCTCTCTCTCTATATATAATATATATATACAACAACAACACTCTTCGATGGGTATATCGCCTGGCTCAACTGTCTTTCCATTTTTTATTTTTTTAGAGCATCATTTACCTCTGATACTTGAATTTTACGATAAAATTTTCTATTCCTATACTCCGATTTACTTGACTCTTTCAAGTTCAATTTATTGTCTTTTGTTTCAGTATAGAGTTGATAAAAGTATCTTTTTCATAGCTCTTTAATATCAACATCATCCGTGAAAACTGTATCTGTTTCATCTTTTATGCATTTTACTTGACTTAAATCTCTTGTCTTCATTTCTATAGCTCGAGCAATTTTATATATGTCACGCTCTCCATCTTTGATATCTAGTCGCTTATAAAATTCTTCATAAGCTTGACTTCTTGTTTTATTTACTTCATGTTTAGCTTTTTTTGGGCGACTTTATACCTGGCTAAGTTTTCGTCATTTCTACAAGTGTAGAGTTATTTATAGCTGACCCTCTTTGCCCTCACTTTGGCTAAATTTACTTATCCAAGTATGTTCTTTTGCAAACTCATATATATTATATATGAGTTTGCAAGATTATATGTTGCACCCCTCTAACTTTTTAAATTACAAAGGCCTCCCCTTTGAGTTTAAAGGCCCAAATGCCCTTCTTTGCCTTGTTTTTAAAGGGTCAAATCTTAATTATTTGCATGTAATTTAGGATGGCCAGGTGCAATGATAACCAAGGGGTGTTTCTGATTTATTGCCAAAGCTTTAGGTGCTATTAATTTTTTTCTTTTGAGAAAGGCGATGAAGATCATGGATACGCCATGTGCTATGGTTATAGTATTGAGGATGGCTCAGTGCTTGGATTCTTATTAGGCAGCCCATACTATCATTGTTGAAATTGGAATGATTGGATATCAATGAATGAGAGTTATACCTCTTCATGTAAGATTTTGGAAAACATCCGAGCCTTTCTCTGTGAGGGAAGAAGTCCTATATTAAATTTTGATTTGAACTTTTTCCACATTGCTATTAGCACAATGAATTCATTATTATTGAAATGATGGATCATGGTCACACACACACACACACTCTCTCTATATATATGAGTTTGCAAAATTACATGTTGCACCCCTCATCATTTTAAATTATAAAGACCTCCCCTTTGAGTTTACATTTCATAACATGCATGCAAAATTACATGTTGTAGAGGTGGGAACACCTTTCCTACAAATGGTGCCAAACTGTTACGGGTCGCCCGGTTTTCCTCCGGTCCAGAGAATCGGAGTGCCTTAGCTCTGAGTCGGACTGGACGCTCAAACAGTCAAGTGAGAACCAAACAACAATGACAAGATGCTTTTTTTATCATGGAAAACCTGGAAACGGTGAAAAATCACATGGTCGTATCTGTGCCAGACCAAAATCCACTATTTAGCTTTGTTTACAAGTGTTTGGAGTTACACGTAGGGTGACAGACCACCTCTCCGTTATAAGCTTTGAGTACAAAGAGAAGAGGAAAAAAGCTAAGTCCTTGAGTGCATCCGCGAGAGCATTCTCTTGTGCTTTCTTTCGGGCTCACCGAAGCGTTCGAGTGAGCGTTGAGCTTTAAGAGGACTAGAGAGGGAGTAGAGCGAATTCCAAGCGGAGGAACGATTTAAGTCTCACGTTCTCGTCAGAAAACCTCAGAGTTTTCTCTAGTCTCGGGAGTTGTTTGTCTTCAAATGAAGGTCTGGAGGCTTTTTTATAATTTTCTTGAGGGACGTGCTTTTTTTTATAGTTTAACGATAAGAAAATTTTCAGGGAGTTTCTCACATCTCCATCTCTCCCCCTACTCTCCCTCTCTCTCTCTCCCACGCGCATGTGATCTCTCTCTAGATCATTGATGGCCATGTACGGACAAATGCCAAATGTGTGAGGATGGTTTGAGATCATGTAAGTAGGGAATGAGGGAGGGCTTTTAGTTTCAGTTGCTTAAATAGCAAATCAGTTTGTGTTGAGGATTTAATGATACAGTTGGGCTGAAATTTCAGAGATCTGCCTTGATAAGGATCTTTCATGATCTTGGTTTTGGAATTGAAATAAACGGACATTTTTTTCTCTACTTGTTAATTAAATGTTCTTCTCTGCTTAGGGTTGTTGCGGGCAAACTCGAGGCTCCGGTAGACCTTTCTAAATCGATCCGTCTTAGCTCGGGGAGTGGTCGAGCGCGCAAAAAGTCAATGAGACGGCTGACAAGACGATTTTTTAACATGAAAAACCCTGAAATTGGGTGAAAAATCACGTGGACGGGACAGTGCCAGCCAAACTTCCACTATTCTCTTTGTGTTGTTACAAGGTTTTTTAAAGATCTCGCGGGCAACATGTCGCCGCTTGTTACAATTATTTGGCTTTTAATAGTTGTTGGAAAAGTCCATGTAAAGTGACCCATTTATTTGTATTTCTTCTTTTCTCCTCTTTAGTCCCACATCATGTATAGGACTCTCTTCCCTCTTTCTCCCTCCTATAAATGTGTATTCATACCATGTATTTGATTATTGAGAAAGTATATACAAGTTTGAGGATTTATCTACACCGTATCAGAGGGATACGGTCTGACCTGTTCTTTTCGAACCGCCTGCTTCTCTTGCTAACCGCGCGGCTTGTTTTCTCACTTAGCCGCAGTGTCGTGGGTCCTGCTCTCGTTCTAACCGCTTCCTCTGCTCTCTCTCTCTCTCATGGCTTCCACCACTTCTTCTCCTTCTCCTCCCCTTTTATAACCTTTCTATCAGGTGGGGTCTTCCCTCCCTTGTTTCCCTCTGCTCGCGCGGTTTCATCCCGGCTACCCGCTTCCCCTTTACTCGGTGCGGTCTCCCTGCCTGCCCGCCGAGATCTTCGCTTCTCGCTGCACTCCACCCTTCTCGCCGCGACTTCTCTTAGTCGCTACTCGGTGCGGTCTCCCTGTGTACCCGCCGAGTTTTTGCCTTCTCGCTGCTCTGCTCCCTGCTCCCCGCGACTTCTCTTAGTCGCTACTCGCTGCGGTCTCCTTATCTAACCGCCAAGTTCTTACCTTCTCGCTGCTCTGCCCCCTGCTCGCCGCGACTTGCCTTAGTCGCCGCGACTTGCCTTAGTCTCCGCGACTTGCCTTAGTCGCCGCGACTTGCCTTAGTCGCCGCGACTTGCCTTAGTCGCCGCGACTTGCCTTCTCTCCACGCGTTGTTCTCTTTGTCGCTGCGTCTTCCATCATCCCAGTGAGCTCCGCATCTAGGTCGCGGCATCTTCCCTTGCCGCTGGTGTGCTCACCGTGACCGTGCAGCCTTCTCGACCGGCTTGTTCTCTGCTTAGTCGCTGCGACTTGTCTCCTCGAAGGCGGCTTCTCCTCTCTGCTGCGGGCTCCGTATATTGGTCGCGGCATCCTCCTTGCCGTTTGTGTGTTATCACCGTGATCGTGCGACTTCTCCTCTTCTCTAGTCGAGACGGCTTCTCCCAGCTAACCGCTCCGGATCCTGGTCGCGACGGCTTTGTTATCTTGCCGCTGGTGTGTTGTCGCCAAGACCGTGCGGTCTTCTCGCTTGGGTTACCGTGTGGCCTCCTGCTCGCTGGTCTGCCCGCGCCGTCTCCCCTCTGTTCGCTGGTTTTTTGTCCGTCGGCCTAGCCTCTTGCTCGCCTTGCCATGGGGTCCTCTCCTGAATCTACCGGACAGACGGCTTCCTCCTCTGCAGACCGCCCGGCCTCTGCCCCTGAACTCCGTGATGAGCTGCAGATTACTATTATGTCGTTAGCCGGAAAGAAGAACTTTGTGGAGTGGGTACACTGTTCGCCACGTACTTCAGTCCAAAGACTTTCTACATCACTTGACCCAAACCGCTCCTGCTGCTCCTACTGACGATTGGTTGCTCAACGATGGTCGGGTTCAGACATGGCTCCTCAACTCCCTTGATACCGAACCCTACCACATGGTCATGTATCACGAAACGACCAAGGCAATGTGGGATGAGCTCCAGTCTCTATATTCCGGTAAAGATAGTCTTCAGCACCTATATGACATCATCACTGATCTTCAGACCCTTGATGTTGACGGTGCCACCGACCTCACCTCCTTTGTTGCCCGGGCCAAGACTCTGGCTGAAGCATGGATCCAACATCAACCTCCTACGCTGGATCTTGCTGTACAACGTGCTCAAAAAGAAGCTGTCGGTGTTGCCATGATGATGACTCGTGTACCACCTCATCTTCAGAGCGTCCGGGCTTAGATCCTCTCCTATGCCGCTACCCCATCACTATCAAATGTGTGTTCCATGTTGCTCAAGGTCTCACCACCTCCTGGTTGTTCTGCTCCTCCGTCACCGGCTCTCCTTCAGCAGACTTCTGCACCCCTACTGCCTCTCCCCCCTCCTGCTCGCGGGGGGGGGGGGGGGGGGGGGGGGGGGGGGGGGGGGCGTTCCGGATCTCGGGGACGAGGTCGGGGAGGTCGGCCTCGACCAAAGTGTTCCTTTTGCGGTAAGGACGACCACCTTGAGGCCACCTGCTATCGCAAGCATGGGCTTCCTCCTCGTCCACAGGCCACTGTTGCTGCTACCGACTCCTCCGCCGCTCGTATTGACCTTGAAGAGGCCTGCCTTCAGCTCCAACAACTTCATGGTCTGCTTAGTCGCCCACCTGCCTCCGTTGCCTCCATCTCCCAAGAAGGTATCGCTTGTCTCTCCACTAGTCCGCGCTGGATAGTGGACTCAGGTGCCACTCATCACATCACCTCCCTGCGGCCACATCAATACCTGGATTCTCCTCATCCTAAGTGTATCACAGTGGCCAATGGGGACATTGTTCCCTTCTCCGGCTCTGCTAATATCCCTCTCACTTCTCTCTCTCTGCGCTCGACTTTTCATGTTCTGGGCTCCCCGTTTAATTTGCTTTTTGTTGGTCGCCTTACTAATGTTTTAAATTGCTCTGTAACGTTTACCTCTTCTTCTTTTCTGATACATGATCGACAGACGCGGATTATCACTGGTAAGGGGCGACTGTAGAACGGGCTCTACCTCCTTGATGACTCTCCAGCTATCCTCTCTTTCGTCTCCTCCGTCGATTGGCATCGGCGTCTTGGGCATGCCTCTTTACCAGTCCTCCAGAAGGCTCTACCAGATGTATCTCTACCTTTTTTTAGTGTGAATCATGTGTGTTAGGCAAGCAACCTCGTTCATCCTTTTCGTCTCATTGTACTCGAAGCGTTGCTCCTTTTATTTTAGTACACTCCGATATTTGGGGTTCGTACAAAGTCACTAGCATTTCTGGTTATCGCTATTTTCTAACTTTTATTGATGATTATTCACGAATGACGTGACTATATTTACTTCGTGATCGCTCTGAGCTTTCCCGTGTCTTTCGGGCTTTCTTACTAGAGACCCGCACACAATTCTCCACGAACATCAAAACTATTCGCACTGATAATGTTCGCGAATACAGTAGCCACGAATTTGCGACTCTTTGCTCTGAATGTGGTGTCATTCACCAAACTTCATGTGCCTATACCCCCCAACAAAACGGAGTCACTGAACGTAAGAATCGACATCTTCTCGATGTTGCCCGCTCCATCATGCTTCAAATGCAGGTTCCCAAAGCTTATTTGAACCTTGCCCTTTCGACGACTTGCTATCTGATTAACCGTCTTCCTCCCCCCATACTCCACAATGTCACTCCGTTCAGCCTCATGTACTCGTCTACTCCGGCATTCTCTCTCACACCCCGCATCTTTGGGTAAACTTGCTACGTTCACACTCTTGGTCCATCCTTGGACAAATTGGATCCCCGGGCAGCCAAACACATCTTTGTTGGCTACTCCCGGACTCAGAAAGGATACGTATGCTACTCTTCGGCTACCCGCAAGGTGACAGTCTCTGCTGATGTTACCTTTCGGGAGCATCTTCCTTTCTTCTCTACTCCAGATCCTACACCTCTACCATCAACCGTCCTACGTCCGGTCATTCCCGTTACCACTCCACCACCAAGAATTCCTGTCATTCCCGTTATCACTCCACCACCAATAATTCAAGCCCAGGCTCCCCCTATTTCCAAGCCACCTCTTATACGTGTCCACTCGTTGCCATCCTGCCTCAGGTGACCCACTGCAGTCGGCTTCGACCTCTGATGCTCCGCGCCCTGCTGATCCGACACCAGAATCTACAACTCATCACATGACGAATTATGTATCCTTACATCGCCTATCTCCATAACTTCAAACTTTTGCTACTTTATTATCTTCGATTTCTGTATCTAACTCTGTGCAGGAGGCTCTCCAACATCCTGGCTGGCGCGCGGCCATGGAAGAATAAATGACGCTCTCTGGGCTAACCAGACCTGGAACTTGGTACCTCTACCTACTGGTCAGACACCTGTTGTGTGTAAATGGGTCTTTGTCATCAAATATGCTCCTGATGGGACGATTGACCATCTGAAGGCCCGCCTGGTGGCTCGTGGCTTCCCCCAACAACAAGGTCTCGATTATGAGGAAACATTCTCTCCAGTGGCCAAGCTTAACACCGTTCGTGTTCTCCTCTCCGTGGTTGTGCATCGCCAATGGACCTTACACCAATTGGACATCAAAAATGCGTTTCTCAACGGCGACCTCCAGAAAACAGTTTACATGCAGCAACCTCCTGGGTTTGAGACCACGGGGGAGTCCCGAGTTTGTCATCTTAAGAAGTCCATCTATAGTCTCATACAATCCCCTCGGGCATGGTTTGACAAGTTTAGTAAGGCCGTCCGACAAGTCGACTTTACTCGAAGTTCAGCCGACTTCTCTCTATTTACGCATCATCAGACAATGGGAACTGTTCTTCTGTTGGTTTATGTTGATGACATCTTAATCACTGGAGACGATTCAAAGGGCATCCAAGCGGTCAAACAACACCTCAGCTCCGTCTTTCAAACAAAAGATCTGGGGCATCTTCGATACTTCCTCGGTCTTGAGACCGCGAGATGACTGGATGGACTTGTCGTCTTCCAAAGGAAGTACTCGCTGGATCTCCTTCAAGATGCTGGCTACTCTGTATGTAAGCCTACTACTACTCCAATGGATGCAAATCATAAGCTGTGTGCACATTCTTGTGATACAGATCTTCCTCTTCAAAATCCGGAATACTATTGTCGACTGATTGGGAAATTGATCTACCTAACGGTCACAAGACCGAATATATCCTTCACTGTTGGGGTGGTCAGCAGGTGTATGCATGCCCCGCGAACATCTCACCGTCAAACTGTTGAGTGCATCCTTAGATATCTTAAAACAGCTCCGGGTCAAGGATTGGTATACAAAACCTCATCCTCTACTACAACATTGGTTGTGTATTCTGGCGCAGACTATGTCGGCTCCTTGGATGATCGCCGGTCAACCAGTGGCTTTTGTGCCTGTTTTGGAGGTCATCTCGTTACCTGACAAATTAAGAAACAAGTTGTGGTTGCTCGATCCTCAGCTGAAGCAGAATACCGATCGATGACATCTGTTGTCTCTGAGCTTACCTGGCTTGAACACCTCCTTGTCGATCTAGGGGTAAAACTTCCCTGCCATCTTGTTATGCGACAACCAAGCGACTATACACATTGCAAAGAATCCAGTCTTTCATGAAAGAACGGAACATATTGAAGTGGACTGCCACTTTATCCCAGAGAAAGTCCAAATGAAGAAGATAGAATTGAAGCATGTTTCGGGTACTGAACAAGTTGTTGATATCCTCACAAAGGCTCTACTAAGTACCCTATTTTACCAGTTTCTGTCCAAGCTGGGTGCATACGACTTGTACGCTCCAGCTTGCAGGGGAGTGTTGGAAAAGCCCATGTAAAGAGGCTCATTTATTTGTATTTCTTCTTTTCTCCTCTTTAGTCCCACATCATGTATAAGACTCTCTTCTCTCTTTCGCCCTCCTATAAATGTGTATTCATACCTTGTATTTGATTATTGAGAAAATATATACAAGTTTGAGGATTTATATACAATAGCCAATATCAGTATCCTTATAACATCACTCTAAAAAACCCATTGAAGTTTTTTTTGTATAAATATATATGTGTGGGGACGTTTCTCTTTTTGCCCTTTAAGAAGGGAGATAAAAGATCGTGTATAAATCTTGGGACCAAGATTCTCTCCACAAATGAAGTTCCATTTTATGGTATGGATGCATTCTCGCTTGATCTAGTGGTGTAGAATATTTTGATTAAAAATGGGGGTAGGATTAGTGATGCGGAGCAGAGACGAGCATGAGCTTTGGGCCCGTTCGGGGCTGATTTGGCGACCTACCATATATGACATCCCCTGATCGACGATCGGACTCCGCGGTTGCGTCCGACACGTTGCCGCGAGTCAAAAACATATATTAGTTTTTTTTTTGAGTTTATTTTCATGTATTTAGTCGCCGATTCCACCGGTCAATCATAGTCGTTGATGGTGAAACCCTAATTTGTTCTCTTCTTATAAATATTGGTCTAAGTGGCTGAACCAAGACATTGCAGATTTTGGAGACATTGAATCCCGGAATCCCGCGATCCCTCCCCAGTGCCGACGCCGTGGAACCCTAGGTGACGACTCCTAGGCCTCCAAACTCCTCCCCAAGGTAATCCCTACCCCCACCTTCATTTTCCACGCCTCAAACCATCGTTTCACCGGTTGCAGCCCGCCATTCCAGCCCCGGAAAACAGCCGGCATGTTGCCCCTTTTCCGCCGCCCAACCCGCCGCCTCCCCTCAAACCCGCCGCCTCTCCACCGCCGCTACAGGGCCGCCTCCACCTCTTGTCCCCTCCTCACTGCTGGCCGAACAACCCTCATCTCTTACCAAATCCGACCACCCCAAGGGCCTCTTTGCCCTAGCCGACTACCCCCACATTCCAATTGCCTAAATAAATAATTGCTTTTCTATTCAAATATCTGTGTGGTGCTAAAACTTGTATTGCTTAAATTATTTGTCAAATACCGGTCATTGCATTACATGTAGAGTTGGATTAGCGTGTCACCCTGACACGATCACCTAGCGCTGTAAGTTTTGTGCATCACTAGCCTACCCCTACATCAATTAGTGAACCTGTCTGATTAATCAGAAATATATCTGGACCGTTGAAATGGAGAGGATACTTATTCTAAATCTTGTGCTAGTGATGCAATAGTTATTGAGCTTTGATTCCAAGGCGGCTCATGCTGTTAATATTGGGCTTTGAAGACAGAACATCAGTCGTATGAGATGAGAATTTTCCTACTTGTCTCTCTTTGTTTGAACAAAAATGCTTCCGTCATAAAATGTATGTTTGACATGACGTTGGTTATGACCTCCACAAGAAAAAAGAACTGATTTTGACCATAAAAGTGGATGAAGTTCCTTAAGTGAGGCCGGGTATTCACGAATGATGTTTCATAACCACCGTGTTTATGACCGCCACTACTGCGCCAAACGGAGCTCTAGTGTCAGTTTTTTCGCTGATGTTTTGACTTTTAGAGGGTTTTAAAATTATGCAATTATGAATTCCAACATATAGAAGTGTTGTGAGAACTTCAAACTAAGTCTTGATGGCTTTCCATCTACTGCCTACTAGGCTATCTTATGGTTCTGAAACAATAAAAAAGAAAGAGCAGCTGTGATTTACTGAATTTGAGAAGCATTTGGCTGTCTTCAAATTTCTTTAATTGATGAGTTAAAATAGTAGTTATCTGAATTTTATCAATGAATTGTTTTTTTAAATCCTTTTAATTAATTCTCTATTTCAGGCAATGATTGATTTTCTTTCCTTCACATTTTCTAGGTGATGATGAATGATATCCTGGAATGAAATGAAGATGGAATTTTTCCTACTATGTAGTTGACATTGTGGATGGCCTGGGAAGATGTTTCTCAAGCAACCCGTGCAACTTTTTTTTGCTGTAAGGACGCTGGAAGTCACCTGAGCCTCTAGTTCTCTACCCTGATTCTTTTTGTCCATTTGCATCTCTCTGTCCAACCATTATATATGTATGTATATATATATATATATATATATATATATATATATATATATATATATATATATATATATATATATATATATATATATTTGGTGCATTGGTTAAAGTATTGCCGTGTGACCTTGAGGTCACAGTTTTGCGTCCTAGAAGCAGACTCTTGCAAAAATGCAAGGTAAGGTTTTCCTACATTTCACCCTTGTGGTGGGACTCTTTCCCAGATCCTCGCTGCGTGGGGATGTTTTGTGCACCGAGCTGCCCTTTTTATTACATTCACATTATCTCTTTCTTTCTATAACCTCTCGATCAGGGCGCCTAGGCAACTTTTTGAGAAGTGTAGCATTACATGTTTTGTGATGAGTTCCAAATGTTTCCTTTTGAGAAAGGCAATGCCAATTCATGGATAAGCCATGTGCAATGGTGATAGTATTGAGGATGGCCCAGCGCTTGGATTCTTATTGGGCAACCCATACTATTATAGTTGAAATTGGAATGACTGGATACCAATGAATGAGAGTTATACCTCTTCATGAAAAATTTTGGTTGTGGGGGAAGAAATCTTATATTAAATTTTGATTTGTACCATTTCCACATTGCTATTAGCACAGGGACTTTATTATTATAGGAATGATGGATCATGATCTCTCTCCCTCTCTCTCTCTCTCTCTCTCTCTCTCTATATATATATATATATATATATATATATATATATATATATATATATATATATATTACTCAAACCTCCCTTATGAGTTTGCAAAGTGTTAGAAAAGCCCATTTAGTATAGACCCATTATGTATTTTTATTGTTTTTCTCTCTCCTCTTTAGTCCCACATCATGTATATGACATTCCTCTCTCTTTCTCTCATCTATATATTTGTACTCATTTTTTGTATTTTATACAAGTGAACATATATACAAGGTTGGCTTTTTCCTTCTCTACATGGTATCAGAGCCACTGATTCTCCTTGAGCAGCTTCCCTCTTCTTAAACCGCACAACCCGCGTGGTCCTCTTCCTTGCCTGCGGCCTGCTGCAGACTGCTCTTCTGTCCGCTGCCCGCTCGGTCTCCTGCGGCCTGCCTCCCTGTCCGCTCCGCTTCTCTTCTTCCGCTTCCTCTTCTTCTCCGTGGTTCCACCCCTCCCCTCAGGCATCTTATATCCTTCCCCCCCTCTCGTCGGGTCCACCTCTCCCTCAGACCGCACTCTCTTACTCGCGGCCTATTCCTACTAGTCCAGACCGCGTACTCTTCTTGCGGTCTGCTCCAACTCGCTGCGGCCTGTTTCTACTCGCCCCCCTCTGCTTCTCTCGCGGGCGACCTGTTCCTACTAGTCCAGACCGCGTACTCTTCTCACGGTCTGCTCCAACTTGTTGCGGCCTGTTTCTACTCGCCCCCCTCTGCTTCTCTCGCGGCATGCGTCTCTCGCAGCCTGCTTCTCGCGCGACCTGCTTCTCGCGCGACCTGCTTTTCGCGTGACCTGTTCCTACTAGTCCAGACCGCGATCTCTTCTCGCGGCCTGCTCCAGCTCGCTGCGGCCTGCTCCAACTCGTCGCGGTCTGTTCCTGGTTGCTGCGCTCTGTTCTCTCTTTCCGCTTGAGTCTTCTTTACTCGCGGTCTCTTCTCTCTGCCCGCTGTTGGCCTCCTGTTTCTTTGACCGCTGCTGTGCTCAGCCAGACCGTGCGGACTGTTGCCTTCCCGCATTTAGGTCGCGGTCTTCTCCTCTTTCCTATCCGCGCGGCTTGTCTCTGTTCGCTGCGGCCTTATCTTTCTCCCGGCCTCCGCCTTTGGTCGCGGCCTCCTCCTGCCGTTGGTGTATTCACATCGTGCCCGGGCGGTCTCAGCTCTAGTCGCGCGGTCTCCTTTGTTGACCGGTCTGTTCTCCTAGCCGCTACTCTGCTTCATGGCCTCTTCTGCTGATTCTATCGGAACGGCGGTTCCTCCTGCTGACCGCCAGACCTCTCTCCCGGAAGTGCGAGATGAGCTCCGTATTACTACTATCTCTCTGACCGGCAAGAAGAATTTTTTGGAATGGACGCACTTTGTTCGCTGTGTCCTGCAATCCAAGGGGTTTCTTCATCACTTGACCCAGGACGTTACCGTTACTCCTACTGATGATTGGTTACACAATGATGGTCGTGTGCAGACATGGATCCTTAATTCTCTTGATGACGAGTCTTATCGCCTAGCCATGTACCATGAGACGGCCAAGGGCATGTGGGATGAGCTGCATACCCTTTACTCTAGCAAGGATAGTCTCCACCATCTGTATGACATTATCACTGCTCTCCAGGCCCTTGATAGAGGTGGCGCGACCAATCTGACCTCCTTTGTTGCTCAGGCTCGGTCTCTGGTCGAGGCTTGGATCCAACATAAGCCTCCTACTCTGGATCTTGCTGCCCAACGTGCCCAAAAGGAAGCTGTGGGTATAGCCATGATGATGGCTCGGGTACCCCATCACCTTCACAGTGTACGGGCTCACATCCTCTCCTCTACTGTTACCCCGTCCTTCTCAGATGTGTGCTCGATGCTTCTCAAAGTATCCCCGCCTACGGATGTGTCTGGGCCTCCTTCTTCGGCCCTTGTTCAGCAGACCCCTGCTCCTTTATTGCCTCTTCCATCTTCAGCTCGTGGAGGCCGCTCTAATTCTCGGGGACGTGGTCCGGGTGGACAGCCTCGGCCTAAGTGCTCGTTCTGCGGCAAAGACGGGCATCTTGAAGCCACGTGCTATCGCAAGCTTGGTCGCCCTCCTCGTCCGCAAGCCTCTGTTGCTGCCACCGACCCCTCTCCCACTTGTACTGACCTCGACGAGGTTCGCCTTCAGCTCCAGCATTTTCATGGATTGCTCAGCCGCCCGCCTGCCACGGTTGCCTCCGCTGCCTCCATCTCCAATGAAGGTATCACATGCCTCTCCTCTGGTCCGCGATGGATCCTCGATTCTGGTGTCACTCATCACATCACCTCTGTTCGGCCGCCTCAGTACTTGTTTTCATCTCACCCGAAGTACATTACTGTGGCCAATGGGGCATCTGTCCCTGTCTCTGGATGTGCTGTTATTCCTCTCGCCTCTTCTCTCCTCCTACGCTCAGCTCTTCACGTTCCGGGCTCTTTTTTCAATTTACTTTCTGTTGGTCGCCTTACTCCTGATTCAAATTGCTCAGTGACCTTTACTTTCTCTTCTTTTCTGATACATGATTAGTAGACGCGGACTATCATTGGTAGGGGGCAGCTGCAAAACGGGCTCTACCTTCTTGATGACTCTCCTACTCTCCTCGCATCTATCTCATCTTCGGATTGACATCGACGTCTTGGTCATGCTCCTCTCCCAGTCCTCCAGAAGGCTCTTCCGGATGTATCTCTTCCTGCGTTTCAGTGTGAAACGTGTATTTTTGGCAAACAACCACGTTCATCTTTTCCTTCCCATTGTACTCGGAGCTCCGCTCCTTTTGTTCTGGTACACTCCGATATATGAGGTCCGTACAAAATTAATAGTATTTCTGGCTACCGGTACTTACTTTTATTGATGATTACTCTCGCATGACATGGTTGTATCTCCTACGCGATCGTTCTGAGCTTCCCCGCATCTTCAGGGCCTTCATTCTTGACACTCGCACTCAGTTCTCTGCGCCCATTCGTACTATTCGTACTGACAATGCGCGCGAGTACACTGGTCATGATTTTGCGACCATCTGCTCTGAGTTCGGCATTTTTCACCAAACATCGTGTGCGTATACTCCACAACAGAATGGTGTCACCGAGCGCAAGAATCGCCACCTTCTTGATGTGGCTCGCTCCCTTATGCTTCAAATGCAGGTTCCCAAACCGTACTGGAACTTTGCGCTCTCAACGACCTGTTTTCTTATCAACCGTCTACCATCTTCTATCCTCAAGCATGCTACTCCTTTCGGCCTCCTATTTCCCTCCACTCCGCTTTTTCCTGTTACTCCCCGGATTTTTGGGTGTACTTGCTACGTTCATCACCTCGGTCCCTCTACAGACAAGTTGGATCCCCGTGCAGCCAAACATATCTTTGTAGGCTACTCGCGCACTCAAAAGGGATATGTGTGTTATTCGCCTACTACCTGCAAGGTGACTGTCTCTGCGGACGTCACTTTCCGAGAAGATCTTCCCTTCTTTTCTGCTATGGATATCGCTCCTGGTCCAGAGCCTGTCGTTCGTCCTGCCATCTCTGCTCCCCGTTCCTCATCATCTCCTCCTGCACCGCCTCCGGTCCGTCCACATCCACCCGTTATCCGGGTCTATTCTCGTCGCTCTTCTCATCCCATTTCCCCCCTGCAGTCGGCTTCGACCTCTGATGCTCCACTACCTGCTGCTCCGGCTCCGGCTCCCGCATCCACCGCTCATCCGATGACGAATTATGTCTCTCTACATCGCCTTTCACCGCCACTTCTTCACTTTGTCACATCATTATCCTCTGTTTCTGTCCCTAACTCTGTGCAGGAGGCGCTTCAACATCCAAGCTGGCGGGCTGCCATGGACGAAGAGATGACGGCCCTTTGGGCCAACCAGACCTGGGTCCTTGTCCCTTTACCTCCTGGTCAGCACCCTGTTGGGTGTAAATGAGTTTTCGTCATCAAACATGCTCCAGATGACACTATTGCTCGACTGAAGGCCCGACTTGTGGCCCGTGGCTTCACTCAGCAGGAGGGCCTTGATTATGATGAAACCTTCTCTCCGGTGGCTAAGCTCAACACCGTTCGAGTTCTTCTCTCCGTGACTGTCCACCGCCACTGGCCCCTTCATCAGCTCGATATCAAGAATGCTTTTTTGAATGGAGATCTTCAGGAAACCGTCTACATGCGCCAACCGCCCGGGTTTGAGACCACGGGGGAGTCTCGTGTGTGTCTTCTCAAGAAATCCATCTATGGTCTCAAACAGTCCCCTCGGGCGTGGTTTGACAAGTTCAACAAGGTGGTTCGGGACATGGGTTTCACTCGGAGTTCTGCAGATTTCTCACTATTCACCCGACACCGGGCCACTGGAACAGTCCTTCTGTTGGTTTATGTTGATGGCATCCTACTTACAGGGTATGACTTAAAGGGGATTATAGAGGTCAAACAACATCTGAGCACCGTGTTTCAGACCAAAGACCTGGGGCATCTTCGCTACTTTCTCGGTCTTGAGATCGCACGACGGCCGGACAGGCTTGTCCTCTCCCAACGGAAGTACTGTCTCGATCTTCTCAAAGACGCTGGCCAGTCTGGTTGCAAGCCAGCTAATACCCCGATGGAGGCAAATCACAAACTATGTGTTCATGCCTCTGATGATGATTTGCTTCTCCAGAACCCAGAATACTATCGACGCTTTGTGGGAAAGTTGATCTATCTAACGGTCACGAGACCTGTTATATCGTTTGCAGTTGGGGTTGTCAGTCAGTTCATGCATGCCCCCCGGGTTTCTCATCTCCAGACGGTTGAACAGATTCTCCGATACCTTAAGGCAGCTCTGGGTCAAGGGCTTGTTTACAAAACCTCCAACTCGGCTCCAACATTGGTCGCTTATTCTGATGCCGATTATGCAGGTTCCCTGGACGATCGGAGGTCAACAAGTGGGTTTTGTACTTATTTTGGTGGTCATCTCATTACATGGAAAAGTAAGAAACAAGCTGTGATCGCTCAATCCTCCGCGGAAGCTGAATACCGATCGATGATATCGGTTGTCTCAGAACTCACATGGCTTGAAAGTCTCCTTACTGACCTGGGAGTAAAACTTCCTTCATCTGCTGTTCTATTTTGTGATAGTCAAGCCGCCATACACATAGCAAAGAATCCGGTGTTTCACGAGCGCACAAAACATATCGAGGTCGACTGTCACTTTATTCGAGAGAAAGTTCAATTGAAGAAACTTGAATTAAAGCATGTTCCGGGCACTGATCAAGTTGTTGATATTCTCACAAAGGATTTATCAAGTAGCTTGTTTTACCAGTGTTTGTCCAAGCTGGGTGCATATGACCTATACGCTCCAGCTTGCGGGGGAGTGTTAGAAAAGCCTATTTAGTCTAGGCCCATTTTGTATTTTTATTGTTTTTCTCTCCCCTCTTTAGTCCCACATCATGTATAGGACCTTCCTCTCTCTTTCTCTCATCTATATATTTGTACTCATTCTTTGTATTTTATACAATTGAACATATATACAAGGTTGGCTTTTTCCTTCTCTACACAAAGTTACATGTTGCACCCCTCTATCTTTTGAAATTTTCAAAAACCTCCCCTTTGAGCTTACATTTCATAACATGCATGCAAAAAAGTCTCTTAGCTATGCTATACACACAGACACATTGATGTAGGAGGCTTTTAGTAATGATATGTTGTGTTGTGTATTAAGCTCTGTTGGGTTTGTAATTTCCTTTGTGTTTCTTTCAAGAGAGGCAACAAAGGTTTATGGATAGGCATGCCACAACACACTGAATATCAACATTGAGGATGGCTTGAGCTTGAATTCTTCTCCGTTTGACATGGCAATAGCGGTTTTGAATGCGGTGGTTATGAACTGTCGTTTGTGAACTCCCGACCTCACCCACGGAACTACGTTCATTTTTATGTTGAAACTACTTTTCTTTTCTTGATGGCCCCGTGGTGGTTATAACCCTTGTCATGCCAAATATATATTCTATAGCGGTGTCGTTTTTGTCAAACTCACCGGAGAAAAAAGGTTGTGCCAAGCAGAGCCTTAATCTATTTTTCTTGAAAAATATGTTGTGTTTGGTTTAGAGGCACAAAAGGAGACCATTAGAGGCACTTATTAGACTTTGTGAGAGTTTAGCCACTAGACATTAATCGGGGGAGGGGTAGACCAAAAAAGACTTAGTATGAAACTATAAGGACAGACATGAAGTACTTAGGCATTGGTGAGATTATGACTAAAGATAAGCGTAATGGCAACAAAGGATCCATATAGCTGACCCCATTGTGGTGGGATAAGAGCTTGAGTGTTATTGTTTTTGTTGTATCTCTAGCTGTCACTTAAAACCAAAATCCGTAAACCGAATCAGAATCGCAAAGAACCGAACCAAACCGTTCACAAATTATTCGGGTTCCAATTTGAATTTTGGAACCGTGAACAACATTGGCCCGGGTGTGGTTCTTTCATTTTATTCTGTGGTTCTTTCATTTTATTATCCGGACCGGAACCATGGTCCGTGACAGTTCTAGTTGTATCCATCTGACACATCTCCCCAGAATGAAAATTATGAGGAATAATATGTGGGATTCCATATTGCACATAATGATGGATGGTTGTCTACATTAAATTCTTTCTCCCCCTCCCCCCTTTCTCTCCTGCTCTCCTCAACCACGTAGTGGTCTCCAAACAAATTTTCTGAGCATAGTGCTATTCTATTTTCAATTTGGCTTTGCATGCTATTAGTTTGTCTTTTTTTTAGAATGGCGATGATGATATATGGACACTTCATGTGTATGAAACTGTACAAACATTGAGGATGGCCTAAGAGTGGTATTTAAATCAGGCAACCCGTGCAATCATTATTGGTCCTAAGATTGAAGCTCAAGGATGAGACTTCTCTCTATTCTATGAAGTTTTTTTAGAAACATCCTAACCTTTTTCTATTTGATAGAAAACTTGTGTACAATTTAGATTTGAATTCTCTTTAATTTTCTTGGTAATTGCATGATAATTTCAAATGCACCATCTGTTATATATATTTGTGTATACTATGTATATTTGGAGAACCTGTTAGATTAGATTGCATTTTATTTTTCCGAACGTTGCTCTTAATATTTTAATGTAGTTATTTTTATATTTAGTATTTTTGATCTTCTCGACGTATTAAGGATAAATTTGACTTTTTTTTTGTTTTCAATATTTACTATGCTACAACAACAACAACACTCAAGCCTTTATCCCACTATAGTGGGGTGGCTATATGGATCCTTTGTCGCCATTGTGCCCTATCTTTTGTCATAATCTCACTAATGTCCAAGTACATCATGTCTTTCTTCAATATTTACTATGCTACTTTAATTTATTTATGCATACTAATTTTTATATTTAATAATTTTTCTTATGTAATATTATTGTTATTATAAATTATTGGCAAATTGGTCCCTTCACATTTGGCCTAGTTTCAAAAAGGTCCTTTTATTTTCATTTTCTTCAAAAAGTACCCTTAAACCCTCAATTGCATGAGGATGGTTTGAGTTCTTGGATTCTCAGGCAACCCATGCAACCGATATTGGGATTTGAAGGCCAAAAATTAGAGATGGCGCCTGGGAGTTCCTTCTATTACTACCCCTCAAAAAAGAAAATGCAGAAGGACAAGAAGAAGTTTTCTAGATGTTGTTATTTTCTCTGTTTCTATGGATAGGTTGAAACTTGATTTATATGCCTGAATGCAACCATATTTCTCCTGCTCCTCCACTTCCTCCTCGCCGGTACACTCCTCAAATGGACACATGCATTTGCCTAAGGCTTCATTTGTTTGGGTGTTTCACTGCGCCGTTTTGGGCAAATGCCGATGGAAGGAGAGTAAACAAATGAATCTCCGACAGCGTTTGCTTTGTTTCCACCCGCCCGCCCGCCCGCCTTGAGAAATGCCCCAAAAGCTCCGTTTGGAGCAGCCACCTCCCCCCTCCGATTCGAACACTCCGTTTCCACCCGTCGGATCGACCCGCCACTGCCGAACCAAATGAAGCCTAAGTTTGCAACAATGAAGTTTTCAAGTAATTTCTCACATCTCCCTCCCTCTCTCTCTCCCGTGCTCTCTCTTTCTCTCTAGCTTTCTGTATTCTTCTATACAAAGGAGATGGAAATGTTGCTGCTGTGTGAGAAATAAGTTCCTTCTGCTTTAGGTCTCTCCTTGCATCTTTTAGATCATTGATGAACACATACTGAAAACTAGCAAATGCGTGAGGATGGTCTGAGTCTTTGGATTCTCAGGCAACCCATGCGACCATTATTGGAATTTGATGGCCAGAGATTAGAAATTGCTCCTTAGAGTTCCTTCTGCTAATATCCCTTAAATATGGGGGGGGGAGCCTATGTCAAATTTTGATTTGAGTACTTTCTGTTACAAAAGCGAGAGTAAAAGAAAAACAAAAAAAATCAACAACACTAAATTCAAGTTTCAGCGGATCTCCCCAAGATGGGCTGTCCACATGGGCAACAACAATCTGTTTTGTACTTCAAAAACATTGGCGGTCACAAAAAGTGTGTGGAATTCATTTTTCGAAAAAATTCATTTTTATAGGAATAATGTGTAATGCCCCGGTCTACTGTGGGTACGCTACAAGTCTACATACCAGTGACACCAACCCATCTTCATGGATCTTATTGGTCCCAACCGCTAATTCCAATGGAGGGTTGTTGAAGCTGGGGCTTGAACCCCAAACCTTTTAGATAATGGAGCTTTAATTCAGTCCTCATCAACAATTTAGCTAAACTTTTTTACGTAACGCCCCAATCTACTGTTGGTGAACTACATGTTTGCAGACTAGTGACTCCAACCCCTCTTCATCGATCTGATCGACCAGTTTAGAGCTCCCTTATATAGGAGGTCTTGGGTTCAACCCCCAACCTCAACAACCCGTCATTCGAATTAGCGGTTGCGACCAACCATATCCGTGGGGAGGGGTTGGGGTCACTGGTCTTGAGACCTGTAGCGCACCCATGATAGATCGGTGTAGGGCTGAGCATATTATTTGAAACTCGAAAGTCACTCAAAAACCGCTCGAATATTGAGCCGAATCGGAAACGGGTAAAATTGATTCGACTCAAATAACTCAATTTGAGTCGATTCAATTTGACTCGAATCTAATTTCTAGTCGATTTTGAGCCAATCCTGAACCGCTCGAAATATGATTCGAATCATCTCGAATTTATTAAAAATATTATGTATTTTTTGGATGGTCCAGCATGAACAAAAAAAAAAGCATGCCAAGATTAGTCTCACACAGCCTACCCAGACGGTCCTCTTGTGCTTATAACATGTCCCATCTCTCCAATCCTTGACCCGAGTTTCAGAATGAAAAATGGGTGCGGTGGTTTGACATGGTATCAGAGCTAGGTTCACGCTGAGGGGGTGTGTTGGACGGTCCAGCGTGAACCAAAAAAAGGCATGTCAAGATTAGTCTCACATTGCCTACCCAGACAGTCCACTTGTGCTTATAACAGGCCCCGCCTCTCCAATCCTTGACCCAAGTTTTGAAATTGAAAATGGGTGCGGTGGTTTAACATATTTATTAATACATTCTTATTTTAAAATAAAAAACACTAAAATTTAAAACTAAATAAAAAGAATGAAAAATTTAAGTGTTTCACTTGCTAAGTAGGTTGCCCAATTTAATTTTGAGTCAACTAGGAATAGAGAGAAAATTGCTAAGTAAGGTCCTTCATGATATCAGATTTACTCGCAGCTCGACCGACTTCTCGTTGTTTACTCGTCACCGACCAACAGGGATGGTCCTTCTGTTAGTATATGTTGACGACATCATCATTACCGAAGATGACTCACAAGGGATACATGCCGTCAAAGTACATCTAAACTCGGTTTTCCAGACAAAGGACCCGGGACATCTACGATATTTTTTGGGTCTTGAGGTTGCCCGGCGACCGGACGGGCTTATTCTATCTCAACAGAAGTACTGTCTTGATCTTCTTCATGATGCTGGTCTTTCAGGGTGTAAGCCAAGTGATACCCCTATGGATGTAAACCATAAGTTGTGTGCTCAGGCAGCTGACTCGGATCTACTTTTCCAGAATCCTGAATATTATCGACGACTCGTTGGGAAATTGATCTATCTCACGGTTACCAGACCAGATATTTCCTTTGCTGTTGGTCTTGTCAGTCGGTACATGCACTCTCCTCGAAAATATCATCTTCAACCTGTTGAACGTATTCTCAGGTACCTAAAGACAGCTCCTGGTCAAGGACTTGTTTAACAGACTTCTTCATCTACTCCAACTTTGGTGGCATACTCAGATGCTGATTATGCTGGTTCTCTTGATGACCGACGATCTACTAGTGGTTTTTGCACATACTTTGGAGGCCATTTGGTTACATGGCGAAACAAGAAACAAGCGGTCGTTGCTCGATCATCAGCTGAGGCAGAATACCGGGCAATGACATCGGTTTTATCGGAACTGATGTGGCTTGAAAGTTTTCTCACTGATCATGGTGTAAAATTACCGTCTCCGACTCTTCTCCTTTGTGATAGCCAAACGGCTATACATATCGCCAAGAACTTAGTCTTCCACGAAAGAACGAAGCATATTGAAGTCGATTGTCACTTCATTCGAGAAAAAGTTCAAATGAAGAAACTTGATCTAAAGCATGTTCCAGGGACGTAACAAGTTGCGGATGTCCTCACAAAGGCTCTTCCCAAGGCACTCTTCTATCAATGCTTGTCCAAGCTTGGTGCGTACGATTTGTACGCTCCAGCTTGCGGGGGAGTGTTAGAATAACCCATGTATTAGGCCCATCTTTTGGGCCCATTAGTGCTCTCTTCTCTTTTAGTCTCACATCTTGTATATGATTTATTCTCTCTCTCTTCCTCCTATATATTTGTATTCTCTCCTTGTATTTACATACTCAATCAATACATACTAGATTTTGAGCTTTCTCTACAGTAATGATGTGTTGCATTATAAATTAAGCTCTGTTGGGTTGTAAGTTCTTGTGCTTCTTTCAAGAGAGGCAAAGAAGAATTATGGATAGGCATGCCACATCACACTGAATATGAGCATTGACGATGGCTCGGGCTTGGATTCATAAGGCTCTGTTTGTTTGGGCGTTTTTGTTCCATCTCCACTGGGGGTAAAACACTACAACAGAACTCAACACTCATGTCTTTATCCCACTATTGTGGGGTCGGCTATTGGGGGAAAAACACTAACGCCTAAAAATTGTTTGATAGCCCACCAATTCCCACTGCTACTGCTCCAAAACTCCATTTTTGAGATTGTTGTTGATTTCCCAGACCAAACATATTAGATCGAATTTCTTCTCCTCTTCTTTTTACTTGTTCTAAGAACAACCTTAGCATCTCTCTCTTACGTGATGTTTAAATTTCACTCTGAGCCTTTGAAAATGAAGAGCCATGAGGATACAGGTTTAAATGATCAGTGGATACAAGTTTATTTTGTTTTGCTTTTTTATGATTTTGTATCCATTTGACACTTCTCTCCTGGTCGAAAATTATGAGGAATAATATCTGTGGGATTCTATATGTTGGATGGTTGTCCAGATTAACTCTCTCTCTCTCTCTCTACCTCTCTCTCTCTCTCTCTCTCTCTCTCCCTCCTGGTCTCCTCACCCACATAGTGGTCTCCAAATTGTTTTCCCCTGAGTATATAGCTATTCTATTTTCAAATTGGTTTTGCATGTTTTAAGCTTTTTTTTTTGTTTTCTTTTGGAAAGGCCATGACGATATACAGACAATTCATATGTATAAAACTGAAAAGCATTGAGGACGGCCTAAGAGTGATATTTAAATCAGGCAACCCGTGCAATCATTTTTGGATCCAAATATTGAAGCTCAAGGGTGAGTCTTCTATTTTATGAAGTTTTTTTGGAAACATCCGAGCCTTTTCCTATTTGACATAGAACTTGTGTGGAATTTAGATTTGAATCTTCTTTAATTTGTTTATTAATTGCGCGAGGGAGTTCCAAGAATGCGGTATCTTGTGGAATTCCAGAAAAATGATGCTTTAGGATGTGTGATAAAACTAGAAAATCTTAAAGAATGAATTTCATTTTCTTTTTCCGAATGTTGCTCTTAATATTTAATGTATTTATTTATACCATGGGAGAGAGAAGTTCCAAGATTGCATTTGGTTTAGAGGCATTATGGGAGAGAGAAGTTACCTTATGCTTGTTATTATTGATATTATTATTATATTACCGATTGAAGTTATCATTTGCTTGCTCTCAATGCTTATTATTGTTATATTATTATTATCCGTCACTGATTTTGTATACATATCTTGAGAACCCTTATGATAGGGTTCCCAGAGGGGTTTTGTGGAGAGTCTTGGAAAACAAATGTGTCAATGTATCATATGTTGGCGTAGTCAAAAATGTATACAAATTTAGTGATGAGAGTGAGCACATCGGGAGGATTTACACAAATATTCTCTATCACTGTTAGATTACATCAAGGGTCAGCTCTAAGTCCTTGTCTCTTTACACTTGTATTAGATGAGCTCATCAGACATATCCAAAGCAATACCTTGGTGTTTATTGTTTGCAGATGATCTTGTTTTGGTCGAGGTGCCACGCAAGTGTAAATGCAAAACTTGAATCTTAACAAGACACTTTAGAAAAGAAGGTTTTAGGTTGAGAAGGACAAAGATGGAGTACATGAAGCTTAAATTTAGTAGTGCAAGAAAGACAGATGTCTTCGTCATTAAGTTGGGTGACCAAAATATTTCTTGCAGTGAGTGCTTTAAATATCTGTGATTGATAGTTCAAAAAGGACAGATGTGTTGTGAGTTAAGCTTTGTTGGTTTTGTAATTTCTTTTGTGTTTCTTTCAAGAGAGGCAGCAAAGAATTATGGATAGGCACGAGCTTGGATTTTTCTCCGTTTGACTTGGTGGTAACAAACGTGACGGTATAGGGGGCTACTATTTTAGTGGTATCTCTGAGCAGTCACTTTATGCATTTATTTTCAAAGGTTAGGTGGTCTTTCTCCTCTGAGAGAAGTTACTTTGTGCATAGTATCAAAGGTTAGGTCTGTTTCCAATCTTCCCCCGCTCATACCCCCAATGATTGGGGACTATATGAGTTCTGTTGTTGTTGTTGTTGACTTGGTGGTAACAATCATGAACGTGGTGGTTATGAGCTGTCGTTCGTGAACGCCCAACCTCACCCAAGGAACTTCGTCCATTTTTATGTTCAAACTAGTTTTCTTTTCTTGATGGCGGTTATAACTGTTGTCATGCCAAACATACATTCTGTAGAGAAGTGGTTCAAGCCTCGTATATACTTCTTGAATATCGCAAATACAAGTATGAGTACATATATATAGGAGAGAAGAGAGAGGAAGCATCATATACAAAAGATGTAGGACTAAACAAAAAGACTATAAATTGGCCAATTTATTGTGCCTTTACATTGCTTTTCCCTATATTCTCTAACACTGCCCCGCATGCTGCAGCGTACAAGTCGTAGGCACCAAGCTTGGACAAGAATTGATGGTACATTTTTTGTGATAATGCCTTGGTGAGAATGCCAACAACTTGATCAAAGGCAGGAACATGCTCTAGCTTCAACTTCTTCAATTGAACCTTTTCTCAAACAAAGTGGCAGTCGACTTCAATGTGTTTGGTCCGCTCATGGAACACAAGATTCTTTGCAATGTGGACTGCAGCCTGACTGTCGCAAAACAAAATTGATGGTGAGGATAATTCAACTCCCAAATCCCCAAGGAGACTCTCAAGCCATGTGAGTTCTGGTACAACAGACAGGTTCCTCCTCATCCCCAAGCAGGTGCAGGTGAGACTCAAGCCATATGCGACTCTCAAGCCATGTGAGACTCTCAAGCCATGTGAGACTCTCAAGCCAGCCGTCGGTTCCTCCTCTTCCCCGAGCAGGTGTCAGTTCCTCCTCTTCTCCCAGCAAGCACCGGATCCAAGCAAGCGCTCGTTCGTTCCTTTTTTTCCCTCTTTCTGCTCGCGCAAGCAGGCATCGTTTTCTTTTTCCTCCCTTCCATGGATGTCTAAACTTGCCTTT
Organism: Platanthera guangdongensis; assembly: GCA_039583875.1. Classification (NCBI taxonomy): domain Eukaryota; kingdom Viridiplantae; phylum Streptophyta; class Magnoliopsida; order Asparagales; family Orchidaceae; genus Platanthera; species Platanthera guangdongensis. The sequence continues at coordinate 143,424,110 of CM077155.1, read as the reverse complement.
GGCGTCGGACTTCTGCCGCGAAAGCCTCTCCGACGTCCATTTACCCTCCGTGTAGTTGTCTCCTCCTCTCCTGGCGTGATTGCGCTTTTCTCGGGCCTCTCCTCTTTCTATGAGTGAGATTTTTCCTCGTTCGCAGCCCGATACTGTTATCATCAGTTCCATATGATGTCGGGAAGTGGTGAAACTCCGAATGCCTCCTCCATTGGGAGTGCTCCTATGGATTCTCTGCCTCCTATTGGCTCTCTTCGTGTCTCCCATGATCACGGGACTTCTCAAATTATTACTATTCGGTTGGATGGAACCAATTATCTTCCGTGGGCTTGTTTGGTTCGGCCCGCAAGAGTCGTCTTTTTGGCTGCCTCAATGGTACTAGGGCACCTCCGCCTACCTCTCTAGATTGGCCACAATGGGACTCTGTGAACTCTTTGGTTATGTCTTGGCTGACCAACTCCATGCAGGTGTTTATCGCCTGCAACTACATTTTTTGGATGTTGCTGCCGACATTTGGAAACGTGCCAAAATTACCTATTCCTGTCAGGGCAATGCGGATCAGATCTTTTAGTTACGATGACGAATCTTTCTTTTACGCCATGGGGATCGTCCTCCCGCTGCCCACTACTTGGATTTTACCAAGCTTTACCAAGAGTATGATCATTTTGATTCACTTACCCTCGTCTCCCCTGAAGATGAGGTGATGGTCCGTGCCCGGGAGGAACATAACCAGATCTTTGAGTTTCTTCATGGTCTCCATCGTGACCTTAATCCCATCACTGTTCAGATTCTTGGCCGCTCTCCTCTACCTTCCTTACCTAAGGTGTATAATTTTGTTCAGCATGAATATGATCGTCAACAGATTCGTCTACCATACACTGTTGTTGAGGGCTCTGCTCTTGCTGCTCAGTTCAGTTCCGGGGGCCGCTCTTTTCGTGACACTACGACCAAGTCTGTGGACAAGGATCACTTGACGTGTGACTATTATGGGAAATCTCACCATAGTCGGGACACCTGCTTTAAGTTTCATGACTTTCCTTCTCCTCGCGGGGGTCCTGCCACCCGTAGCAGCCGTGACTCTGGTCGCAGTTCGGGTTGACCTTCTCCGTCTTGCTCGGCTCATCTCTCTGATGTTGTTGATGATCCTGCCCCTTATGGAGGCCCAGCTACACCTGAGGTTCCTTCTGCTCTTTCTGCTGAGGAGATTCTCGCCTTCCGTCACTTTATGCTTGACCACTCCTTTGAGTCTGCTAGCTCCTCATTTGCCCATTAGGGAGTTCCAGGGGCTCACTTTGCCGCCTGCTCTCCCCCATATATATGGGGAACATGACTTTATTATTAATCAATTCCAGTTTTCTTCTCCCGGTTAACAAGGCTCTTAGGTGTGGTCGACAACGAGTGCTCGCTAGGCTCTTAGGCTAGAGAGAGTTTGTGCCTTTGCGATGCGTCGATTCATCACGCCGCTTTGGATACTCGCTGCCGTGCTTTCGACGGATATGTGCGCTAGCTTGTCGCCGCAAATTCTTATACCTCGCTCAGGCGAGCATTGCCCATACTACCCCATTTATACTCGCCCATTTGAGGGGGCTGGCAGGAGGGGAGCACAAAAGGGGTCCGGGTGGTGGAGACCAACCAAGGTCAGGTCGCCGAAAAATGCTCGACGCTGCATTCGATCGGATCTTTACCGTTATTGAATGATCACAATTTTAATTTTATATTTTATTGTCTTTTATTTTGCAAACTTGATATTATCAAGCATAGTTGGTTGCACTCCTGCGTGCGTAGCTATGTTTGTTGCACGCTTGCGCGCGTAGTTTTATTTGGAGTTTTACTTTGTTCACGTACTATATACATCTTTATTATATAAGGAAACCCCTAATGAGGGCATAGTGTAACATTTAAATCCTAATATGCCCTCAAAAATTTGAATTTTGTGGGTTAATTGAAGGGTATTTCAGTCATTTGGCTGAATTATTACTTAATTAAAAGCTATCGGAACTATTCCCCCAACTCAAAAACCCGACACCCCGTTTTCTTCTTCTGCGCAGGGCTAGGGCTCGCGTGCTTCTTCTACGACTCGCGATTTCTTCCTCTGCGACTCCCGCGTGGGATTCTACCCGATAATGTTCTAACGCGAATGGCTTAGAGAAGCAGCAGCCATCGCCAGCCGCAGCCCCCGTGAGAAGAGCTCCGTTAATGGAAGGATCGAATCGAGTTCTCTCTCCTCCGAACGTCACGGCGACAGCGGCGGTGGACAACCTTTCTTCTTCCGGGTTCACATCAACGACATCGATAGACCATACTCGCCTCTTTTTCGACATCCTTTCTTCTTCTGGGTTCACATCAACGACAACCTTTCTTCTTCCGGGTTCACACCACTTCCGGGTTCTTTTCTTCCCACCCCGATCACCTTCCTCCTTTGTTTCAGCTTTCCCTGGAGATCACGCCATCAACGAAGTCCTTCTCCGCCAACAGCACGATGCTAGGTCCTCTTCTCATCTTCAACGGGGACTCCTCTGCTCCACGAAAATCCTGACATCAATAGATCCCCCGCTTCTGAAGCCCTAGCCAACACCACATCCTTCAAACCTCTGGTAAGATCCACCACTTCTGGAGCCCTAGCCAACACCACACCCTTCAATGAGTTTTGAGATGTTCTTTTTACTATTTTACAGCTATTGTTTACTTTCTCGCAGCGATCAGTGTTCACAGAGATCAGCGGGAGTGAGGAATCATGCCGCCCAAGCCACTGGACTATGAATCCCTCAACGACAATGTGAAGAAGGTGGCGTATGCGGTCAGGGGAGAGCTTTATCTGCGAGCTTCCGAGCATCAGAAGGAAGGGGAGAAGGTTTCTTCTTATTCTCATATTTTTTTTCATGTTTTTAGAAATCTTGCAGCGTTCTTATTCTCATTCTTTTACAATTGAATATAGAACTCAATCGAGTGGAAAATCTTCTTAAAGGTATGTGCATAATCTCTGCTTATCAATTCTTATTTTCCATCTCTTCGCTTTGAATGGAAACTTCTCATTCAGCCCTTCTTTTTTTGTTTTATATTTTGCTCCTTAGTAATTTCAGTTCATGAAAACCTCCAAAATCTCCAGAGTCAATCTAAAAATTAGTGTTTCCTTCTATTCTCAGCAGTAGGCGAAGATGCCACCACCTTAGTCTTAGGCTCCATTTGGGGGAACTTATTTTCAATTGAGGTCCGTTCATGCGATCGAAACCACTTAACAGCTGAAAATAAGTCCCCCCAAACGTAGCCTTAATGATCTTCTAACCATTATAAATTTTAGTTTGATATGTTTCCAAACATTAATAAAAGATTGTTTTGATTGTGTTTTTTTCTACTGATTTGATCTTTTATTTTGATGTACAGAAAAGGAGAGAGAAGTAGGAGTTGCTCAAAATGAAATCAAGGCATTAAAGGGAACAAAATTTCTTAAAGACAAAGCTGTTGTGGAGGTAAATGTAGAAAACAAGCTCTGTCTCTAAATTTCTATCCACCTGTTTGTTTGAAGGTGTTATTTCTTTGGTATGATTTGCCTTTTCGTTAAACAAGTAGTTGTGAAGGGAACAATTTTTGGTTGCCAATGATTTCCACCCGTCCATGAATGCATTTTGTGCCCACAGGCAGACGCTGAATTTTTCCATCCGGGCTCCAGACTCTGGGTGATCTCCGAGAAATCAAATAGGAGATCAAATATACTCCATGCCAGAATGGCCATCCTTTCTTCTTTCACGCGATAAGATAGGAAAAAATCCAGCCGAGCCGGGATGGAAAAATTCGGCGGGGCGGACCTGTGCTTTCTTGATTGCAAATGATTCATGCTGATAATCCTCATTCATGGCTTCACCTGGACTAGGTTATAACTCATTTACTATAATAAAGTTCAAAAGAAAACCTAAGCAAACTATATATTTCAGGTGTAATTAATCTCATGTAATTATTAAATAGCTGCAAGCATTGACATAAAGAACACTATGGGATAGCAGTAGTAATTTCGATAAGTATTAAATTTTAAATGTGTATTGATTCAACTAAATGTTAAATGCATATATTGATTTAATTAAATTTTAAATGTGTATTTGGATTCAACTAAATGTTAAATACGTATATTGATTCAACGAAATGTTAAATGTCTATTCTTTCTTTCTTACCAGGTCATGACAAGCGATGAGGATGATTCAAAGGTGCAAAACCCCAATCGAGGCCAGTCCCCGTTCACTAAAAATCTAAATTGAGGACACATGAATCAAAGGTAAAGTTCGTGTATCATAAATTTGTGAAATTCCTTCTTATTTTTATGTTTACCTGGCATGACAGCTATATTAGAGTTTATTTGAATTGGTAGCACCAATTTTGAAGTTCTAGACAATTTTTTCTTTATAAATTCTATGAGTTGTCGACGGTATGGTATGTTGGAGATTTTTTTTTAGCAAATTGTTTCTAACCATGATTCCCTTACTAAAGCTGCTACTATTTGCAATTTACATATCCACTTGATCTGCATGATAAGTTGATGATATACCTTTGTTTATCCAAAATTCCGAAGGTTTCCATATTATTTTATGTTGGTTTCTGATTCCGCCCTGCTTCTTCTTTAATAAATTATTGTTGTTCTGTTGAGCTTTGAACGGTGTTTTTTTGCTCAATCAATTGTTATTTCATTCGTTCAGACGAAGCGAGTGCGAAAGTCCAGTTAAATGTTATATAGACAATTAAGACGCCTTTATTTTCCATCGTACATCATTAAGTTGGCTTTATTTTTTTCCCAACATGTTTGTTCATCATAAACAAAGCATGTCGCCCCCACGATCAATATCACCGCCCATGTCCAATGTCGGCGCCAATGTACAATGTCGGCACCCATATCCAATGTCGGCGCCTATGTACAATGTCGACGCTCCCGACCAATGTCGGCGCCCCTGACCAATGTTGGCGCCCCTGACCAATGTTGGCGCCCCCGTCCAATGTCGCCGCCCCGGATCAATGTTGTCTCTCATGACCAATGTCGCCCCCGCGACAACTGTCACCCCCCAAAGAAAAGTCGCACCAACAACAAATGTTACACCCACGACAAATGTCGCACCCATGATCAATGTTGCTCCCACGACCAATGTCGTCCCCCGGACCAATGTCGCCCCCACGACTAATATCGACCCGATGACGAATGTCGCCCCTAGGACCAATGTCGCCGCCACGCCGAATGTGGCCGCCACGCCGAATGTGGCCCCCACGACAAATGTCGCCCCCACGACGAATGTCGCTCCCACGACGAATGTCGCCCCCACGACGAATGTCGCCTCCCGTGCGAATGTCTCCACCACGACTAATGACGCTCACACGACAAATGTCGCTCCACGATGATGGTCGCCTCACGACGAATGTCGCCTCCCGTGCAAATGTCGCCACCACGACTAATGACGCTCCCACGACAAATGTCGCCCCACGACAAATGTCGCCCCCACGACAAATGTCGCCCCCTCGACAAATGTCGCCGCCTCAGCCAAATGTCGCCCCTCGACAAATGTTGCACCCTCGACCAATGTCGCACCCACGACCAATGTCGCACCCACGACGAATGTTGCCCGCACGGGGTCCCCCGTGCACGACTGCATGTATATATATATGTATAAAAATATACTTATATATATATGTATGAATACAAATGCTTATATATATAAATATACATACATACACACACACATATATCTTTATTATATAAGGAAACCCCTAATGAGGGCATGATGTAACATTTAAATCCTAATATGCCCTCAAACATTCGAATTTTGTGGGTTAATTGAAGGGTATTTCGGTCATTCGGCTGAATTATTACTTAATTAAAAGCTATCAGAACTATTCCCCCAACTCAAAAACCCGACACCCCGTTTTCTTCTTCTTTTGTGCAGGACTAGGGCTCGTGTGCTTCTTCTACGACTCGCGATTTCTTCCTCTGCGACTCCCGCGTGGGATTCTACCCGATAATGTTCTAGCGCGAATGGCTTAGAGAAGCAGCAGCCATCGCCAGCCGCAGCCCCCGCGAGAAGAGCTCCGTTAATGGAAGGATCGAATCGAGTTCTCTCTCCTCCGAACATCACGGCGGCAGCGGCGGTGGACAACCTTTCTTGTTCCGGGTTCACATCAACGACATCGATAGACCATACTCGCCTCTTTTTCGACATCCTTTCTTCGTTCGGGTTCACATCAACGACAACCTTTCTTCTTCCGGGTTCACACCACTTTCGGGTTCTTTTCTTCCCACCCCGATCACCTTCCTCCTTTGTTTCAGCTTTCCCTGGAGATCACGCCATCAACGAAGTCCTTCTCCGCCAACAGCACGATGCTAGGTCCTCTTCTCATCTTCAACGGGGACTCCTCTGCTCCACGAAATCCTGACATCAATAGATCCCCCGCTTCTGAAGCCCTAGCCAACACCACATCCTTCAAACCTCTGGTAAGATCCACCGCTTCTGGAGCCCTAGCCAACACCACACCCTTCAATGAGTTTTGAGATGTTCTTTTTACTATTTTACAGCTATTGTTTACTTTCTCGCAGCGATCAATGTTCACAGAGATCAGCGGGAGTGAGGAATCATGCCTCCCAAGCCGCTGGACTATGAATCCCTCAACGACAATGTGAAGAAGGTGGCTTTATCTGCGAGCTTCCGAGCATCAGAAGGAAGGGGAGAAGGTTTCTTCTTATTCTCATTTTTTTTCATGTTTTTAGAAATCTTGCAGCGATCTTATTCTCATTCTTTTACAATTGAATATAGAACTCAATCCAGTGGAAAATCTTCTTAAAGGTATGTGCATAATCTCTGCTTATTAATTCTTATTTTCCATCTCTTCGCTTTGAATGGAAACTTCTCATTCAGCCCTTCTTCTTTGTTTTATATTTTGCTCCTTAGTAATTTCAGTTCATGAAAACCTCCAAAATCTCCAGAGTCAATCTAAAAATTAGTGTTTCCTTCTATTCTCAGCAGTAGGTGAAGATGCCACCACCTTAGTCTTAGGCTCCATTTGGGGGAACTTATTTTCAATTGAGGTCCGTTCATGCGATCGAAACCACTTAACAGCTGAAAATAAGTCCCCCCAAACGTAGCCTTAATGATCTTCTAACCATTATAAATTTTAGTTTGATATGTTTCCAAACATTAATAAAAGATTGTTTTGATTGTGTTTTTTTCTACTGATTTGATCTTTTATTTTGATGTACAGAAAAGGAGAGGGAAGTAGGAGTTGCTCAAAATGAAATCAAGGCATTAGAGGGAAGAAAATTTCTTAAAGACAAAGCTGTTGTGGAGGTAAATGTAGAAAACAAGCTCTGTCTCTAAATTTCTATCCACCTGTTTGTTTGAAGGTGTTATTTCTTAGGTATGATTTGCGTTTTCGTTAAACAAGTAGTTGTGAAGGGAACAATTTTTGGTTGCCAATGATTTCCACCCGTCCATGAATGCATTTTGTGCCCACAGGCAGACGCTGAATTTTTCCATCCGGGCTCCAGACTCTGGGTGATCTCCGAGAAATCAAATAGGAGATCAAATATACTCCATGCCAGAATGGACATCCTTTCTTCTTTCACGTGATAAGATAGGAAAAAAATCCAGCCAAGCCGGGATGGAAAAATTCGGCGGGGCGGACCTGCGCTCCATGTTCCTGTTTCAGCCGATCATGGAGGTTGTTGTTCTGCCGATCATGGAGGTTCTCCGGTTATTTTCAGTTTCTGTTTTATTTTTTTTGTCTTTGGCTGAACCCTATAAAAGGGATTGTTGTTGTTGAAATCGGTGGTGATGAATGTTCAAATTTGAAGAATGTTGAAAGTGATTTTGTTGTGAGTGTTACTCCTGGTTGAGGATTTCTGTGTGTTTCCAGTTAGAGGTTAGACGTGATTAAGCTCTGTGTGAGCATTGTAGGTGTTAGGCGTGTGATTGTGAATTTTTGGAGAAGATAAACAGTAGATTACTGTTGCTAATTTCTTTGTTTTCTGGTTTCGCAGGGTGAAGATGATAAATAGTAACGTCAAATTTACTGTGCATTTTTTTCTCAACTGTTGCCTTCCTGTTTGAAGAAGAAGAAATACATGAGACGGTTTAGTTGAAGAATCCGTGAACAGTAATATTAAATTTACTGTTCTTGTTCAATATTGTTGAACGTGAGTTGATAATTAAGGTGAATCTGTGGTTGCTGCTAGCCTTCACTCGAGAGGGATTTTAGGGTTATTTACTATCTTGATTTGAGGAAGATAGTATTTAGGTGAATAGGGTGATTTAGACTAGTAGATTGCTTCATTGAGAGAAGTTAGATTACTCCTAGTGCTTGGAGATTTCGTGGAGCCACCTTGAGTGTTTGAGATTTCGCGGAACCATCTGTAGTGTGAGAGCGAGTGAATTTTAGGTGTGTTAGTTTGTGGCTTACTTACTTTGTTGAGTGATTACGTGGAACCACCTCGTGTGAGAGAGTAACTTAATTCCTTGGTGCCCGTATGCGATAGCGGCCAAGCTCGGAGCGGAGATCGAAGGTGACGAGGAGTTCCTCGCATGATTGCCATCGACTTCGAATACAGGAGACGTTTCTTCCGTGGGTAATTGTTTATATTTCTTCCTTTGTGTGTGTCTCAACATTTTCTCGTAGGTTAATAGACTCTTTGTTGGGTTTTCGCACGAGTTTTGTCAGCAAACACTACGTCGAAAACTCCAAACGGAAACGTATTTGGAGTTCACGATTTTCGTTGTGCTACGACATGGGGAACAGAACGAAAGTTGCGAATTTCTTTCCCCGGATGTAAAATCGAACCATTGTTTAAGAAAATTCATTTTAAAACAAAGAAGTAATTTTGTGTTTTTTCATAAAATTTTCAAGTTGTGTAATTTCTTAAGTGCCGCGCCCGCTCTAAATGTTGCAAAATTAATTTTAGAATCGCATGTATTTAGGGTTTCTTAGAAAAATGCCGACAGGAGCGCAAACCCTACACGCCGTCCTGCATCAAATTGGTATCAGAGGGAAGTTCTGAAATTTTTCTAAGTTTTGGGATCCGCCCTGTATAGAATAGGAACTTGCATATCATTCTAAATTTTTTCAAAAAAAAAGAGAATTTTTTTAGCATCATAATTGCATTTAACTTATATGTTTGCATGCATCAGCGTAGTGATAGGATGCGTCGAGTAGAGCATGGTCAACTAAGTCGTGGGAACGAAAGGAATGACCCACCCCCGTTGTTTCTTCCATTCACCCATCAAATAGCCGAGTTGAACATGACCATGCGAGAAGGGGTTGAAAACCTTACTGTTATGATGAGTAGGTTAGAAGTACCCCCTCGAGCGACAATGTCACCTCAAATTCGAGATGAGCATTCGGTCCGTCCACATTACGATGTTCCACATCACTACATGGAAAGACCTACCTTTAGGAGAAATCCTTTATTTGAGGATTACGACTTCACTTATACCCACTCACATAGTACCCCATCACAGAGATCTGTGTGATACTTCGATGATTATCATCGATCACCGTACATCACTGGCAGGGAACGTATTGACCCACCAATACGATCTCATTATGCTAGAGACGATCAGTACGATGACTATTGTCGTTATTATCCTCGTACTCAAGTTGATCATACTGGTCCGTCTGCACCATATTATGAGGATAAAGCACATTATTCCTCCAGTTGTCGATATTACACGTCTCCTTTATATGAGGAATCTGAGACTGCATATGTGCGACCGCCATCACATGTTCATAGGACTCATGACTATCCACCAGCACATCATGATTATGTTATGGACGCTCATCATGATTACCCTCGAAATACCTATAGAGGTCACTATCGTCGAGAGTACATCACACATAGTGATCCTCCTAGTGTCCCGAAGACAAACATGATGATAAACATTAAGGGTCAGCAAGGGCATATCACTGCCCAAAGCAGGGAGACATCACCTACTATGTCTGATGTTCTAATACAAGATGTGTGGAGTCAACCCCCGTGTGAGTGTGCTCCACTTAGTGAACCCGCCCTTGAGTCTATATCTACTATCTCTCCTTTGAGTGTAGATTTCTTGTACACTTCACCTAGTGGTGCACCGAGTCACATCACCACACCTGATGACGCATCGAGTCACATCACCACACCCGATGTCGTACCGAGTGACATTACGATCGGGAGCAGAGGGTTTAGTAGTGATTTCGAGGTAGTCACCTCTACCTTTTTTGGGAGTACGACCCCTTCTGATGGTTTACTTCTGGAGGACAATCAGACTACTGATGGGTCATTTGATGACCCTCCTATTGAGCCTCCAGATGAGCCACCTCATCCTTGTGTGGATGAGCTTTATCTGAATAGTACACTTGCAAATTTTCAGACATGGATACCTACTCCATTGTGTCACTTGATGTTGATAGTGCTTGGACATAGTCGTCTGGTGACTCGCACTCTAGATGAGTTATGAGACGTACCACTTGTTGATTATCATCTTCACGATGAGTTTTCATATGTCCTACCTGGTGAGCCTCCTGATGCCTCACTTGCCCTGAGCACATTTATTACGGTTGTCACACTTCATGCACTTTTATCTGAGAGCACTCCATCTATTGTTGGAGCTTACGTCTGTACGCGTCGCATTTGTGACGAATTTTATTATACCCCTCCTGGTGAACCCCCAGATGAAAAACTTATGGGTTCACCGCACATTAGGGATGTTTTCATCTTTAGTTTCATAGTCGATTTTGAGGGTGCACTCACTGATTCGTTGATGTTATATCTTGTCACCCGCACTTTTAGAGACAGTCTGCACACCATGTTGACACATTTGATCATTGATGTCTCTGATTTGCACTATAACAGCTCACCGCATCCATGACGACAAATCGACACTTGATCGTCGTCCCTCCCAGAGTCACCAACAACTGCACTCCTACCTATTTCCTTTCCTCGAAGAAGTCGAAAAGAGGACCATCCGAGGCGACCACCCTCGCCGCCGCTTCTTCCAACCTATCGAATGCCTTTTTGAACATGACATTCACAGAGCTCCCGTTGTCAGTGAGGATCCGTTCGACGGTGAAGTCTTTGGTGACGGCCTGAATGACGAGCGCATCATGGAAGGGGTTCTCATTCCCCAGTTGATCCTCTACCGAGAACATGATTTCCTCTAGTTGTTGTGGTTCCTGAGAGGTTGAGGCGACACCCCTTTGGTAGATGGTGTGGAGAATCCACTTGCGGGAGGCCTCCACCCCAGCCCCTCCATGGATCGCTCTGACCCCCCTTCCTCCTCCTTGGTCGACTCCACGAGCCCCTTGGTCAACTCGATCCTCATTCCTCCTCCGCGCTGGGCCTTGCTGCCTCCCTTGGTCTTCTTGACCCCTCTGCCCCTGGACTATCTCTTCTCCTTCTCCTGCCCTCATCCTAGCCTCTAGGAAGTCCAGACACGCCATGGTTTCGTGCCCCTCGACTCGATGGAGCTCACAATAGAGGGGGACCTCAACAAACCTGTTCCTCATCCTCTGATTTCTCCTCTATAAACGGTTGCCCTACCCGGCGACCATCATAGCTTCTCTCCAGTTTCATCCTCGTTGACGCCCTCCTGACCAGTTCCAATCGTCCCTCCTCTCCGGGGAATACCTTCACCTCAGCCGGCCTCCACGGGGGAATACCTCTGCCCCTTTGCCCAGTTATCAAAATCTACGATGGTCCTCCTCTCCTCCTGCCTTCGTTGTTCCTTCCTCTCCTCCTGCTTCCTAACTTCTCCCTTTCTCCGCCCCTCCCCGAGCCTCCTCTCTGGCGTCTTGTCTTCATCTTCAAAGCACCCCCTCGCTAGACATGCTCCTCCCTCTCTGGTGGTGAATGACTAGTTGACGAGAAGCGTCAAACTCGCCTGCGTGACTATCTCGGGACCTCCCCTGATACTCGCCCTCCTAAATCCTGATCCCCTAGCTGCTCTGCGGGTAGTGCATCAATTGCGTTGGTCGCTCATGTTCCTCCACATGCTCCTTGTCGGACCTTCTTGACGACGCGACGTCCTCTGACGGGGCCTCGCGGCGAGGTGACATCGCCGTGACCTCTTGGTGAGGAGCCAACGACGATCGCACCGTGTTCTCGAGGCGCTGCGCGAGCCCGCCGAACTCCGTGCTGAAATCGGCCCGGGTAATATACTCGCTCGGACACTGCGAGTTTCCCGCCACTTCTTGCTCGCCTCCATTCACCATGTTGTCTTCTTATTGGACTTTGCTCCTTTGACTACGATTCACGCTCGCCGCACCAAAGTGTTAAGCCGGGAAAACCCTACTTCAAATATTCAGATCTAAGTGCAGCCCCAGGTTACTGACCCAGCGGTTCAGCCTGCCCGACTCGAGATAAAGCAAGAGTGAGAAAAAGAACTAGAGGACCCCATACGTTGTTGTAGGGAGGTCCCATCACGTGCTCGAAAGCTTAGTAAGCTTCCTCTCCACAACCAAAGATGACTAAGCTAGGTATGAGGAAGGCACCACACAGAGAGTAGTTAGTCTCGCAGGGGTAGAAGAGGGCAAAATAACAAGATTTCAAGGTGTCATTCCTGGTACCCCGGGGGTCCTATTTTTCGGGGTGTGGGGGGGGGGGGGGGGGGGCTTCAGGCGAGAAAACCCAGCCCTGCGAGCTTGCCTTCCTGATCCTGCCGACTTCACGAGTTGCTGCTGCTGCTTTTTATCACTGTTACGCTGATGATGGTTAAAGTTCCAAGCCTGAATGATCAGAGGATACAAGTTTATTTTGTTTTGCTATTATATGAAATTGTGCACATGAGCAAAAATGAGAGTTGCGGAGATCAGAATGCTTAGGTGGATGTGATGACACATGAGATTGGATAAAATTAGGAACTCACCAAAGCAAAAACATTGTGCAATATGGAGCCATAATCTGTTTTGCTTGAAGAATCTGCTTTGTGTTTGGTCTAGAAGCACAAACGGAGATCATTAGAGGCACCTGTTAGCCATTGTGTGAGTTTAACCACTAGACGTGTTAAATAGGGGAGTGGTAGAACAAGAAAGACTTGGAATGAAACTATAAAGAAAAAAATGATGTACTTTGGCATTAGTGAGATTATGACTAAAGATAGGGCGCAATGGCAACAAATGATCCATATAGCCGACCCCACTATGGTGGGATAAAGGCTTGAGTGTTGTTGTTTTTGTTATCCTGCTGACACTTCTCCCCAGGACGAAAATTATGAGGAACAATCTGTGGGATTCCATATTGCATGATGGATGGTTGTCTACAATAAACTCTCTCTCTCTCTCTCTATCTCTCTCCCCCCCCCCCTTCTCTCCTGCGCTTCCCTCACCCGCTTAGTGGTCTCCAAATTTTTTCCTGAGTATAGAGCTATTCTATTTTCAAATTTGTTCTGCGTGTTGTTAATTTCTTCTTCTTTTTCGAGAAAGGCGATGACGATATATGGACAATTCATGTGTATAAAACTAATAAAAGCATTGAGGACGGCCTAAGAGTGCAATTTAAATCAGGCAACCCGTGCAATCATTGTTGTATCCGAAGATTGAAGCTCAAGGATGAGACTTCTCTCCATTCTATGAAGTTTAATGGGAAACATCCCAGCCTTTTTTATATTTGTCAGAAAACTCGTGTGGAATTTAGATTTGAATGTCTCTGCAATCTTTTTGGCGGGCACAAAATTATTATATTTTTAAATTAGTTTAACATGCTATTGATTTTTTTTTCCGTCCTACACGATGAGAATTAGCATCGCACTTCCATTTTTTACACATATTTTCCCAGTGTAGGCGGTCTCTAAAAACTAGTTATTGATAGTGGAAGTTGTGTGAACAATGTGGCCCAAAAGGGTCTTGATCGTACGCAGGTGAAAGTTGAGCCTCACCCTCACCCCTATCACGTTATCTAGGCAGAAAAAACGACGATTTTGGTTACCCATCGGTGTCTCGTACCAATCAACATTGCCTCCTTTGAGGTTCGGATATGGTGCAATGTCATTCTCGTGGACGTCGCACATGTTTTGCTTGGCCTACCTTGGCTATTTGATCACGACGTCACATGTTTTGGCGTGATTCCTCGTCCCGAGATCCTCCAGACCCTGTCGAGGGATTTCCGATCTTTGAGAGATCTTTTCTGGGGCTCTAGCTTGTGTATACCCCAGACCTCCTACAATGATTACTTGATTTGGGAGTTACATGCGGGCAGGGCCGCTGGACACTTCGGAAGGGATAAGTCCATATCTATGTTGAAGATCACTTCTATTGGCTGGCCTAAAGAAGGATATGGCTCGCGTTACCCGCCATTGACGTATCCTCTACGTCGTTGCTTAGTGCACTGGCAGGGCCGCCCAGATGCTGATGACAATTGGATACTATCAACGGAGCTTGATCGACTCCCCACTAGACTTTGACGTCAGTACGTCTGTCTTCATTCATCGGATCAATTCATACTGGTGGGAATTTTATTCGAATCTCGGTGTGCTGCTCTTCAGAAACCGCTTAGTGATATTCCAGGGGCCCTCCATACAGACTGTTTATGTTTGGTGATCTGGTTAGTATGCAATAATTATTTAGTCATTATGATAGTATAATTAGTCATATATCTTAATATGTATAATTTATTGACTTAATGAAAGAAAATCATAACCTAGCTGTTGATCTGTATTCTATGATTTGTATTGAACAAATTCAAAAATGTGTTTCAGGTGGAAGAATCGGCAATGGAAGGTGGCAGATTCCAAAGCATGTAATCTGTGCTACAGATATGCCGCAGAATTTCAAAATTGGACCCTTTGATTCATTCCTGGGATATAAAACATAGCTCTGTTTGTTTGTTTTCATAAATTTATCTAGGATCTTATTCAATTGCTATGTAACTGCAATTGTTATTCGGGCTCCGTTTGTCCCGGTGGTGGTTGTCATGAACACGGGGTTAAATTGTTATTTGTTAACACCCACCTAAGGAAATTCATCTACTTTTATGTTCAAACAGATGATATTTATTATGTGATCATTAACAGATGACATTTTAACCCATGCGTTTACGACTGCCACCACCGTGACAAACAGAACCTAGATTAATAGAATCGTGGAATTGTTATTCAACAATGTCTTATTAAATTAATACAATCTTTGATTTTCACATTCCAGGATTTGGAGGTTTGGTTGTCGATAGAGCCTGTGCAAGACCAGGAAGAGAACATATCGGCCTCAATCCTCGTGGTATTAATGACTGTTTAGCCATTTGGGGGGGGGGGGGGGGGGGGGGGGGGGGTTTCAAAGTAGTTACCTGCTAAATCTATTGTTAGCATGAAAATTCATTGGAAGTATTTTTGTGCATTCATTGGAGGTTTGAATTTTTGTTATGTAAATAATATACGTGTAGTTCATTTTATTTCTAATCTCACCAACAAGGTGAAGAAACTTTGTTATATCTTGTGTACTAAAAGGTTTTGTTTATTTCTCATCAGAGGTCAATTATAGACCTCTCCTTTTAAGTTGATCTCCCTAGGAAATTTTCTGTGAAGGAGTATTTTTGTGCATTCATGTTATTAAAGCTCCGTTTGGCATGGTGGTGGCGGTCGTAAACGGCATGGGTTAAACTGTCATTCGTTATGGATCACCTAACAAATATCATCCGTTTGAACATAAAAGTGGATGAAGTTCCTTAGGTGGACGTTAATGAATGACAATTTAACTCCCATGTTCATGACTGCATCACCATGCCAAACGAACCCTAAATGTAAACTTACAAAGAGATTTTTGTAATTTCAAAGATGGGTACGACCTGTAATTATGTTAAATTATTCAAGGAGATTTTTTGGTTATAATTTCTAATATATAACTTTTAAAATAGATAATGTCATAAATGTTATGGAGAATTGACATTGCAGGTTTCTAGGTTTTAGCTAATGATCGGAGATGGAAGATTATTATAATTTTCCATATAACGAAATGTTCTGCATTGTAAGACTTAGCATGCTATTAGGATTTCTTGATTGTGTTCAAGTTTGTGCTCCACAAAGTAAATGAATATCAACGCCATAGCATTTGCAAAGTTTGTGCTCCACAAAGTAAATGTTTTTGTGTTGTAGAGCTTGTTAAACTTCTGTTATGTAAATTTTCATTGATTCACTTTTTGTTATTTTGTATGATGACGATGTTGGTCTTCATTGTAAATGCTAATTTAAAGCAAGTTATGGCAAACTTTAAGGATATAAGCATTCGCGTGGGAAACTATCTTGTGTACATGTGTTGAAAAGGATAGAATAGATCATTGCTTGTCAGCCCAGCTCAAGATCCTATCGAAAAATTAAGAGTGATGCTATAGACACCCTAAATGGCTATGGACAGTCAATAACTATGTACAATTCAATCTTACTATGCATAATCAAATCTCGTTATGTACAGTCAATCTCTCAAAATATTTATTTTCTCTCATTTTTCTTTCCTCTGGGCATCTCGCATTTGGATCTAGATCGCCAACAACTGTATTCGTTGCTTCGACACCGGCGGGCATCTTCCGTGGCTTTGGATTCCACTGCCCACCAATTTAGTTAGTCAAGGTGGAAATACCTGATATTAAAAACAAAAACTCGGTCAATGATGAGTTTCTGATTTGCCAATTGAGGTAGCTCAGGTTCCTTTAAAAGCAAATTCTGAATCAATTCGGACCCATTTCTATTACTGTAAACAAAGAAGGAAAATTAAGATTTTGAAAATATGTCGACCAATTTAGTTAGCCGACCAATTCGGATTCCACTGCCCACCAATTTAGTTAGCCGATTATTAGCGGACGAACATCTTCCAGGCTTACTTTAAGGCTGGGGAGAAAATATGTCATTTAGTAGTCGATAACGAGAGTTGTATGAATGTGATAGCGGAGACAGCTTTCGCCCGCATGGGACTCACTGCTGAGCTGCACCCTTCCCCATTCCAGGTAGCTTGGGTCACCAAGACTACCTTATCTGTGACTAGGAGATGTTTAGTGCCCATCATTATCGGTCCGTATACCGATAAGATTTGGTGTGACGTTCTGCCTATGGATGTATGCCACGTATTACTAGGGAGCGATCCTTTAAAAGATACTCACGTACACCTAGAGAAATCATCAATAAATGTTACAAAATATGAACTACCCCGACCTATGGTGAGGGTAGGAGCAGGACCCCAGACGTCGGAGTGAACAAGTTCAAATGGCCGGGAAGATCCACGACCTTGCTTCGGTGGGAAGGATGAGCGGTGATGCTTGTCAAGCTGGCATGCGTCACAGTTGAGAGGAGGACTCTGCGGAGGAAGGTATGGCAGAAGCTTACGAAGAAGTCGTGGAGGAGCATGACCAAGATGAAGGTGTCACTGGAGAAGATCAGTGGAAGATGAGGAGAAGGTGGACAGTGTAGAAACGTTGTCGAGGAAGTAGAGGCTGCCGCTCTCAGTCCCAATAGCAATCGTCCGCTTGGAGCCCGGATCCTGAAAAGAACAAGTAGTAGAAGTGAATGTGACAGAGCATTGTAGTTGCTTGCAAAGAGAAGTAATAGATAACAAGTTGCAAGGGAACTTGGACACGTAGATGGTGTCCGACAAGCGAAGAGACTGAATGACTTGAACAACACCTGTTCCATTGACCGGTGAGGGAGAGCCATCCGCAACAAGGACCGGGGGCAACCAGTCATGCTGTTCTATGAGAGAAAAATATTGTGAAGTGTCGGTCATATGATTGGTAGCTCCAGAGTCGATCAGCTATTTATCTTGAGTAGAGACGTGGGCACTACCTGAAGACGTGACCACAGAGGCGGACGACTTCGAAGAAGAAGTGGAAGCGTCCCCAGATGGTCGCAGATGAGGATGCTTCTTCCAGCAACGATCAACTATGTGGCTAGTGCGGCCATAGTGAGAGCAAAGAAAGCGGGATGCACCATGTTCCCTGGATGGGAGGTGGCAGCCACCAGAGCCACTTCGCTGAGTATGGTGAGCTGAGTTGTCTGGTTGAGGAGGGGAGGATAACAACAAATGTTGTAGCAGAGAGGTAACAACGGCTATGCGGGCAACAGTGGCATCCAGGGTGGGAGACTCTGCCTCGCTAAGGATTTGTTGACGTATCATGTCATACGACTCAGGAAGTCACAGAAGACAACACACAACCAGAAGCTTCTGGAAGTATTTGTGTTGCTCAGCGAGATCTGTAGAGAAGGGGAGATTTTGGAGAATTTCAGCTCCAAGAGCCTCAACTTGTTGGTAAGCAGCATCAGGAGGCATGGAGGGGCATGCAAAGAGGTCCGCATACAGAGTATAGATGCGGGACGTCCGAGCCCCCTTGGAGTAGAGAGCGGAAAGATGTAGCCAAGCAGCCTTGACCGCTTCATCATGACGGATGACTGGTGGGCATTCATCAGAGAGGCTGTTAGCCAGCCATGTGCAGACAAGAGCGTTGCTGACATCTCAATCGTCAAAGAGAGGGGAATCATGAGGAGGAGGGTCATTAGTGAGATGATGATGTTTGTGTTGAGAGCGGAGAAGGAAGGTGAATGAGACACTCCAATTCGGGTAGTTGGTACCGATGAGTCTGGAAATCGTGCCAAGGCTACCCGAAGGAGTGGGAGTAGGAGGGGGAGCGGCAACGGGAGTAGTGGTGGTAGAGATATCAGAGGTTGCCATAGAAAAGAGCAGAGAGAAGTACAGGTCGCGGCTAGAAGGAGAGGCCGAGGCGACAAAGAGCAATTCGTGGTGACAAAGAGCAGGGCACTGCTAGAAAAGCAGTGCGCGACGACTATGCACAGGTCGCGGCAAGAAAAGCAGTTCGCGACGACTTAAGTACTGGTCGCAGCGATAAAAGGAGGATGCGATGACTAAATATAGGTCACTGCAAGAGTAACAGGTCGCGACAACTGAATAACAGGTCGCGGCGAGAAGAAAGAGGAATCAAAGAGGTCGCGCACACAAAGGGCAATGACAAGGAGAGAAAGAAACCGCGCGAACAGGGAGAAAGAAGGCGGAAGAAACAAGTCGCGAAGACAGGTCGCGAGAAGAAGAATCAAGCCACGTGGACAGAGAGGGCTCATATAATCAGGAGGAAAAGATCGAGTCCATCTGATACCATGTGCGAGCAAAAAACAAACAGGCTGAAAATTTGGAATAACAAATTTTATTATCCAAAAAAGATGTGTATTACAAAGGTATAGCCTCCCTTTTATAGAATGGAGAAGATGAAAGAGAGATTACAAATAAGCAATGTGCGACTAAATAATTACAAGTATATGCGGCTTTACAAATAAACAAACAGAACAAGTCGCGCGGTTAGACAAGCAGTCTAACCGCTCGACAACCACCAGAAGGAGAGAAAAAGCTGCCACAGAGAACAAGCCGCCACAGGAGACCGCTAGACCTACGATTTCCAAGTCGCCTGAGACAAACCGCCAGACTGCTGGGATACCAAACAACAACAACTCTGCAGACAAGCCGCTGGGATAAACTGCCAGACCGCCCGGCCTCCGAACAGCAACAGACCGCCCGACCTCCATTCGGGTGGTCTGTCTTAGTCGCCGCGACCCCAGGGGTAAGAGGAGACGGACTTCGAAATCTCGCAAAGATGGCGAAATCCATTCGCATACTTGCCAGGTAGGCGACTAGGCCGGTTACTCTCCCAACCGAGCGAGCTCCCCCCTTAGAAGTCGTCTAGTCGTCAGGGGTGGGGCTATAATTAAGACTCCCCCTTATTTGGATTTGCCTATAAATAGTACCCTAGGGGTAAGAGGAGACGGACTTCGAAATCTCGCAAAGATCTCGACAACTCTTTTTCTTAGACATCAGCTGAACCTTTAACCCCTTAATTTAGAGAGACAGATTACGAGTTTGTGACTATCTATCTTAGTCGCCACGACTTTGTTATATGCTAGCCTACCTCGTACCATGGTCGACCATTTTTGGTTGTGGAGGGGCTGCTTCTTTTAAGCTTCCGGGTACGTGGTTGGACCTCCCTGCCGTAGCGTATGGGGTCTTTTAAGTTGTCAGACAGTTTCCGCATTTTAGCATGTTAGCCATCGATCCTGACAGCTGAATTGGTAACTTTAGGATGCCTTGATCCGAATTTTTGTAAGGGAGTTTCCCAGCTTCAACACTTTGGTGTATGAGCGTGGATCACAGCCGAGGAAAAGTTTTGCGAGTATGAGAGATGGTGAGTGGAGGCGAGCACGAGGAGATGGTTGGCAACTCAACATGAGTTAGTAACTCTCCGCGAGGAGGCGACTTTGTGACTGTGGTGGCATTAGAAGAGTTTGTGAGGAGGATAGAGAGGTGCATCCTCGCAGGGTTCCCTCCTCGCTCCGATGTCACAGCGACGTCGCCTCATCGCGTGACACCGTCGAAGGAAGAAGCGCCTCCTAGGCGACCAGATGAAATCGCGGCACCATCCAGTGAGCAGCCATGAGATCAGGTTCTGAGATGTGGAACAGCAGGCGAGATACCATGATACTCGCTATGATAAAGAGTATGACGAGGATACTCGTGAGGATGAAACTTGCCACCACTATGGAGGGAGGAGCCCCTTCTGTGACGAGATCCTCGCAGCCCCAGTTCCCGAGGGCTTCAGAGAGCCCATCCTGAGCTACTACCCCAGCAGAGATGACCCGATCAGACATCTCCAATGGTTCGAGGAAGCGGTGTCCATCTGCAACATGACTAATGCTTTCAAGTGCAGGTTCTTCTCGATTACCTTCAAGGGGAATGTGGGAGATTAGTTCCATTAGTTGTCTGAGGGTTCCATCTTCTACTTCGAGGATCTGCGTCGAAGCTTGATGATAAGGTTCACGACATCCAAGAAGAGAAAGAATAAGACAATTGCTCTCTTCAAGATCATGCCTCGACCACTACATCGATCGTTTCCAGGAGGAGGTCCTGGAAGTTGAGGAGGTGGACAACTTCACTTTGATGTTGGCACTAAAGTTCGACCGGAAGCAAGGCCTCTTCAGACTAGAGATCGGGTCCAAACCCCCAAGGTATTTTGAAGAGATGATCGAACGGGTGAATACGTTCGTGCAAGGAGAGGAGAAGAATCCAGAATTCTTGGTGATGCTGGATGGAGAAGATCAGGGGAGCAGAGGCAAAGGAGGACTTCCGGAGGCTAGGGCCATAGTGGTGCCAAAGAGGCTGATTGAGAGGAGAAGGGAAGAGCAGAGGAGGAGATAAGAGCATGGGAGGGCGGCAGAGCCGAGGAGGTAGGAGATGCCTCATAGGCAAGAGGAGAGGAGGCCCGAAACAGCTCCGGAGAGGAGGGAAGAAGTGAGGCGATTCCAGTATCTAGTGAATCGGCCCCCGTGGAGGCCACCTGTTAGGCCTTTGTTCCAACATCAGGAGAGGAACATCCACCAGCAGGGTGGAAGGCAGAGAGGGATTAAGGAGAGGCGATGGCCATTGCCCGTAAAGGCAAGAAGCATTGCAAGAAGGTTCAGGCGGAAAGGAACTAGGCGGAGGAGATTCCCCTCTATTGCAATCTGCATTGGGTAGAGGGGAACGTGACCATGGCCTGCCCAGACTTTTAGGAGGCAAGAAGGAGGTTGGAAGCCGGAGCGGTGGAGAGGGAGCAGCCTAGGCAGGAGGCACCAGCAGGACCGGTAGCGTTCCAAGCTCCAGGGCAGAGGAGAAAAGAGTATCGAGTCGACCTGGGAGGTCGCGAGGAAGTGGTCCACGACCCAGGAGGTGGGCAGGTTGGAGTGATCAACGGAGGAGCCAGGCTTGGAGCTTTCCGCAAGGGAAGTCTCCACCAGATTTATCGTAAGAGAATCGCCTCGACCTCTAAAGCACCGCCGTCGTTGGGGAGATCACATTTTTTGAGGAATACATGTTGGGGAATGAGAACACCTTTTATGATGCCCTGGTTATCCAAGCTGTTATCAAGAACTTCACCGTCGATCGAATCTTTGCAGACAATGGGAGTTCAGTGAATATCATTTTCAAGAGAACCTTCATCGGGCTGCAAGTGGAAGCATCCAGGATCCGAGCTTCGTACGGACCCCTCTTTGTCTTCTCTGGAGAGAAAGAGGTGGAGGGAGGAGTGGATCTTCTGGTTACTCTTGGTGGTACTTCGATCTGATGTCAGTTCGTCATCATCGATGCCCCGAGCTGTTACAACACCATCTTTGGGCGACCCCTCGTCAACTACTTCAAGGTGGTTCCGTCATCATATAATCAGTTCCTGAATTACTACTTGGGTGACGTGCAGGTGCGGATCAGAGGCGATCCAAAGGCAGCCAGGGAGTGCTAGTTGAACGTTGTCTGTACCATCAACTTGATGGAGGACGCGGAGAGGCTGGAGAAGGTGTTGGAGAATGAGGAAGGGTTGAGAGCTGTCGGGGAGTTGGAGGAGCTGGAGGTTATCTCCCAGAGAAGATATTCGGGGCTGTTGAAGATCAGAGGATATCTGGCGCTGGAGGGGGCATTGGGGATGGCCGCATGTCTGCAGGAGAATGTGGACATCTTTGCTTGAAGTGTCGCAGAGATGTCAGATATTGATGCTAATGTTGTCTGTCATCACCTTAACTTGGATCCCAAAGTTGCCCCCGTCCGTCAGAAGCAAAGTAAGAGCACCGCCATGCTGGCCATGTCGATTCGTGAGGAGGTAGAGAAGCTGGTGGAGGTAAGTTTTATTTTGGAGATCCAGTATCCTGACTTGGTCTCCAATGTTGTAATGTTAAGAAAACCGGAGGGTGCTTGATACTTTGTATTGACTTTTCAATGTTAAATAAAGCTTACCCGAAGGATTGCTACCTCTTGCCTCAAATCGACACGCTGGTGGATTCAGCCGTCGGGTTTCCTGCGATGAGTTTCCTTGATGCTTTTTCAGGGTATCACCAGATCCGGATACATCTCTCTGACTGTCGCGACGTATCTTTCATCACTAGTGATGGCTGCTATAACTATAATATGATGTCCTTTGGGCTTAAGAATGCGGACGCGACCTACCAGATAATGATGGATCAAGTCTTCAAAGAGCAAAAGGGGAGAAATCTAGAAGTGTGCGTGGATAACCTCTTGGTCAAGAGCAGGAGCATCACATAACACACTAAGGATCTGGTGAAGACCTTCGCAACTATGTGAAAGTACAAGATGTGGCTCAACCTGACTAAATGTATTTTTTGGAGCTGGAAGGGGGAAGTTCTTAGGTCTCATACTCACTCCGAAGGGGGTGGAGCCCAATACCGATAAAGTCGAGGTCATTCTAGAGATGACGTCCCCGAAGAATCAAAAAGAAGTCTTGAGGTTGACATGAAGGTTGGCAGGTCCTAGCCACTTCCTGTCCAAGGCTGGGGAGAGGAAGGAAGGAAGCAACTCCTCATCTACTATGTGAGTAGAGTGCTGAGGCAGACAGGGGCAAGGTATCCCATCATGGAAAAGTTAGTTTTTGCCTTGGTAGTTTCGGCTCGGAGGCTCTGCCCGTATTTTCAGGCTCACTCCGTTAAGGTCATCTCTAATCATCTGCTGTGAAGTATCTTGGGTGAAGTGGAGCATTCAGGCATGTTGGCAAAGTGGACGGTAGAGCTCAGCGAGTTCGATATTTCTTATTCTCCAAGGGTGGCAATCAAGGCTCGGGCAGTAGCGAACTTTCTGGCCGACTTCTCGGCCGAGGTATGAGAAGAAGAAGGCACCACCAGCCTAGTCACTTGGAAGATGTTCATGGACAGGGATTCAGGCAAGAATTTTGTGGGAGCCAGAGTTGTGCTGATGTGCCTACAAGGAACTAGGATCGAGTAAGCTGTCGTGACCCTCTTCCCTGTCACGAACAATCAGGCGGAGTATGAAGCCATTGTGGTAGGCTTGCGTCTCGCCAAGGAGTTGGGGATCCAGGATCTCAGAGCCTTAACCGACTCAATGGTGGTTGCATCGCATATCAGAGGCGAATTCAAGGTGCGCAACCCCGTCTTGCAGAAGTACTTGGCTAAGGTTAAGGGCTTGATCGGTGGCTTCCAATACTTATTCGTCGAGCACGTGCCTCGAGAGGAGAACTCGGAGGCAGACTATCTCGCCGAGTACGGTACTAGAGCTGGAGGGACAGTGACCGAGTTGTTTCGACCATCCATCGAGGAAGAGGAGATGATGGAGGTCAAATAAAGGGCTTCTTGGAAGGACTCGTTTGTTACGTTCTTAACGTCAGGTCAGTTTTCTTGTTGGATCCCTAGTTTGGATTTGGGCTAGGTTCACTATTAGGTTATTGACCCTCCATGTATAGCCTAGGGTCAAATTATTAGTTCTAAGGTTTAGGTCAGTTTGACTAGGTTAGACAATCTTTGATCCAGCCCTCAGAAGAAATCAGAGATCCAAGTTCTTCGAACTCAGCTTGACGATCGTCGATTGTAGATCGACGAACTCAGAGTCTCTACTCTGAGCTGAGCTCGACGAACTTGGAGCTCTGGTCGACGATCTTCTTTCTTCTCTCAAGTTCTCTGGTCAACGAAATGCTATCTCAGTTCGACAAATTTGGAGCTCAGCTTGACAGTCTATTTTCCAGAATCAACTTTCTCTGATCTCAGCTCGACGGAGATGATTTTTCAGCTCGACGAACTTGAAGTTCTGGTCGACGAAATCTGTCCGGAGTTCGACGATTTCTCTCAGTATCAATTTGTTGAATTCTCTCATTTTGATTTCAGAATTTATTATTATATGCCCATAAATGCTCTGATAATTAATGCTTCATATTCTCAAGAATATGGTTGTTTAAAGGAAGCATTAATTATGGCATTCACAGTGTATTTATTTGGCTAAATTCCTGGGACTGTTGAGGAAACAATTAAAGAAAATTACTAGTCGTTCAACTCCCAGATTGTTTTGCAGTCAATTAAGGATAGAATTCAAATTCAAATGCTATTTTCTGGAAGGAATATAAGAGGACTGTTTTCAGAAGATCACATAGAGAATTCACATAGAGAATTCACTGAGACACACAGAGACATACAGAGAATCTCACAGAGCTCTTCACCAGCTGCTTCAGAGCTTTTCAAGGGACAACTATTCAATATCAGTGCAAAAAGCTTCTGAAGATCTTCTAAAAATTGAAGGCCTACACCCTGAGCAAAGCTCTCATCTTCCTGAACCATTGAACATCTTAGGGGGAGCTTTAACAAGATCAAATCCACTAGTCTTTTCTTAGACTGTTGATAGAGAAGAACATCATCAATTTTCTTTTTCCCACTGTATACAGGGTTCTAACTCCCTTCAAAAGTTAACCCTTTGGTTGTCAAGTCTCCTGATCAAAAGACTTGATTTGTTTTGTGGGCACCTGATCAAAAGCTCAAAGGGTTGTGAGATCTCCATTGAAATAGATCTTATGGTGACAGGGCAC
This sequence comes from Platanthera guangdongensis, assembly GCA_039583875.1. NCBI lineage: Eukaryota > Viridiplantae > Streptophyta > Magnoliopsida > Asparagales > Orchidaceae > Platanthera > Platanthera guangdongensis. Next base: position 143,398,810 of record CM077155.1, on the reverse strand, counting down.
CTGAGCAAAAACCTGTGGTGGCAGGGCACATGATCAAAAACATGTAGTGGATTCCTACCAGGATGGTAGAAGAGTGGATGTACCCAAGTTTAGGGGAACCACTATAAATTTCTTGTGTCATCTAGATTGCTCTATTGTTTATTTTTTGTATGCTGTGATTATTTTTGTTTTCATCTCTCTTTATACATATATTTATCACTTATTTTAATCCGCTGTAAAAATTAATTAAAGTTTTAAAATACTCTATTCCCCCCTCTAGAGTTAAGCAGATTTATCCCTCACTTTCAATTGGTATTAGAGGGTGAGGTTGTTTGGTTTCACAGGCTAACACCTGAACCAAAAGATCTTTAATAAATCTTATTATCTCTAGTGTCTTTCTTATATCATGGCACAGAATAAAGAATATTCATGCACCAGAACTCCAGTCTACAATCTGAATAAGTTTGCTCTCTGGAAGGCAAGAATTAGATTATATATGAACTCTATTGATGAGGATATATACAATTCTATCTTGACAGGTCCCCCTACTCCTTCTGCCTCTACATCAACAAGTACTTCAGCAGTTCCACCATCTGAGTAGACAAATGCTCAGAAGAAGTTGAAGATGGCTGATGCTAAGGACATAAACATTCTGGCACAAACTTTGTCTGATGACATCTTTCAAAAAGTAGCTGAATACACATCAGCAAAGGACATTTGGGATTCTATAAACCAAATGGTTGCAGGATCAGCTGATGAGAGAAAGGACAGAAGATCTCATCTCTCAATATGAAAACTTCAAGAAAGATGAATCTGAGTCAGTAGCTGACATGTACAATAGACTCAACTTAATCATCAATGAGCTGAAGAACCTAGATAAAAATATCTCACTGACTGAGATAAATGATAAAATCTTTATGTGCTTCCCTAACTCATGGGATTCTAGGATTTGGCCAATCAAGGAGTCCAGAAGTCTGAATGAAATTTCCACTAAGGATCTTCTAGGCAAGCTCAAATCTTATGAGCAGCTTATAAAGACAAGGGAAGTAGCTGAGCAGAAGACTTCTACATCAGGAAAAAAAGAGCAAAGCATTGCCTTTAAGGCATCTGAAAAATCTGAAACTCTACCAGCAAATGAAGAGCTGATGAGTCTGTTAGCCAAAAGATTCTACAAAATGGCTAGGAAAGACTTTAGAAGAAGGTAAATAAGGCAAGATGACAGACCAAGATTTGACAAAACTCCTACCAAGGAGATTGTCTGCTTTGGTTGCAAAAAGCCTAGACACATTCTACCTGAGTGTCCAGAGAAGCAGAGGAAAGACAAAAGGAAAGATAAGGACTCCAAGAAACACTACAACAAGCTCTTTTCCAGCAAGCATAAGAGGAAGGAAAAAGGTTTTGTTGTTGAAACCTGGAGTGAAACAGAAGAAGAATCTTCATCTTTCAGCTCCAGTGAAGATGAGAAATAAGTTAGAGCAAAAGAAGCTTGCTTGATGGCTACCAATGCATCAAGCAATCCATCAGAAGCAAAAGATTCTGAGACTGAAGAGGATTAGGTAATATCCTCATTTGATTTTACTTCTGAACATTTTAAAATAGAATTTAAATTATTATGTAATTATCTAATCAAATCTGAGAAGGAAATCAAACTTCTCAGAGATAAGCTAGTTGAACAGGAAAATCTGTTACATGAAAATATTGAACTAAAAGATAAACTAGTTATATCTTCTGAAGAGATTAATACTCTAAAAATTAAACTGAATGAGGCTTTTGAAGAATCCCTAAATGGGAGAAGCATCAAATTGATGGACATCACAAGCACTGTAAATGTCAGGCTTAATGGCAAGCTGGGCTTGGGTGCTTCATCAAGCCAACCTCATTTAATTCAGAAAAACATTCCCTCAACCCCCATAAAATTCATATCTGAAAAGGGTAAAGAAAAGATAGATGAGAATAACAAACCAACAGAATTAAATCAGAAACCCAAGAAAAAGAAGAAGAACAAGAAAAGCCTTAAGCATAACAATGTTCAACAGATTTCGTCGAACTTAGATCGACGAAATGTGTACAGTTCGTCGAACTCAAGTTGGCAAACTCTGAACGCAGATTTTTATTATAATTATTCTTCGAACAACGATCGACGAAACCAATATGGTTCATTGAGCCAAGATTGACGATATTGGGGCACAAAGAATGAATATTTCCATTCTCTGAGCGGAGTTCGACGAACTCATCCCTATTCGTCAAACTCAGTTCGAGTTCGTCGAACTCAGTTCGATGAACTTATCAGAATTCGTCGATCCCAGTTCAAATTAACAGAAACTTAAACTACCCCCGAACACTTAATTAATTAAAAGAATTTATTAACTCATTCACCCAATGGATAATTCCACCTAGGAAATTTCACCCCCTAGGATATAAAAACCTAAAAGTGCAGGTTAGATCGGAAATACTCTAGAGGGGGGGGGGGGTGAATAGAGTATTGTGCTCTCTTGAAAACTTTTTACAAATTTTGCTTTTAAGCTAGGTGAACATGTCAGCAAATAAAATAATAAGCACATCAACCTAGTAAATCACAGAACACAGGCAAAACAAAAGAAAAAGGGCAACCAGATGACACAAGAAATTTATAGTGGTTCCCCAACCTGGGTACATCCACTCTTCTACCATCTTGGTAGGAATCCACTCAGGTTTTTGATCAGGTGCCTGACACCAATGAGCTTTTGTTCAGGTGCTCAAAAACCAAAACCTCAAGTCTTTTGGTAGGAGACTTGCAACCAGGAATAATTTTGAAGGGAATTAAAACCCTGTACAGAGGATGGAAAAGGGGTGATGGTGTCTTCTCTTTATCAAAGTCAACTGAGAAGACTTGTGGATTGATTTCAGCAGATTGCTCCCCCTGAGATCTTGAATGGATCAGGAATACTGGAGCACTGCTTCAGAGTGATAGGTCTTCAAAGACTTGATTTCCTGGACTAGAGATGCTTCAGGAACTTCTTTGACTGATAGAAATTGTTATCCTTCTGAAGTTGTCCTGGAGGATTGAATGAAGAAGACTCTTGATAATGATTGTATGTTCTTCTTCTTCTTCTTAAAGATGTTCTCTGACCAAGGCTGATTGCAGAAAAGAACTTTAGATTTCTGTAAGATTGTTCTTGAGTACAATGTCTGTTAGTGTTACTTTAGTACTGCTTGATCCTTTTTTCTGACTCTAGACTGACTGAATAACATTCGAAATTTGAATGTTGATCAGTAATTGCAGTCGGTCTGGGAAGGAAGCGACAATCAATGATTTCCCTAACTGTCCCATGGAAAAACGACATGTAATAATCCATGATCAATGCGCGTTCTAACGATAATATTCCGAGAGGATTGAGTATTGATTACTCCGGAATCATCGCCAAGAAAAGGGACGGAAAACTGGAAAAGACCTAGTCTGGAATCGTCGAACGAAGAACACAAATCATCGAGCTGAGTTCACAGTTCATCGAGCTGAGCTTGAGTTCATCGACTAGACAATAACAATAAGTCTTCTAGGGAAACTTGCCAATTCTGCTTCAATCTTCGTCGAACTGACAATCTTCATTCGTCGAACTGAGATCCAAATTCCTTGAGCTGAGAATGATTGTGGATATAGAATCTGAGAAGTCTCTGACTGACAAGGATTCAAATCGTAGACCAGAATTCGTCGAGTAGAGTACTGAATTTGTCAACCTAAGAAGTTGACTTCGTCGACCTGAGAAGTGGTGAACTTAAGGTCCAAGTTCGTCGAGCTCAGAATCTTGTTCGTCGACCAAAGCCTGAAGTTGGACTTAGAAAAATCTGGGGTTATCCTGACTTTAGCTTGTTGAAGTATCTCAGTCTTCGTCGAACAAAGAACAAAGATCGTCGAGCTCAGCATAGAGAAATGTCTCAAGATCGTCGAGCTTAGAACGCCTTTCGTCGACCTGAGTTCGACGAACATCGAACTCATTTTACTTAGTCTGGAAATCTTCTAATTCTTGAGTCTCTGATGGTCTTGTTGATAGATGGTCCATCTGATATTGACTCTAAGGACTTGTCCTAGACTCTAGGACACAAATTTGACCCTGGCTATACATGATGGGTCACATCCTAAGATAGTGAACCTAGCCCAAATCAACTAGGGATCCAACAATCTCCCCCTATTTGGGTGAGGTCACTAAGAGACTGAAAACATAAACAAACAGATAAACAAAGTAAGAAAAGAAATATATCTGGCAGATAATTACTAACACATGCAGAAGATATATATATATATATATATATATATATATATATATATATATATATATACATATACAGGCTTTTTTAAAAAACAAATATGATAGTTTGAAACCAAATGCAGAAGGAAATTGAAAAAAAATAAGGATTACTTCTTCTTCTTTTTTTGCATAGACTTGTCTTCTATTGTTTTCTCTCCTGGCTTTTTGAAGATAATTTCTCTGTTTGGATCTAGAGCATGTACTGCAGTCATTATCATATCAGCTATCCCAAGCATTTTTTGACTGGAAGCTCTGGGAACAACTGCCTCAGGATGGAGCTTCATATAGTCATCAACATTGAAAAGCTTGTTGCCTTTGTCAAATCTCTTTAATTCTTCCTTCCTGTACTTAGACATGGTTGAGTATCCTGAAATGTCTTTACCTTCAGCTTTGACTTTATTAATCAATGACAGACCAATAAGTTCCTGGAATCTGGCCATTTTTGCAGTATTGGCTGTTTCAGGATCCTCAAATGAAATAGGAGGAGAGTAAGGTCTTTTAGGACTTTCAGCTTTCTGATCTTCAGATATATGTTGTTGTTGCTGCTGTTACTGTTGATGTTGCTGATGTTGATGTTATTATTGATTTCCTGAGGAGTGATGCCCTTGCTGACTGCTTCCAGAGGATCTCCCTTGATGTCTCTGATATGTTTGCATGGGGGCAGATCTCTGAGAGCTAGAGCCAGTGGCGCCAGCTACTGGAGGAGGAGGTGGATCTTTTTTTTATCTGTGGACTGGTGGAGGAGAATATCTCCTACTTATTTTTCTTTCCTTTTGCTGGTTATTGGATAACCACATCCATGCAGGCAGTCCCTTATAAGGAGTAACATTATGTAAAATATAGTAGGGACTGTCAGCAGTTAGATTAGGTTTAGGAGCAGGAGGAGGAGGAGCCTTCCTTTTCTTTGACAACATTTTCTTCTTCTTGACAACTTCTTCATCTGAATCATCTTCACTGTCAGAACCCTGAGGGTTATCATATAAAGCATCCAATGCTTTCAGTACTTTAGCATCAATGACAGTCTTTTCTGAAGCAGGGGCAGAAGTTGAAGTTTCAACAACTGGAGTTTCAGCAATAGTTACAGAAGAAACTACACAAGAATCAGAGGTAATTGGGACAGAGCTTTCAGCTGCTGTCCTATTTTCCTCTTCAATATCTGCCAAGATTAACTCATCCAGATCAAGCATTGGTGAGTCATCCATAACAAAAATTGGTGCTGAGACATCTTCTGGAGGTGATGGAATAACTGTAGAGGTTGGAGCAAAAACTGGAGGTGCAAAATTGTCACAGAGTTGCTTAGCAACTGCTGGACTTATTGGAGATGTATAGGGCACAATAGCCAACAGTGGCTTAGTAGAGGGTAACTGTACATAAATTATATCAAAACTTCTCAACAAAATAGTCAAATTAACTGTGGGATTTAAATGGAAATCACCAACAGTTTTTATTTGCTCTGGAACTGACTCATCTAAGTCAATGCCAGTATCCATAAAATGAATCAATTCAATCAAATCAGAATCAGAATCAAATTCTAGAAAAATTTTTACATCTGCATTTGAAACTTTTGTAGAAGGAACTGCTGCTATATCTGCTGCTATACCTACTGCTACTGCTTCTATATCCGCATCTGCTGCTTCATCATCAGGCTTCTCGCCATGCCTGGTTTCAGTTAGAACTGAGGCCAGACCCTGGACTGAGGAGTGCGCAGCAGTAAGGGCAGAAATTTGGGAAGATAAGGATTGAATGGAGGAAGCAAGAGGTGCAATGGCCTCTGCTATAAGGCATTTTAGAAGGGGGGTGATGATGGTGAGGATAGAGGCAATGGTAGTGGGATCAAATGAGGAAGAGGGAGAGGGTGTTGCATTTGATGTGGAGGGGGAGCAACTAGGGAGGGAATGGAGGGTGAAATAACATGTATGTGAGGTGGTGATGATGAGGAGGATGGAATGGTGGCATCTGGCATTGCAGTGTCTAAGGGTAGGGTATAAGATGGAATGGAGGATAAATGTGGGGGAAGTGGAGACTGTGGAGGTGTAGGAATAGATGTGTCATGAGGTGAAGCAGGGGGTGATGGAATGTTAGTGATATCAAGTGGTGGAGATGGAGGTGGAGTAGGCACTGAAGTATGCTGTGGAGATTGAAGTGTTGAAGAAAGAATGGGAGAGGAAGGGACTTGTTTTGCTGGAAGGGGTGCTGGAAGAGATGGTAGAGAGGGAAGAATCTCCTCAGCAGGTGTGGGAGTGGCTTTAACAGCCCTGGAGCCTTCAGAAGCTGGGATGGAAGAGGAGGAAGCCTTGGATGGATTAGAGATCGTCCTCTCCCATCTGCCAAACAAAGCACATGTGAGGAGCTTGCTGGCATTGTGAAGATGGTCAGGGAGACCATAAATTCACCAGCCTTTTCTTGAAGGAAGATCCCCAAGATTCTTCCAAAGCAAATCTCTTTCTTGTTGTTCTTCTTCTTGATCAACTCAAAGAAAATCTGGCCCCAAGCAACTTGTCTCTTGTTGACCACTACGCACATAACAAGGAATTGGTGTCGTGTTATGTAGTCGTGCGCAGAGTGCTTGCCCATAAACACTTTTCCCACAATGTCCACCAAGAACTGGTAGGCGGCAGAGAGTTCTTTCTTTAACAACTTATTAGGGTTACTTCCAGTAAACCCCATAAGATTCAACATTGCACTAAACTCATCAGAATCAACATCCAGATCGTCTTCTCCATTTACCAACCCAAAAATTTCAGAAAGAACAGTGGGAGATAAAGAAACAACATTGCTCCCGATATTTCCTGTCAAGACATTTTCCTCAGAAACATAAGAAGTGTATACCCATTCTTTAATTTTAGTTGCATGCAGTTTAATCCTTCTGGTCATAAAATCCTTGAGACCAAGTTCTTCTAGTAGTTCTAGAATGTAGAGAAATATTGGGTCAGAATGCTGGAATGAATCAAAATTCATGTCAAAACCGGTGTCGAATTTCATGGCAGCCAAGGTGCTCGCTGGAATCGCCATTGATGACCTACAAGAGAGACAGAGAAAACGGCAATCAAGAGCAAGGGAACAAAAAGCGCAGGATGGAGGTCGAAGAAAACCTAGATATAAGGTTTTCCAGAATATGAATCGATAATCTCCGTTTCACGAAAATGAAAAATTCTTCGAACTGAGGTCGACGAAATAAATTATAGATAGATAATTCGTCGATCTCATCCAGAAGAAACGAAAACAGTTCGTCGAACTCCGTTCGACGAAATATTTTCTGAAGCAAAGTTCGTCGATCTCCAGTCGACGAAAGTTGTTTCCATACAGAGAATTCGTCGATCTCCGTTCGACGAGCATCTCTCAAACTTTCCCTAATTCATCGAACTCCGTTCGACGAACTCTGGAAAATTCGTCAAATGCAGACAGAAATTAATTTAACTCTTCTCCATTGATCATTCCCAGTTGATTTATAAAGAACAGATGAGTTTTCTCATCCAAGGGTTTGGTGAAAATGTCTGCTCTCTGTAGATCAGTAGGAATATGAGTTAGGTTAATTTTCTTTTTGTCTACATTATCTCTAATGAAATGATGTCTTATATCAATATGCTTAGTCCTAGAATGGTGAACTGGATTCTGTGATATAGCAATAACACTAGTATTATCACAAAATAATGTTGAATTATTTAAGTTGACACCATAGTCTAGGAGTTGGTTTTGTATCCATAACATTTGTGAACAGCAGCTGCCAGCAGCTATGTATTCTGCTTCTGCAGTTGATGTAGACACAGATGTTTGCTTTTTACAAAACCAGGAGACAAGTCTCATACCCATGAACTGGCAAGTTCCAGAGGTACTCTTCTTGTCCACTCTACATCCAACATAGTCAGCATCTGAGTATCTAGTTAACTCAAATTCTGACTCTACAGGATACCAGAGTCATAGATTAGGACAACTCTTTATATATCTCAAAATTCTTTTTAAGAAAATAAGATGAGATTCTTTAGGGTTCACTTGAAACCTAGCACAAAGGCATGTGGCAAACATGATATCAGGTCTGCTAGCTATTAGGTATAATAGGGATCCAACAATTGCCCTATAATGTTTCTGATCTACAGGTTTCCCTAATGCATCAGAATCCACAACAGCATTAGTAGTCATAGGTATTTTCATTCCTGAAGCATCACCCATCCCAAACTTCTTAATAAGCTCTTTAGCATACTTAGCTTGGGAGAGGAAGATACCATCAGGGAGCTGCTTCACTTGGAGACCAAGAAAGTAGGAAAGCTCACCCATGCTACTCATCTCAAATTTGGAATGCATGAGGTCAGCAAACCTCTTGCACAATTTGGGATCAGTAGACCCAAAGATGATGTCATCCACATATATTTGTACTAACAAAATTTGGTTCTTATGATGTCTAGTGAAAAGAGTTTTATCTATGATTCCTCTTGTAAATTTATGCTCTAAAAGAAAGCTTGTTAAGGTCTCATACCAAGCTCTTGGAGCTTGCTTTAAACCATAGAGAGCTTTATGCAATTTAAATACAAAAGAGGGTTGAGTTAGAGAGATAAAACCTGGAGGTTGTTCCACATAAACCTCTTCTTGAAGCACTCCATTCAAAAATGCACTCTTGACATCCATTTGGAAAACTTTGAATCTCCTGTGAGCTGCATAGGCAAGGAATATTCTTATGGCCTCTAACTTTGCAACAGGGGCAAAGGTTTGGTCATAGTCAATTCCTTCCTCTTGCCTGTAGCCTTGAGCAACAAGCCTAGCCTTGTTTCTCACTATGTTCCCTTGAGCATCTAGCTTGTTTCTGTAGACCCATTTGGTTCCAATAACTGGGTAGTTATGGGGTCTTGGAACCAAATTCCAAACTCTACATCTCTCAAACTGATTTAGTTCCTCTTGCATTGCAATGATCCAGTGGGGATCTTGCTCAGCTTCATGTATGGAGAGAGGTTCAATCTGAGAGAGAAAACAGGCATGCATCAAGTCTTGGTTGAGTTGATGCCTTGTCTGTACACCTGCTGAAATGTCTCCAATCACTTGAGATCCGGGGTGATCTCTAAGTGTGACAAGATCAGTTGGTGGAGTTTGTTCAGCAACAGCTTCTATAATTAATTCCTCTTGAGGAATGTTATTAGCTGTTAAGGGAAGTTCAGCCACTTCCACTTGAATCTCTTCTTCACTGTCTTCAGCAATCTGTGGATAATGATGAGTTGATACCTCTTGGGTAAGGTTTAGTCCATCCATAGACTCACAAGTTATGGAACTTGTAAAGAGTTATTGGTAGAAATCTCTTTCTCCTTATAATACATGTTAGCTTCATCAAAAGATACATGGACTGACTCTTCAATTCTAAGAGTGGATTTGTTAAATACCCTATAGGCCTTGCTTACTTGGGAGTATCTTAGAAAAATCCCTTCTTCAGCCTTAGCCTCAAACTTTCTAATGTATCTTTTATTGTTTGTGTGAATATAACATATACAACCAAAAACTTTAAAATATGTGATTTTAGGTTTCTTCCCTTTAAGTAACTCATAGGGGGTCTTATTTTTCAGCTTATATATAAGGCTTCTATTCAGGACATAGTTAGCAGTGTTTATAGCTTCTGCCCAAAAGGATAGAGGCATGTAAGCATCTGCCAACAATGTACCTGCAGATTCAATGAGTGTCTTATTTTTCCTTTCAGCTACCCCATTTTGTTGGGAAGTTCTAGGAGCTGAGAAGCACTGCCTGATACCTTCCTTCTCACAAAACTCATGCATAAGAAGAGACTCAAACTCTGTGTCATGATCACTTCTGATCAATGCAACATAAGTAGAGAACTCAATCTATATGGTCCTGAGAAAATTTGTAAGAACCTTAAATGCATCTGACTTAGTTCTCAGAAAGGCTATCCAACTGAATCTGGAGAAGTCATCAACAATCACTAAAGTGTAAGACTTTCCTCCTAGGCTTTGTACTGCAATGGGTCCAAATAGGTCCACATGAAGCAAATACAAAATCCTAGGTGAATCACTCTTATTAATGGATTTGAAGCTAGTTTTAGTTTGCTTGCCTAATTGACAAGCCCTGCATAGGTTTTCTTCTTGTAGGGACCAGAAGGTAAACCTCTAACAAGGTTGCTTTTAGATAACCTAGCTATATTCTTAAGGTTTACATGACCTAATCTTTTATGCCACAACTCATTTTGGTTACTAGTGATATTGAGTAAACAAACATCAGTTTTGGCATAAATAAAGTCTACTAGATATATGTTACCTTGTCTAATTCCAATTAAAACAGTTTTGTTTTCCTTATTAATAATAGAACAAGAGGTAGAGTTAAAGTGTACCTGATAACCTTCATCACATAATTGGCTTATGGATATTAGGTTATGTTTGAGTCCTCTTACATATGTTACTTTATTGAAAGTAACTGTTTCAATCTTTACTGCTCCATATCCTTCAGACTGGCCATTGTTAGAATCACCAAAGATCACCTTTGGTCCTAGCTTGGACTTGTAATTGGATAGATTGGCCTTGCTGTATGTCATATGTTTGGAGCAACCACTGTCCAAATACCAGGTCTGACTCACCCTTGGACAGCTCTTCACCTGTACCTGTAATGAAAAACAAAACTCAATTGTTCTTGACCCATGTTACCTTGGGTCAATTATTTGGTTGAAATGAAAAGCTAGAAATAACTGATAAGGTAGGTTGAGATTTATAACCTAAGAGATGATATCTCCTAGGTGGAATAACTCAATCAGCTACTAGATTAAATGGATTATTAGTTGGCTTAGAATTTCTGTAAGAGAAAAGATTTAAGTTTGGTCCTTCTGGGTTCGACGAATTTTTTGTAAGTTCGTCGACCAGAGTTCGACGAATAGGGCTGAGATCGTCGATCTCTACTCAGAGAATGATAGTAGTCATTTTCTGCGCCCCAAGTTCGTCGACCTATGCTCGACGAACCATACAAAGTTCGTCGATTGCAGTTAGACGAATTGTTATTACTCAAGTTTGCGTTCAGCGTTCGTCGATATGGGTTCGACGAACTGGCCACATTTCGTCGATCTGAGTTCGACGAATGCTGTTGAACCTTATTTTTATTAGTTGTTTCCTGATTTTTATTGCTCTTGTCTATGGGTATCTTCTCTTTTCCCTTGACAGAAATAAATTTAATGGGTGTGGTTAGAATATTTTTCTTAATTATGGGGGGCAAACCTGATGATGCACCCAAGCCCAGCTTGCCATTTAATCTGGCATTTACTGTGCTTGTTATGTCCATCAGCTTGAGACTTCTCCATTGAGAGATTTTCAAGTTGTTTAGCCTCACATAATTCATATTTTAAGTTGATTATCTGTTCATTTGTTAAAGTTAGTTGATCTTTTAGTTTCAGATTTTCTGAGTTAACAGTTTCAAGATTTCCTAGTTTTTCTCTAAGGATTTTTATTTCTTTCTCTGAGTTAATTAAATCTAAACACATAGTTTTGAATTCAATTTTAAATAAATCAGAATTAAAATCAAAGCTTGAAAGAATCTGATCTGCCTCTGAGTCTGAGGCTGCCTCATCTTCAGATTTTTCTTCTGATCCTGAACAGCTCCTAGAGGCATCAATTGCCATAAGGCAAACCTCCTTGGATCTTGCTTCTTCCTCTTCTTCACTTGAACTGGAAGAGGATGATTCTTCTTCAGTATCACTCCAAGTTTCAGCAACAAAGCCCTTGTCTTTCTTTTTGTACTTGCTGGAGGAGGGTCTACTGCTGTGATTTCTCCTGGAATCCTTTTCTCTACTTTTCTCCTTCTTTTGGTTTTCTGGACATTCAGAGATGTAATGTCCATGCCTTCTACATCCAAAGCACACAACCTCCTTAGTTGGTGTCTTGTCAAATCTGGGCTTATCATCCTGTCTAGATGATTTTCTTCTGAAATCCTTCCTAGTCATCTTATAAAATTATTGGCAAAGTGGCTCATGAGTTCTTCATTAGATGTTGAGGTCTCACTTTCCTCAGATGTTGAGGTCTCACCTTCTGAAATATGTCATCTGACATAGTTTGAGCCAAGATGTTCATTGACTTTGCATCTGCAATTTTGGCTTTCTTGTAGGCATCATTATTCTCTGGAGGAGGTACTGCTGTCATGTTTGTGGAGGTGCTTGTAGAAGCTGCAGGTGCTGGAGGTACTCATGTCAAGATAGAAGTAAAAATATCCTCATCAATAGAATTCATATATAATTTGATTCTTGCCTTCCAGATAACAAATCTGTTAAGATTTCATACTGGAGGTCTGATGCTTGCATAATCTTTGTTTTGAGCTATTTCTGTGAAGAAATAAATCTAATAACAAAACCAAAACAATCAGATCTAACAAGAGGGATCTTTATGGTTCAGGTGTTAGCCTATACAACCAATTAACCTCTTATGGTGTGGTAGTTTAACCAACCTCTCTTTGATACCAATTAAAAAGGCAGGTTAGATCTGAAATACTCTAGAGGGGGGTGAATAGAGTATTGTGCTCTCTTGAAAACTTTTTACAACTTTTGCTGTAAAGCTAGGTGAACAGGTCAGCAAATAAAATAATAAGTACAACAACCTAGTAAATCACAGAACACAACCAAAACAAAAGAAAAAGGGCAACCAGACGTCACAAGAAATTTATAGTGGTTCCCCAACCTAGGTACATCCACTCTTCTACCACCCTGGTAGGAATCCACTCAGGTTTTTGATCAGGTGCCTGACACCAATGAGCTTTTGTTCAGGTGCTCAAAAACCAAAACCTCAAGTCTTTTGGTAGGAGACTTGCAACCAGGAATAATTTTGAAGGGAATTAAAACCCTGTATAAAGGATGGAAAAGGGGTGATGGTGTCTTCTCTTTCTCAAAGTCAACTGAGAAGACTTGTGGATTGATTTCAGCAGATTGCTCCCCCTGAGATCTTGAATGGATCAGGAATACTGGAGCACTGCTTCAGGGTGATAGGTCTTCAAAGACTTGATTGCCTGGACCAGAGATGTTTCAGGAATTTCTTTGACTGATAGAAATTGTTGTCCTTCTGAAGTTGTCCTGGAGGATTGAATGAAGAAGACTCTTGATAGTGATTGTATTTTTTTCTTCTTCTTCTTGATGATGTTCTTTGGCCAAGGCTGATTGCAGAAAAGAACTTTAGATTTCTGTAAGATTGTTCTTGAGTACAATGTCTATCAGTGTATATGTAGTACTGCTTGATCCTTTTTTCTGACTCCAGACTGACTGAAGAACATTCGAAATTTGAATGTTGAGCAGTAATTGCAGTCGGCCTAGGAAGGAAGCGACAATCAATGATTTTCCTAACTATCCCATGGAAAAATGGCATGTAATAATCCATGATCAATGCGCATTCGAACGGTAATATTCCGAGAGGATTGAGCATTGATTACTCCGGAATCATCGCCAAGAAAAGGGACGGAAAACTGGAGAAGACCTAGTCTGGAATCGTCGAATGAAGAACACAAATCGTCGAGCTGAGTTCACAGTTCGTCGAGCTGAGCTTGAGTTCATCGACCAGACAATAACAATATGTCTTCCAGGGAAACTTGCCAATTCTGCTTCAATCTTCGTCGAACTGACAATCTTCATTCGTCGAGCTGAGATCCAAATTCGTCGAGCTGAGAATGATTGTGGACTTAGAATCTGAGAAGTCTCTGACTAACAAGGATTCAAATCGTAGACCGAATTCGTCGAGTAGAGTACTGAATTCGTCGACCTAAGAAGTTGACTTCGTCAACCTGAGAAGTGGTGAACTTAAGGTCCAAGTTCGTCGAGCTCAGAATCTTGTTCGTCGACCAAAGCTTGAAGTTGGACTTAGAAAAATCTGGGGTTATCCTGACTTTAGCTTGTTGAAGTATCTCAGTCTTCGTCGAACAGAGAACAAAGATCGTCGATCTCAGCACAGAGAAATGTCTCAAGATCGTCGAGCTTAGAACGCCTTTCGTCAACCTGAGTTCGACGAACGTCGAACTCATTTTACTTAGTCTGGAAATCTTCTAATTCTTGAGTCTCTGATGGTCTTGTTGATAGTTGGTCCATCTGATATTGACTCTAAGGACTTAGCCTAGACTCTAGGACACAAATTTGACTCCGACTATACATGATGGGTCACATCCTAAGATAGTGAACCTAGCCCAAATTAACTAGGGATCCAACAAAACCAACCCGAATGTTCTTATATTTCTAGTTTTAAGTTTAAAAAGAATCAAGAACCCAAGGTTACCTGGGTCAAGAACACCTAATTTTTATTCTTTAGGTGAAAGGCTATCCTACCACAGAGGAACAGTGGTACCTGAATAGTGGATGCTCAAAGCACATGACAGGAAGCAAGGATAATTTAACAAACTACAAGTCCAAGCTTGGTCCAAAGGTGATATTTCGTGACTCCAACTGTGGCCAGACTGAAGGCTATGAGAATGTTAAGATTGGAGTTGTCACCTTCAGGAAAGTTGTCTATGTGAGTGGTCTAAAACATAACCTGATATCCATAAGCTAATTATGTGATGAAGGTTATCAGGTATCCTTTAACCATTCTTCTTGCATTATATCTTCTGTAAATAATGAAACTGTCTTAACTGGTCTTAAGCAGGGAAACATCTATATAGTAAACTTCAAATCTGTTAGGTAAGAAATTTGCTTATTTAATCAAATCAGTAATAATAATGAATTCTGACATAAGAGATTAGGACATGTTAATCTTACAAATATTGCTAAACTCTCTAGGGACAACTTTGTTAGAGGATTACCTTCTTGCCCCTATAAGAAGGAAAGCCTTTGCAGGGCTTGTCAATTACGCAAAGCAAACTAAAATATCTTTAAATCTATTAATAAGAGTGATTCACCCAGGATTCTGTACCTGCTACATATGGATCTATTTGTACCCATTGATGTACATAGCTTGGGATGGAAATCTTATACCTTAGTTATTGTAGATGACTTCTATAAGTTCACTTGGGTGTTCTTCTTGAGAAACAAGTCAGATAACTTTAAATTTCTTACAGACTTTCTTAAGAGCATAAAGATTGAGTACTCTACTCCAGTTGCATTGATCAGAAGTGATCATGGTACTGAGTTTGAATCTCTTCCTATGCAAGAATTTTGTGAGATGGAAAGTATCAGGCATTGCTTCTCTACTCCTAGAACTCCTCAACAAAATGGGATAACAGAAAGGACAAATAGAACCCTCATTGAAGCTACAGGTACATTGTTTGCAGATGCTTACTGCCCCTATCTTTTTGTGCAGAGGCTGTAAGCACAACAAATTATATCATGAATAGAAGTTTAATACATAAAATAAAGGGCAAAACTCCCTATGAACTACTCAAAGGGAAGCAACCTAAAATAGATTACTTTAGAATTTTTTGGGTGTAGATGTTATATTCATAATAATAACAAGAAACATCTTAGAAAGTTTGAAGCTAAAGCTGAAGTGGGAAATTTTCTTGGATATTCCCAAGTCAGCAAGGCCCATAGGATTTTTAATAAATCAACTTTAAAATAGAAGAATCTGTACATATAACCTTTGATGAAGCTAACATGTATTACAAGGAGAAGGATTCTTCTACCAGAGATTTATTGCAGGTACCACAACTATGTAGGAAATTGGATGATTTAAACCTCACCAATGAGGCTACATCGCTTCCCTCTCCACATATTGAAGAAGATAGTGAAGATGATATTGTTGAAATATTTGGTGAACCTCCAACATCAAACATAATTCCACAAGAGGAATTAATTCTTAATGTTGTTGCTGAATCAACTCCTCCTACTAATTTTGTCACACTTAGAGATCACCACATATCTCAAGTGATTGGAGACATATCAGTAGGTGTGCAAATAATGCATCAAGTCAACCAAGACTTGATGCATGCTTGCTTCATATCTCAACTTGAGCCACAATCCATAAAAGATACAGAGCAAGATCCCCACTAGATTATTGCAATGCAAGAGAAGCTCAATTAATTTGAGATATGCAGAGTTTGAGATTTAGTTCCACGACTCAAAGACTACCCAAGTCATTGGAACTAAATGAGTTTTTAGAAGAAAAAAAATTGGATGCACAAGGAGCTATTATCAGAAACAAAGCATGGCTGGTAGCACGAGGATATAGACAGGAAGAAGGAATTGACTAATATCAGACCTTTGCACTTGTTTCAAGACTAGAAGTTATCATGATATTTCTTGCTTATGTAGCCTACAAGAAGTTCAAGGTCTAACAGATGGATGTCAAAAATTCCTTTCTCAATGGTGAACTCAAAGAGGAAGTATATGTGGAATAACCACCAAGTTTTATCTCTCTAACTCATCACTCTTTTATTTTCAAATTGCATAATGCTCTTTATGGTTTAAAGCAAGCTCCAAGAGCTTGGTATAAGACCCTAGCTAGCTTTCTTTTAGAGCATAAGTTCACTAGGGGCATTGTAGATAAAATCTTATTTACTAGGGATTATAAAGATAAAATATTATTAATACAAATATATGTAGATGACATCATTTTTGGCTCTACTGATTCCAAACTATGTAAAAGGTTTTCTGACCTGATGCATTCCAAGTTTGAAATGAGTAGCATGGGTCTCCAATCAAAATATGTTAGGGATCTAGTTAAAAGATTTGGGATGTCTGATGCCTCTGCTATGAAAACACCCATGGCTTCCAATGTTGTGATTGATTCTGATGAACAGGGCAAGTCAGTTGATCAAAAAACATATAGGGCTATTGTTGGGTCATTGTTGTATCTCGCAGCTAGTAGGTCAGATATTATGTTTGCTACATGTCTTTGTGCTAGGTTCCAGGTCAACCCTAAAGAATCTCACCTTATTTTCCTTAAAAGAATTTTGAGATATATAAAGGGTTACCCAGATCTAGGACTTTGGTATCCAATAAAGTCAGAATTTGACTTAACTGGATTTTTAGATTCTGACTATGCTGGATGTAGAGTGGACAGAAAAAGCACTTCAGGAATATGTCAGTTCTTTGGTGATAGTCCTGTGTCCTGGTTTTGTAAGAAGCAGTCTTTTGTGTCTACTTCACCTGCATAAGCTGAATACATTGCAGCTGACAGTTGTTCATAAATATTGTGGATTCAAAACCAACTCCTAGATTATGGTCTCAACTTAAATAATTTAACCATACTTAGTGAAAATACAAGGGCAATTTGTATTGCACAAAATCAAGTACTGCATAGTAGAACTAAACATATAGAGATTAGACATCATTCATTATAGATTGTGTGGATAAAAAAGAAAATTAATCTTGTCTTTATCTCTACTGATTTGCAAAGAGCAAACATCTTCACTAAACCTTTAGATGAGAAGAAACATTTGTTCTTTCTGAATCAGCTAGGTATAATTAATTGAGAAGTTTAATTTGATTTCTATCCAAGGTCGAAGAATTGATCTCATTTCGTCGAACGGAGATCGACGATCTGAGAACTGTTCTTGAGATATTTCGTCGACCTGAGATCGACGAACTCTCTGCGTGAAGTTATTTTCGTCGAGCGGAGATTGACGATCTTGCTTCAGAAAAGTTTTCGTCGGCCTGAGAAGGACAAAATTTTTTCCTTCTTCCAACAGAGATCGACGATATCATTTGTTCATGAAAATTTTTCGTCGACCTGAGAACAGAGATTTTTTTTATTTTTCGTAGAATAGAGTCCGACACTTCATATTCTGAAAACCTTATATCTAGGTTTTCGTCGTGCTCTATCCCGCGCTTTTTGTTCTCTTGCTCTTACTCTTTCTCTTGTTTTTGCAAGCAAATCAATGGCGATTCCGGTGCTCTCCCTCTCCAGCATGAATTACGACATCGGCTTAGACATCGACTTTGATTCCTTCACCCATACTGATCAGATCTTCATATACATTCTACAGTTGTTTGAAGAACAACAACTAAAGAAATTCATGACCACCAGAATCAAGTTACCAGCAAATGAAATAAGAGAATGGGTTTTTACTTCAACCTCCCCAGACACGGATACTATGATTGGTGCCATTGGCCGCAATCAGGTTACTCTAACCACTGAAATTTTAATTGAGATATTTGGTTTGGCAAATAGAGAAGATGATATTGAAATAGACAACTCTGAATATGATAATATGTTGAGTATAATGGGTCACTCTGAAGGAAACCCTAATAAACTACTGAAAAAAAAAATTATCTGCTGAATATAAGTTTTTGGCAGATATTGTCGGTAAGGTTTTGTTGGGCAAACACACAGCCCATGATTATATAACCAGGCACCAGTTCTTGGTGATGTGTGCTCTGGTAAACAAGAAAATAATAAATTGGGGAAAGTTACTATTTGATTTGATTAAGAAGAAAAACTCTAAGAAAAAGGTTTGCTTTGCGAGGATATTAGGAATTTTCCTCCAAGCCAAGGCACCTGAATCACTGGTCTCCCAGATCATATTCATTAATGCCTCCAAAAGGATAACCTCTGCCTTATTTGACAGATGGGAGAGTACCATCCCAAAGCCCTCCAGGGCCTCCTCTTCCAGGATAACTTCTGAGGACACCAGGGCAGTAATAACCTCTCCACCGCCTCTAGAAGAAGTTCTTCCAACCACCAGCATTCCTTCACCTCCTCCACAACAACAACAACAACCATCTTCACCTCTTCCACCACCATCACCTCCACATTCTCGCATTATCATCCATAAGGACATTCCATCTCCACCTCCTCTATCCCTCAATCTCCACTTCCACCTCATGTATCTGATATTCCATCCACATCCTCACAACCAAATTTCAATCTTCTATCTCCTCCTCCACCATATCCACACCATTCTCCTCTTCCATCTCCTGTTCAGGAAACCACCTCAACACCCACTACCACTATTTCTTCCTCCACTACTGAAATTCCATCCAACCCTACTTCCACATTCCCTGAATACACCCATACAGATTTCTCCCACGCCTTTTCTGTATGTTCTAACTGTGGACATCATACCCCTTACACCACCTCTACTCCTGAACCTCTATACTTAAATTTCTCTAACATAGCCAAAGACATTCTCGCTTTCATTTCTCCCACTCTTGAGCAATTAATAGCACAAGCTATTGCCCCTCTTTCTGCCTCCATTATTTCTCTCTCTACTAGAATTGATGTTCTATCCTTTATTCCTTCTTCCGGGGGACTGGCTTCAGGACCCTATGAAACCAGCCAGGGGGAGATGTTCCATGAAGAAGTTCCTCCTCCAGCAGCAGCAACAGATTCATTTATGATTGATGATTCCACAGAGGCAGACATTCCAACTGAAATAATAGATATACTTGATGATTCTGATACAGACATGATTTTTGATACAGTTACTAAAATAACCACTGTTGGTGATTTTATTATAAATCTCATAGTTGATTTGGATTCTTTACTAGATTCTTTCAATTCAGTGTACAGAAATACTTTAATAAGTTTTGTTGCTCAGTACTCTGAAGCTATTATAGTTTACACTGCTCCAATAAGTCCTGCAATTGTAGATCAACTAAAGGCAAGTTTTGCAGTTCCTGTGATTACAAAAACTTTAGCTGTTGAATACATTAGTGAGCCTATTCCTGAGCAAAAGGCTTTCTCTCCACCAACCTTTGGCTAGTGTGAATGTCCTATGCCAAATCTGGATGATATTTTATTTGCTGACATGGAAGAAGAAGAAGAAAATATTTAGACTGCTACAGAGAGTTCTGCAGAGCCAACAAGTCAAGCACAACCACAAATTCCAGGAATCTCAGCTAAATTGCTAAAGCAGTTGGATGCACTTTATGATAATCCAAAAAAATTCTTCTTCTGATGATGATAATGAGTTAGATGACTCTGAAAAATACAAGTTCTAAGAAAAGAAAGGCTCCTGCAAAGACTACTCCTCCAAATGTTGTTCCTAAGCCTAATCCCTCTGCCGATGTTCCTTATTATATCCTACATAATATAACTCTCACTCCAGACACCCCAAACTGGATGAGATATTTCAAGAATGAGCTGAAAGCCAGAAAGAAGAGCAAGAGATACTCTCCACCGCCTAAATTCAGGAGAGGTCCTCCTCCTCCTCCTGCAGCAGGATCTTCAGGAAGTGTTGCTCATGTTCAGAAATCTATATCTTCTCATCAGTCCAAACCTTCCTACAGCAGACAGTAGCATAGTTCTAGTAGCTGCAGCAGGCAACAACAATATCAAAAGCACAACAGACATTAGAAGCCAACTGAAGACATTCAACCAGATGAAGCAACTTCAGAAAGGCCTCTTTATCCAGTTTGTGATCCAAAAATGGACCCCAACTCTAGAATGGCCAGATTTCAAGAATTAATAGCTCTTTCTCAAATTAGAAAAGCAAAGGAAGAAGGACAGGACACCTCACAGTATACTACTATGTCTTCCTATAGAAAGAAAGAGCTAGACAAGTATCAGGTACATAATCTTTTTAATGCAGATGCTTATATGTCATTACATCCAGAAGCAGTTGTACCAAAAGCAGCCTCTGTGACAATTCTTGGAGCAAGTGATATGAAAATGACAAAACAACAAGCTGCAAATCCCAAAAGAGAAATCATCTTCATCAGACCAGCTTCAGATGAACAGAAGGATGACTCTAAGAAAGGCTGAAAATTTTCTCTCTATATTTTGATTAGAACTGTTATTTATTATTTATTCTTCACAAGGCACTTTTGTTAATATCTGCTGAACAATTTTAAATCCTGTCAGATATCTTTTTTATGCTTTGTGATTTTCCTTTTTTTGTTGTTCATAGTGACCTCACCCAAATAGGGGGAAATTATTGGATCCCTAGTTTGAATTTAGGCTAGGTTCACTATTAGGTTATTGACCCTCCATGTATAGCCTGGGGTCAAATTGTTAGTTCTAAGGTCTAGGTTAGTTTGACTAGGTTAGACAATCTTTGATCCAACCCTCAGAAGAAATCAGAGATCCAGACATAGAAGAATAATAGTCCTTAAAAGCTCAAAGAATCAGTTCAAAGTTCTTCGAACTCAGCTCGATGATCGTCGATCGTAGATCGACGAACTCAGAGTCTCTACTCTGAGCTAAGCTCGACGAACTTGGAGCTCAGGTCGACGATTTTCCCTCTTCTCTCAAGTTCTCTAGTCGACAAAATGCTATCTCAGTTCGACAAACTTGGAGCTCAGCTTGACAGTCTATGCTCTAGAATCAACTTTCTCTGATCTTAGCTCGACGAAGACTATTTCTCAGCTCGATGAAATCTGTCTTGAGTTCGACGATTTCTCTCAGTATCAGTTTGGCGATTTCTCTCATTTTGATTTCAGAATTTATTATTATTTGCCTATAAATACACTGATAATTAATGCTTCATATTCTCAAGAATATGACTGTTTCAAGGAAGCATTAATTATGGTATTCACAGTGTATTTATTTGGCTAAATTGCTGGGATAGTTGAGGAAACAATTAAAGACAATTACTAGTCGTTCAACTCCAAGATTTTTTGCAGTCAATAAAGTATAGAATTCAAATTCAAATGCTATTTTCTGGAAGGAATATAAAAGGACTGTTTTCAGAAGATCACATAGAGAATTGACATAGAGAATTCACTGAGACACACAGAGACGTACAGAGAATCTCACAGAGCTCTTCACCATCTGCTTCAGAGCTTTTAAAGGGATAACTATTCAATATCAGTCCAAAAAGCTTTTGAAGATCTTCTAAAAATTGAAGGCCAACACCATGAGCAAAGCTCTCATCTTTCTGAACCATTCAACATCTCAGGGGGAGCTTTGACAAGATCAAATCCACTAGTCTTCTCTTAGACTGTTGATAGAGAAGAACATCATCAATTTTCTTTTTCCCACTGTGTACAGGGTTATAAATCCCTTCAAAAGTTAACCCCTTGGTTGTCAAGTCTACTGATCAAAAGACTTGGTTTGGTTTTTGGGCACCTGATCAAAAGCTCAAAGGGTTATGATATCTCCCTTGAAATAGATCTTGTGGTGACAGGCACCTGAGCAAAAACCTGTGGTGGCAGGGCACCTGATCAAAAACCTGTAGTGGATTCCTACCAGGGTGATAGAAGAGTGGATGTACCCAAGTTTAGGGGAACCACTATAAATTTTTTGTGTCGTTTGGATTCCTCTATTATTTATTTTTTGTGTGCTGTAATTGATTTTGTTTTCATATCTCTTTATACATATACTTATCACTTATTTTAATCCGTTGTAAAAATTAATTAATGTTTTAAAATACTCTATCCCCCCCCCCTCTAGAGTTAAGCAGATGTATCCTTCACTTTCATTACTGCTAGTGAGGGAGATCAGAGAAAGTTCAGGTACAAGGCTGCTTACTACCTACAACATGAAGGAGAACTCTATCGCAAGACCATTTCGGGCCCTCTGGCCAGATGCCTGTCAGAAGCTGAAATCCCTCGAGTGCTTGAGAAAATTCATTCCGGAGAGTGTGGTAGCCACTTGGGGACTCGTACTCAAGAGCAGAGGATTCTAAGGCACGACTGTTTCTGGCCGACCATTCGGAAGTATGTGGACGCCTTCTCGAGGAAGTATCTAAAATATCAACTCTTCGCACCTCTTCAGTTGCAACCAACTCAACAAATTCATTCAATCACTGTTCTCTGGCCCTTTATCATCTGGAGAATGGATTTGATTGGTCCTTTTCCCCAAGCCAGTGGTCAGAGGAAGTTCGTTCTCGTTATGATTAACAACTTATTCAAGTGGATCGAGGATAAAGCTCTTGCCAAGAGCAAGTCTCAGATCGTGAAGAACTTCATCTGGGGAGAGATCTCCTGCACGTTCGGGATTCCTCACTCCATCATCACCGACGACGGCCCGTAGTTTGCCAGCCTAGAGCTGGAAGACTTTTGCAACCAGCTAGGGACGGATCTTTGATTCACCTCTGTACACCATCCTCGGACCAACGGACAAGTGGAAGCCGCTAACGAGGTAATCATCAACCTCTTGAATAATAAAGTCACCAATTTGAAGGGCAATTGGGCAGAGCAGCTCCCCTCGGTCCTATGGGCTCTGAAAACAACTCTTAACTCGGCCACAGGGGAAACACTTTTCAAGTTATCCTACGGGTATGAGGCACTCATCCCAGTAGAATTCGAGGTTCGGAGCGTGAGGGTCGTAGCAGCGGGAGAAGGCAGCAAAGAATGGTGCTTAGAGAATGAAGTAGCTCAGAAGCTCTCACTTGACTACATCGAGGAACTTCGTGACTTAGCCTTCATCATTCAAGAGGAGATCAAGAGGCGAATGGAAAAGTACTTCAACAAAAATGTTCGCCTCAAACGCTTCCTTATAGGAGACTTTATCATGAAGAAGGTAGATGCAACAAGAAGGACAGCTGTCGTTGGCAAGCTGAATCCCAACTGGGAAGGACCCTTCATCATCCAAGAAGCTCTAGCCACCGGAGGTTATCACCTACAAAATCAAAAAGGAGAGCTACTGGAAAGTATTTGGAGTTGGGATGACCTGAAAAGGTTCTACCCCTAACGGTAACATGTACTGGTGTAAAATGTTTGTTTAGGATAGAGAGTGACCTAGAGGGGGTGAATAAGTCCAATTTAAATCTTGGCAACTTTAAATCACAGAAATTTCTTAGTGTATTTATTAATCCAACCACAGTATTCAAGAGCACAGTTGATCTAGTAAAAATAGCATATATCAAATTTAACAAACAGAGCACACAACACAGCACAAATCTCAACACAACACATCACAACACATAATAGTTTTATAGTGGTTCTCCAATATATAGGTACATCCATTTTTCCCCTTCTCCTATCTAGCAATGAACCAGATTCGGCCAAACTACTTATTTTTCCTCAGATCCTCAAATATTACACCTTAGAGCCCAGCTGGCTCCTACAACTCAGACAAAGCAATATCCTACCTCAAATATTCAAGATCCTACAACTCAGGTTCTTCTTCAAGAACCCTACCTCAGAGTGCACCTCCACTCTTACTCCTCAAGCAAACCCTTGCCCTAAAATCTTGTACGAACAGAAAACTAGAGACCGAAAAATTGGAGTAATAAAAATTTTTATTATCCAAAAAGATATCTATTACAAAGGTATAACCTCCCTTTTATAGAATAGAGGAGATGAGAGAGATTACAATTAAGTAATATGGGACTAAATAATTACAGGTGTAAGCGGTTTAACATAAAATAAGCTAAACAGGCCGCGCGGTTAGACGAATAGGCTAACCGTCTGGCCACCACAAGAAAGAGAGCACAAGCTGCCATAGGAGACCGCCAAACCGCCCAGTCTCTAAGCCGCCTGGGACAAACCATTAGATCGCCCGAATAACCACAGCAATAGTCCAGCCACCAAACCGCAGGAGAGAAACTGACAGACCGCTCGGTCTCCAAACCTCCAGAATCAGACCGCCAGACCGCCCAGTCTCCATACAACAACACTCACCCTCAAGCTGGAGCATATATGTCGATCATGCTTAGCTTGTCGCAAATGTGAAGAAAGGAGGCAGACACCGGCTTGGTGAAAATATCTGCCAGCTATTTATCGAAGGTGACGAATGGTGTACAAATTTATTTCTTTAAAATCTCTTCCCGAATAAAGTGGCAGTCGACTTCAATTTGTTTTGTTCTCTCATAGAAGACTGAATTTTTGGAGATGTATATAACAGCCTTGTTGTCACAAAACATAGGTAGAGGATGATTGTAGACCTCTCCCAAGTCAAGCATGAGAGCCCGTAACCACTTCAATTCACATGTGGTCGATGTCATACTTCGATATTCTGCTTCAGCGCTGGACCTGGAGATGATAGACTGTTTCTTTCTCTTCCAGCTCACAAGATTTTCTCCCACAATGGTACAAAAGCCCGACGTTGACTTGCGGTCTCCCTTGTCATCAGCATAGCTTGAATCTGAGTATGCTTCAATCTTCAAATGACCATTCTTCTGAAAGAGTAGTCCTTTCCCAGGCACTAATTTAATATACTCCAATATCCTCAGGGGCAGTAAATGACACTCCCTAGGAGCCTGTATGAATTGGCTAACCTTGCCTACAGCATAGGCAATGTCGGGTCTGGTCACTGTGAGATATATAAGTTTGTCAACCAGACGTCTGTACCTCGTAACATCTGAAAGAAGAGGAGAGTCATTCGTCCATGTTTTATCTTCTCCAGACGCCATAGGGCATCGGGCAGGATTAGCCCCAGTCAGCCCTGCCTATTTTAACAAGTCAAGAGCATACTTGCATTGGGAGAGGACGAGAATTGAGCTTTTGAGAGATTTTTATCCCCAGAAAGTATTTTAGAGAGCCCATATCCTTTGTGACCAGGTGTTGGCGAAGATGCTTCTTTGTCAAGTTTATCCTAGCCTGGTCATCTCCAGTGAGAAGAATATCATCCATATATACAGCAAGCACTACCAGACCCAAGGAGGTTTTGCGAATAAATAAATAGTGATCGGTAGAACTTCTCGTAAAACCCACGACCGCCGCAATCCCACTGAACTTGTCAAACCATGCCCGAGGGCTCTGCTTGAGACCATAGATAGCCTTTCGTAGCCGACATACTTGTGTCTCCCCTGAGCAACATACCTTGCAGGTTGCTCCATATAGACATCCTCATGAAGGTCCCCATATAGGAATGCATTCTTAACATCCAGTTGAGAAATGAGCCAATCTCGGTTGACAACCACAGAGAGCAGGACCCTGATAGTGCTGAGACGAGCAATTGGAGAGAAGGTATCAAAATAATCAACCCCATACGTCTGGGTAAAGCCTTTTGCAACAAGATGGGCTTTGTAACGATCCACACTGTCGTCAGGGTGGAACTTCACCACATAGACCCAGCGATACCCAACGACATATGTGCCAAAGGGAGGAGGACATAAGGTGGATGATGGGATGGTGCTTCGCGATTTAAGCATCCTTGTAAGACCGAGCCCCTGTATTGACGGTTGAAATCAACTCCCCCCCCCCTTTGCATGTCGGCCTAGCTACACTGGATTGCATCTCTCCTCCTATTACAGGAACTATCAGGAACATGTCTGGACGTTAACCTCCTAAACTCGATGAAGGATCGACCTCTCAAAGACATACCATATGTAAAGGGGTCATTAGTCTTTGAGAAGACTAAAAGACTCGCTCTTAGATATTATTTGTCCTGTAGGGCAGGACGTGTTTCTGTTGTTGACAAAGTGGGATAACCTGCCACGCTTTCAAAAGCAACTGGGCAACTGAGCTCTAGAAGCTACTAGTTCATATAAGGATTATGGACTTGAGTGTGTGTCCTGTAGGACCCCCCGAGGGCCATTTCCCCTCGCTTGTACGCTAACCTTTGTAGCCAAGTGGTAGATCTAGTAGTGATCTCCATGATTGAGTTGAGCAACGAGCTTTTGACCTGATTCTCCTAAAAACCCAGGGCGGACGATGAGATGATGCTTCGGGATTTAAGCATCCTTATAAGACCAAGTCCCTGCATTGACGGTCGAGATCAGCTCCCCTCTTGCATGTCAGTCTAGCTACCCCCGATTGCATCTCTCCTTCGACTGGAGGAACTCTCAAAAACAAGTCTAGATGCCAACCTCCCTAACTTGATAGAGAAGATCATTGTCCCTTTAGAAGTTTCATTCGTCATCAAAGAGATTAATACTTCTGATTGTTTGGCAATCTCTTAAGCAACAAGGCGAATGACCTCAACAACGATACAAGTCCTCGTGTGAGTGTTGTCATAGTCTGTTCCCCTTGTACTAGCTCCCCTCCTACAGGCCGACTACCTGCCTCCCGAGTCGACCTCCACCTCTAGTTGAGCTCGGCTCCTTAGAGCTGTCCACACATCTCCAGTTGAGCTCGACTCCTATAAGATGTTGATCCGTCGTGTGAGTCTTGTCGTAGTCTGTGCTCCCTGTATGAGATCGCCTCCTACAGGCCGACTACATGCCTCCTGAGTCGACCTCCACCTCCAGTTGAGCCTGGCTCTTGAGAGTTGCCGACCTGTCTCCAGTTGAGCTCGACTCCTGTAAGATGTTGATCCCTTATGTGAGTGTTGTCATAGTCTGTGCCCCTATATGAGCTCCCCTCCTACAGGCCGGATACTTATCTCCCGATTCGACCGCCTCCTCCAGTTGTGCTCAGCTCCTGAGAGTTGTCGACCCATCTCCAGTTGAGCTCAACTCCTGTAAGATGTTGATCCCTCATGTGAGTGTTGTCGTAGTCTCTGCCCCATGTATGAGCTCCCCTCCTGCAGGCCGATTACCTGCCTCCCAAGTGGACCTCCACCTCCAGTTGAGCTCGACACCTTAGAGCTGTCGACCCATCTCCAGTTGAGTTCGACTCCTGTAAGATGTTGATCCCTTGTGTGAGTGTTGTCGTAGTTCGTGCCCCCTATACGAGCTCCCCTACTATCGGCCGACTACTTGCCTCCCGAGTCGACATCCACCTCCAGTTAAGCTCGGCTTCTTAGAGCTGTCGACCCATCTCCAGTTGAGCTCGGGCTCATGTAAGATGTCGATCCCTCATGTGAGTGTTGTCGCAGTCCGTACCCCCTTTACGAGCTACCCTCCTGCAGGCTGATTACTTGTCTCCTGAGTCGACATCGACCTCCAGTTGAGTTCGTCTCCTGTGAGCTGTCGACCACCACCTCCAGTTGAGCTAGACTCCTGTGAGTTGTCGACCTCTTCTCAACCCATAGTTGAGTTTGGCTCATGTTAGGTGTCAACGTATTCTCCACCTTCAGTTGAGCTTGCTCCTAATTATGCGTCGACTATATTCTCCAACTCAGTTGAGCTCGACTCCTAAGAGGTATGCGACCATGCAGGTGCAAGCAGATACGTACGAGCATACGACCGTGACCATGCAGGTGCGAGTAAAGACGTGCAAGCATACGACTGCAACCATGCAGTTACGAGTAGAGACGTGCGAGCATGCGACTGCGACTAACAACGTGTGAGTATGCAGGAACAATTAAGTTTGTGTGAGCATCGATGGCGCGATTTTGGGCAACATCAACATGCGAGTACGCACGCAATGAGCTCTCAACCTCTCTGTGCCTATGAGCCTAATGAGTATCATCATCGAGTGAGTACGTGCGCGATGAGCTCTCAATCTCTCTGCGCCTATATGTAAGCCCCCCAACCTTTGCCCGGGTCGGGCCAGAGTCTACTGGCAGTAAGGTAGAGCAGGGATCCAATGATGCTTCTGTATTTGGTTTCATCGAAAGGTTTACCTTTCTCATCCTTATCCAGAGACAAGGTGGATCCCACTGGAGTCCTCATAGAGGTTGCACTCTCCATTCCGAATTTCTTAAGGAGTTCATTTGTGAACTTCGTCTGAGAGATGAAGATTCCATCCTCAGACTATTTCACTTGAAGTCCTAAGAAATACTTGAGCTCTCCCATACTGCTCATTTCAAACTGTCCTTGCATAAGTTTAGAAAACTTTTTGCAAAGATTGTTGTCCGTTGAGCCGAATATTATGTCATCGACATAGATTTGCACCAGCAAAATCTTGCCTTTGACTTCCCTGAGAAACAATGTTTTATCTATTTTACCTCTGGAGAACTTGTTCTCAAGAAAAAAACTAGATAAAGTCTCATACCAAGCTCGTGGAGCTTGTTTCAACCCATATAAGGCCTTATTAAGAAAATAAACATGATTGGGATAAGTAGGATCGACAAAACCTGGGGGTTGAGCGACGTATACTTCCTCTTTCAGGTCTCCGTTCAGGAATGCCGATTTCACATCCATTTGATAGACTGTGAATCCTTTGTGTGAAGCATACGCCAGGAACAACCTGATTGCCTCGAGCCTTGCTACTGGTGCGAAGGTCTGGTCGAAGTCAATCCCTTCCTCCTGTCTGTAACCTTGAGCCACCAGCCTGGCCTTGTTCTTTACGATGACACCATGTTCATCCAGCTTGTTTCTGAAGATCCACTTCGTGTCAATCACATTCTGCTTGTATGGTCTGGGAACCAGCGTCCAAACATTGCAACGTTCGAATTGATGTAATTCCTCTTGCATGGCCAGAATCCATGCCGCATCCTTGTTCGCCTCGTCGAACTTCTTTGGCTCAACCTATGACAGGAAGCTAAGATGCAATACTTCGTTAATAGTACCTCTTCGAGTTCTGACACCGACACAAGGATCTCCGATGATCTGATCTCTAGGATGATCCCTCACGTGCCGGAGCTCAAGAAGTCTGGCGTCTGGAGCTTCGACTACTTCTTGGGCTTCTCCTTCTTCTAAGATATTTGTTCCATTTTGATCTTCAACAGTTTCAGATGACGTGGAGGTGGAAACTTTGACGTACTGAGGAGCGTCATCTTTAGCGGTCTCATCCAGACTCAGCTGTTCAAGTCGAGCCCCTGCATCTTCAAGAATACTATTGGAAGAATTGCTGTTAAGCAAACTTCCTTCATCAAATACAACATTTATTGATTCTTCTACCACTAGGGTTTTCTTATTGAAGACCCTATATGCCCGACTATGGGAACTATAGCCCATGAATATGCCTTTGAAGCATTTTTCACCGAATTTAGTACGCGGGTACTTCCCATTATTTAGTACATAGCATATGCAACCAAAAATCCTTAAGTAGGACATGGTTGGTTTCCTGCCTTTCAGTAGTTCGTAAGGCATCTTACGATGATGCTTGTTGATCAATGCTCGGTTTTGTACATGACAAGCTGTATTGACAGCCTCTGCCCAGAAGTATTCCGGGAGAGAAGCGTCTTTCAACATTGTCGTGCAGGCTTCAATGAGAGTTCTATTTCTCCTCTCCACAACTCCATTTTGCTGAGGAGTGCGTGGGGAGGAAAACTCATGAAAGATACCTTGTTCTTCACAAAATTCTGTCATAGCACCAGATTCGAATTTTGTTCCATGGTCACTTCTGATTTTGACCACGGAGTAGTTAAATTCGTTCTGAACCTGCTTGACAAAATTAGTGAAGATGTCAAACGTATCTGACTTTCGTTTCAAAAAGAACACCCATGTAAAACGAGAATGATCATCAATTATCACTAGCGTATAGGACTTGCCTCCCAAGCTATGAACTTGCATTGGACCAAACAAGTCCATATGTAAAAGGCAAAGACATCGGGAGGAGTCTTTGTCTGCGATACTCTTAAAGGTAGCCCGAGTCTGTTTGCCCATCTGGCATGCAGGACAGGGGCTATCTTTGATGCACTTGATACTGGGAGCATCCCTTACCAAGTTCTTAGAAAACAGCATACTAATTGTCTTGAAATTAATATGTGCCAATCTCTTGTGCCATTGTTCATAAAGAGATGCACTGCCTGTTGCCACAAGGCATACGGGGGTAGATGAATCTAAACTGAGAAAATCTAAACAGAAGATATTTCTGCTCCTAATGCCTGATAATACCGTTTCAGAAGAGGTACGTGAAATTATCAGACATTTATCCTTGCAGAACTTAACGTCATAACCTTTATCACATAACTGACTTACACTGATCAGGTTATGGTTTAACCCTTCAACATAAGCCACGTCGGTGATAGAGATTATACCGTTGGAAATCATACCGTAACCTCTGGTGACTCCTCGATCTGACCCTCCAAAGATGACTTTGGGTCCATTCTCGACTGGAGTGTAATCACGCAGCAGGCTTCTTGTCCCGGTCATATGCCGGGAGCATCCACTGTCCAAATATCAGATCGGCATTTTGGTGGTCTTTGGACATTCCTGCAAAACAAAATTAATTTGCCTTAGGAACCCAATCGAACTTGGGTCCTAGATTTCTGGTTAGCACACTCCCCCTCGGTTGATCAACCCTACGAGTGGTCGGTCTCGCATTGCTAACATAGGGAGTCTCGTAATTCCTTGGATTAAACCAACAATCCACGGCAAAGTGACCGACTTTGCCACAGCACCAACAGTCGAATCTGTTGTACCTCTTCCTAGGCTCCTGCCTTACCCTGGGAATGGTGGGTACTGCTGGGGCCTTGGATCTGGAGGTGGAGGCCTCATGGTGACAACAATCACATGACTTTGTCACCTTATGTATAACAGGCTTGGCTTTTGGTGCCTGCTTTCCATTATGGCCGCTAGAGAACGGACCATAATTTCCTATGTGGATTTCCTCATAAGGTGCCTTGAAGGCACTCTCACCGAAGTTCCGGGGAAAGTTCCAACCGTCATACCGGCTCTTTGGCTTTGCAACCGAGGGCCGGAAATGATGCCCAAATGTTGACTCAAAGTCATGTTGGTTGCAAGGAAAGCCAGGCGTTCTGAACGCAACAGGACTAAGAGGAGCCTTACCCTTTACATCAGCAGAGGCCTTCTTGGCGGCCTTATTCTTCCTCTGGTTCTTGTTTCTCCTAGATGATGAACCAGATACCCCTATATGCCCCAAGCCAGCTCTTTTGGCCTGAGCAGAGAAGGTATCAACGACTGGAAGAACTGTTTTTGGCATGGAGAAGCTCTTGACGATCTTCCTTTCTGCCGCAAGTAGTTCTTCCAACTTGTCGACTTCCTCCTGCTTTAGATCAAGGAGCTTCAAAGACTCTGAATGCTTTGAAGTCAGGTCAAGGTGTTCCTGTCGGAGAGAAATCAAGCTAGTGACCTCTTCCCTTAGGGATACACACTCACCCTTAAGGAATTTTACTTCCTTCTTCTCAGCCTTCAGTCTCTTACGGCACTCATCGAAAGTGTTGAGCAGAAGCTCATACTTCTCGAGGAGCTCAGCTTCACGGGCCGAAGGGCCATCCTCAGGTTCATCATCCTGAGACTCAGGATCAGAGTCGGAGTCGGAGAGAGGGGTGTGAGCTTTTACCTTCCCAGTAAATGGGGGGCATTCTCCTTCTGAGTCCGAGCGACCCACCAGCCCGAAGTAGGCTTCCTCATCATCACTCGAGTCTGAGGAGTCAGACTCACTCAGTGTCTTTGGCCGTTTGGCGATGTAGCTCCGCTCCTTCTTCTTATCTCTGGAGGATTTGAGCTCCTCTCCTTTCCCCTTTTCTCTTTTGCTTTGATAGCAGTCGGCCACGACGTGTCCTGGCCTATTGCATCCAAAGCAAATAATGTCAGAAGAACGATGTTTGTTAGGTTTAGATGCATACCTGTCAGAAGAATAATTTTTCTTCTGATGCCTGGAGGAGGAGCTGTCTTTCTTTCTTTGATTCCTCATCTTGAGGAACTTCTTGAACTCTCGGGTGATGAGGGAGAAATCCTCCTCCGACAGCTCTGAGCTGGAGGAGCATGGCTCAGAGTCCTCCTCCTCTTCCTTATTCCTGGCACGGTATGACACCGCACCCTTGCCTTTTCTGGAGTAACTGGCTTTTAGAGCCACAGTCTTTTCTTTTGCAGCAGCCTTTTCTGCTTCTTCCTCAGCTTTCCTGGTGTTCAGCTGAAGCTCATAGGACATCAGCTTCCCAAACAGAATTTGTGGATCAGTTTCTGCTAGTCTGCCAAATTCTCTGATGGCGCAGATCTTTGTGTCTCATTCCTTAGTAAGGGACCTAAGGAATTTGTCATTGAGTTCACCATTAGTGAACACTCTTCCGTAGCCCTTGAGGGCGTTGACAATCTTTAGGAAGTTCTCGTAGGTGACTCCGATCTCTTCCTTAGGCCCTTGTCTGAAGGCCTCATACTTCTGGTTCAGGAGGGATCTCCGATCATCCCTCACTTCATCTGTGCCCTCCATTAGGATGATCAGGCACTGCCAGATCTCCTGTGCTGTCCTACAGTTGCTGAAGTTTTGCATCATAGAGTCATCAACTGCGCTGACCAGGATGTTTCTTGCCTTCATGTCAAGGCCCACTAGCACCATCTCATCCTTGTCCATTTCAGAAAGTGTCTTCAGCACTTTCTTGGTGGGATCAATGGTGGAGGCCTTAGTGGGGACATAAGGTCCCTCCAGCACGATCATGAAAAGTCGAGGATCCACTGCTTCCATGTAGAACCTGATCCTTTCCTTCCAGATAGGAAAGTTGAGTCTGTTGCACACTGGGATCTTGCCGGAGTACTTGAGCCCGTCCATAGTAGATGTATGCCTCCTTGTTGACACTAGTGGCAGGATTCAACTCAAGGTGTTAACCATTTTGTTGAGTAACCTGCCTCTGATACCACTTGAAAGTCCACCTAGTGTCAGCTATGTGCACCTATGGGGGGAATAGGTGACGTGTCGCGCTTTTGTGGAATTTACGAATGTACCTGCACAATAAAAATAAAAAGCACAGCACACAGAATACACATACAATTTATAGTGGTTCCCCGACTTGGGTACATCCACTTTCCCCCTTCGACCTATCTCACAACAAGGGACGACTCGGTCTCTTCTCCAACAGGATTGAAATCCAATCCCTGCACTATCGGAAGGAACCCTTCCACACGTGAGAGTCAACACTCCCACAAAACGGGTTGCACCCAAACCCTTACAACACGGAACAATCGTTCCTTTACAACAAAAGTAAATATGGAATGTACACGAGATACAAACTTCGTTTGGAGACTACGGTGTTCCTCTTCGTTCGACGACGTGTTCATGAAGTCAATGAAGAGTCTACAACCTTGGTCTCTCTTGGAGAGGATCTCCCCGGAACCGGCGGCGGCAACACGAGCGGCGGCTAGCTTCGGGATCGGCGGCTATGATGATGAGCGGCTACTGAACTTGGAGATCCAAACTTCGTAGCGAAGCTAGCTTGGTCTTCCAACGGTCACACGAGGATCGGTCGTCTCGATCGATTCGGACGGGGAAGTTTTTCCCGATCAACAAATCGAGAGACAAGAGATCTCTGGATAGACACGTGAGACTCAAAGCTTTGCTATGCTTCTGTCGTCGGAGATCGGGAAGAAAAGCGACCAGCAGCGGCGACGGACTAGCGCGAGCGGCGACGGATGCGGTGGAGCTATTTCGCGATTTTAGGGTTTGCTCTGCTCGGCTTCTTTTTGTCTGGGTATTCCGTTCAAAATACCCGTATATAAATACTGTAGATGCTTTCCAAAATGACCGTTGTGGGACCCACAAGCTGAATCCCTAAGTCCCGGTCCAGAATCTTAACAACGGCAGAATCCGGTTCAGGAAGTTCCAGAAAAACGCCAAGTCAAAATCGGTGAGAATCGAAAGTGAATCTCGCCGAGTCGCCGAGAATCAAAGGTGATTCTCGACGATTCGGCGAGAATCAAAGATGATTCTCGTCGAATTTGCCTTGGTTGCACACACTGCTTTGGGCCAGGTCGAGACGGCGAGAATCAACCAGTGATTCTCGACGATTCGACGAGAATCACTAGTGATTCTCGCCGAATCGGCGAGAATCACTTGGGGATTCTCGTTGATTTTTACTTAGAAGCAGAGGTGCTTGCTTAGAAGTGGATGGGTCGAGTTCGGCGAGAATCAACTTCTGATTCTCGTCGAATCGGCGAGAATCATAAGTGATTCTCACCGAATCGGCGAGAATCACTTGTTGATTCTCGTCGATTTAAACTTAGACGAATTTTCGTCTTTCCACCTATGAGGTGCTCCTTGACCCATCCTTGCTCCTTGTCGGCTCCTGCATATTTACAGCCCTGTGCTTGAAAATAAGTGCACTCCAATAGAGAGAATACACGTAGGCCAACACACTGATCTGCTCAACGAGGGATTACGTCGTGCAGACCCGTGTATATTGACCTACTGCACCCTGAAATTGGTGTGCACTTAGCGTGGAAAAACTGCAAGCACAACTAGAAAGATTTTATCAAATACATAGTCTATTGACCTTAGCTTGTCCAGGGGCTTCTTCAAATCAGGTACATTGTGGATACAATACCCAACAGTTGGGTACATTGGTTTAAATGTACCTGATTTGAAGAAGCCTCACCCTACTCAATGATATACATCAAAATGTATTTGATGTATTTTTGAGTTACCTTGTGGAGGTTAAGTATTTGCATGAAAGAAGAAAAAGTTTCTAAGTCCATGTGTCGACACCCAGGAGGAAAGTGTCGACACTTAAGAAGACTTGTATCGACACCCAGGCAAGCAGTGTCGACACTTGGAGTCATTGTGTCGACACCTGGGATGCAGAGTCGACATCAGGCAGTAAGTGTCGACACAAGGAGCTATGTGGACACTCAATGAAGAAAGTGCAGTGAAGCAGTGTCGACACTTAGCAGTTGTGTCGACACCCAGTGAAGTTGTGTCTACATCAGAAAGTGTCGACACTTGGAGCTATGTCGACACTCAGCAAAAGTCAGCAAAAGCTAAGTATAAGTGTCGACACTCAGAGCAGTTTGTCGACACTCAGCAGAAGAGTCAACACTTGAAGAAAGTATCGACACAAGAAAGAATGTGTCGACACTCAGCTGAAGACTCAATACTTGAAGAAAGTGTCGACACAAGGAGTTGTGTCGACACTTAGCAAAGATCAGCAAAGTTCAACAAAATATTCTAAGTACAAGTGTCGACACCAAGGGGATGTGTCGACACTCAGCTGAAGTCTCAACAGAAGAAGAATGTGTCGACACAAGGAGCTGTGTCGACACTCAGCAAGTATCAACACTGAAGACATGTGTCGACACCAAGAAGAAGTGTCGACACTTAACAAGTTCAACACATGAAGATGTGTCGACACAAGGAGATGTGTCGACACTTACAAGAATTCAACAAAATACTGAAGTACAAGTACTTGCGTCGACACACATTATCAGTGTCGACACATAAAGAAGAAGCAGTGTCGAGATGTAAAGTCTACAACACAAGGAGTTGTGTCGACACCTTGTAGGCTAGTGTCGACACTTAGTCAACTTGTGTCGACACTTGGTCTATAAGTGTCGACACTTAAAGACAGATAGTCTCAACACTTTCAGACAGTTAGAGAATTTTCAAGAACTGACTGGATGACTTGACAGCTGCCATTCCAGCCGGTCTACTGCACCTGTCAGAGTTGTCAGAAATCAGTTATGAACCGGACAAGCCGGTTACCATGAAGAAGGCCTATAAATAGGCTTATACTGTCTACAGAAAAGGAGTTCAGAAACATTGATCAAGTTCATTAACAAGAAGAAGATCTAGCTATTCCTTGAAGATTCTAGTGAAGATCTAAGAAGTTGGAGAGAGAGAGCTCCATCCAAGAAGTCAGCCGCTGGAATCAGGCTGAGAAGAAGGATTCAGATTTGGTCTGAATCTTAAGTAGCAGAGATCAAGGATCAACTGCAGGGGAATCAATCTTATTGTGTTCTACATTCAAGAAGCTTTGAAGAAAGCCAAGTCAGATTGATTTCAGCTGAGTTCTTCCAAGAACTCATCAAGAAACTCACAACTTATCTCTCTTTTCTCTAAGTTGTTGAGTATATTTTTGTATTCATTATAACTTGTAGGATCCTTAGGGATCTGAGATTGTAAGCCTGTAATTATAAAGGCTGAGTGTAGAGTCTGTGTGCCTGAGTGTAGGAGAGTTGAATCTCTGAGTGTAGGCCTTGGTGGCTGAGTGTAGGCCTTGGTGGCTGAGTGTAGGCCTTGGTGGCTGAGTGAACTAAACAGTACAGTGGTCAAAATAAGGAGTGACCATGGTACTGAATTTCAGTCTGATAGTATGACAAGACTATGTGAAGACTTTGGGATATTTCAAGAGTTTTCTTCACCAAGAACACCTCAGCAAAATGGCATTGCTGAGAGGAAGAATAGAACCTTGATTGAGGCTGGTAGGACCCTATTAAGTGATACATCACTACCAGAATATTTCTGGGCTGAAGCAGTTAATACTGCATGTCATGTTATTAATAGGGCTACCATTACTAAAGGCCTCAACAAGACCCCCTATGAGGTTGTGAAAGGCAGAAAACCAAACCTATCCTATTTCAGGATCTTTGGTTGTAAGTGCTTCATACTTAACAATGGAAAGTCTTACTTGACTAAGTTTGCTGCCAAGTCCCAAGAGGGAATTTTTGTTGGGTACATCAACAACAGTAAGGCTTATAGAGTCTACAACTTGTCTACTCAGGTTGTAGAAGAATCTGTACATGTAGTCTTTGATGAATCTAGACTTATTAACAATGAGTTGTCTAGTAGTATTTGCAGCTCCTCAGGTATCACTAAAAAGCTGGACAAGCTCACTATAGAAGAAGGACCTACAACAAGACAGCAGGTAGAAGAAAGTGGATGTTGTCCAGGGGGAGTACTACATGTACCTACTGCAGAAGAAGTTGAAGGAGTACAGCAAGATGAAGAAACTGAAGAGGTTCAACCTGAAGTCAGGATGCCTCCAGCCAATAGGCATCTTAGAGATCATCCAATAGAGCAAATCATTAATGATCGAAGACAAGGGGTACAAACAAGGAGCATAAATCAGAATGCAGTGCTCTTCTCCAGTTTTCTATCCCAAGTTGAGCCAAAGAAGTTTGAAGAAGCCATCCTAGATCCACATTGGATTGAAGCAATGCAAGAAGAGCTGAATCAGTTCAAGAGGTGCAAGGTCTGGGAACTTGTTCCTAAACCTAAAGACCATAATATAATTGGGACCAAGTGGATCTATAGGAATAAGATGGATGAACATGGAGTCATCATTAAGAATAAAGCAAGATTGGTTGCTAAAGGATATAGGCAGGAAGAAGGTATTGACTTTGATCAAACCTTTGCTCCAATAGCCAGACTGGAAGTCATAAGGATGTTCCTGGCCTATGCAACTTTTCAAGGATTTAAAGTTTACCAAATGGATGTAAAGTCAGCATTTTTGAATGGTAATCTTAAAGAGTAAGTCTATGTGGAACAGCCATCAGGTTTTGTTGATTCAACTCAACCTAATCATGTCTATAGACTTAGGAAAGCATTATATGGGTTAAAGCAAGCCCCTAGGGCTTGGTATGAAACCCTGTCTAGTTTCCTCATTGAGAACAAGTTCACAAGGGGGAAAATAGACAAGACTCTATTCTTTAGGGAATCCAGAGGCAAAGTAATACTAGTCCAAATATATGTAGATGACATAATATTTGGGTCTACTGAAAGTAGTCTTTGCAAAAAGTTTGCAAAACTTATGCAAGGACAATTTGAGATTAGTAGTATGGGGGAACTTAAGTTCTTCTTGGGTCTCCAAGTTAGACAGACTGAGAATGGTTTATCCATATGCCAGTCTAAGTTCACCCTAGAACTCATAAGGAAGTATGGTATGGATTCATCCAGTACCATGAAGACTCCTATGGGGTCAAGTATGTCTCTTAACAAAGATGATGCAGGGAAACCTGTAGATGAGACTTTGTATAGAGGGATAGTTGGCTCCATACTCTATTTGACTGCAAGTAGACTAGATATCATGTATGCTACATGTGTCTGTGCAAGGTATCAAGCATGCCCTAAGAAGTCTCATTTGACAGCAGTCAAAAGGATATTGAGATATCTAAAGGGCACTCCCTATCTAGGCCTTTGGTACCCTAGGAATGGAGATTTTGAACTAACAGGTTATTCAGATGCAGACTTTGCAGGATGCAAAGAAGACAGAAAAAGCACAACTGGAACCTATCAATTCCTAGGTGGAAGACTAATTTCATGGAGTAGCAAAAAGCAAACAAGTGTGGCTATCTCCACTACAGAGTCAGAATATGTGGCTGCTGGAAGTTGCTGTGCTCAACTTCTATGGATACAACATCAGCTTGAGGACTATGGAATTCAGGTAAGTAGAACTCCACTCTTTTGTGACTCTACAAGTGTTATATCAATTGCTAATAATCCTGTATCCTATAGTAGAACAAAACATATTGAAATAAAATATCATTTTCTTATGGAGCATGTAGAAAGAGAAGATATTTTACTGGAATATGTTAGAACAGATAATCAACTAGCTGATATGTATACTAAGCCCTTAGAAGAATCAAAGTTCAATAGATTTAAAATTGAACTAGGTATGATAAACTTAGAATAAGTTTATAGAATTGGCTAAGTAAAATGGTGTCAACACACATAGATATCTGTGTCGACACAGAATAGTGGTGTCGACACTTCAGGGAAAAGGTGTCGACACATCTAGGAAGTTGGTGTCGACACTTCAGAATATTAGTGTCAACACATGACAAGTAGGTGTCGACACATCCAAGGTGGTGTCGACACTTAGTATTTACTCAGAATTATCTAAGTAAAGTCTCGACTAAATGTCGAGCTGAGTGGTGTCGACACATAATCAAGTGTCGACACATATTCATGTTGACTAAACTTGTGTCGACACATAGGTGTCGAGACATTATAAGTCAGTGTCGACACTTATCGCCAGTGTCAACACAATTTAAGTTAGCTGGCCCGCCTTTTCATCTTCAAACTTAGAAAGGTATAAATAGGATTTTGCCTTAGTCTGTCGACACGCTTTCAAAAGTTTCGAGACCAAACTTGTGTGTCGACACCTCTCTTCTCTCCAGTCAAATTCTTCAAACCCTAATGGCGCCAAAGCTCGAGGAGAACGTCAATGAGGGATATGAACTAGTGCGTGATGCGTTTGGTGATGCAGACCCAGAATTCAAGACCGTGATAACCCTAGTTACAGACTCAGGGTTAGAATTCCTTGTTTCTAAGCGGACAAAGATCTGGAAGAAGGAAGTTCTGGAATTCCTTAATGGAGCAATTCTAGACGACACTGGATTCAAGATCAATTCCAGGGTCCATGGTGAAAAGGTTAAAGTCACACCAAAAAGTTTGAGGAAAGTACTACAGTTACCAAGAACTAAAGAAGAGGATGAAGTAACTGCTTCTAAGACCAGAGAAGCATTGACTTGGTGTGGTCTAGATTCAAAGATGAAAATTGGATCTGTGTTTAATAGAAAAGGCATGAACAGCCAAGGGAAATTTCTGTCTGAAATTGTTGGCAAAGTAATTTTAAGCAAACCTGGAGGGCATGATAGGGTATCAGCCCATATGTTCAGCATAATGACCAGGATAATCTTCGGCCTGAAAACTGACTGGTCTCTAGTGATCTTTGAGAAGATAAAGGAAAGCTTGAAGAAACCCAATTTGGGTAGGATCATAAGTTTATACCCAGCTGGTAGCATACCAGAGGTTATGCAACAAGCTGCTGGCAGTAAAATCAACCATATAAGAAAGATGGACTTGAGGATATTCTCTAGATGGGACAGGGTGTTATCTAAGGAGATGCCAACCCCTGAGAAAATAACTTCTGAGAAGGAAACTCCAGTGAAGAAGAGGAAGAAGATAGCCCCTGTGGCTCAAGAGTCAACTAGCAGTTCTGAGGAACAAGTGGTCTTTACACTTGATGAAGAAGACGCAGGAACTGCTGTGAAGTCTCCAGATCAACAAGTAGTTGCTGAGAGGCAGGGGGAGCTACCACAGGCTAGCCCCTTACACCAGGATTCAGTCCAGGGGGAGCCTCTAGCTGTAGAAGAGCCAACTACTCTAGAGAGTGAGCAAGCTACAAACATCATCCTTGAGGTAATCACTGAGCTTAATGCTTTAGATATTCCTATAAAGGATATTGATTTGTCTGATGTTTATCAGCAACCATAGATTGATAATCAAGTCCCAGATGTGGTCATGAAGGACACATCTGTTGAAGTTCAAATAGTTTCTGATCCAGTAGTTGAAGAGCCAAGAATTTCTCCAGCCCATTCTCCACCAGAATATACTATGGAAGATCTATTTCTTAACCTAGATCAAACTGATTTTGACAATACTGTTGCTGAGGAGGAGAATGCTCCAGTTGAGGGGGAGCAAGTAGTAATTGTTGAAGAGCCTGCAAGACAAGAGACTGAGAAGTCCCAAGCTGTTGAAGAACTACCTAAGGAAAGGGTAGATATAGCCAGCACCTCAGCTTCTGAGGATGAAGAGGCTGCAAGGGCTAAGAAAAAGAAGTTTCAGGTATTCAGAAGAAGGAGCCAAACTTATAAGAAGGCATTGCAAACCATTGCTCTACAGCCTGCACTACAGCCAGCCCCAACTGTAGATTATAGTGCACTGATGGTTGTCATGCAGATCAAGCTGGATGAGCACAAAAAAGCTATAGAGACTTATGTGGATGAGGGGAATAAATCACTCCAATTTGATTTAGCCCAAGAAATCAAGTCTATTAGATTTGAGATGAATCAAAATAAGAAAGAGATGACTGACTGCTTCCACAAAGGAGGGAATGCAGTAGTCTATTTAGCAACTTATCAAGAAAAGATCAAGGAACAAGTAGATGACATTGCACTGAAGCAGGGCTATATTCTTGAGAATCAAATAAGGATGAATGACAATTTGACAGAATCTCATAATGCAATTGTCACAGAAATGAAAACCATAGCTGCTGGACTGACAACTTCTATTGCTACTGCTAAGACAGATTTTGATAAAGCACTGCAAGAAATCTTAACTGCTGTTCAGACTGCCATACAAGACTCTCAAAAGGTGATAACTGACAAACTCCAAAGGCTAAAACCTTTCTACAGGGATGGAGTCAATTATCTGAATGCCCAAATCCGATTTCAAAAGATGATTTAAGAGATCACATGGAAAGAGAAGTCATAAAGGGGGAGAGGGTCTTAATCAAAGCTGGCTCTGAGCATGCAAAATGGATTTCTAATTCCATCAGAGCCACTCTTGGTTATCCTCCTCTATGTGATGATAATGATGTTGCAGAATCTGGAGTTAACCATGCATATCTTGGAGGTGAGCAACCAGAAGTAGCTCAAGTGATCTATCCTCCACCAAATTTTGATATGGTTCAAACTGATATACATTCAATGTATAGTCCACCTGATGGAACTCAGAAGGTCATTCTTGACAAAGTGGTTCAGCCAGTATCTGAGGCCTTACAGGAAGCTATTTTGAAAGAGCAAGCTGAACAAGAAGTCAGATTGTCTAAGAAGAGGTTCAGGGAGCAAGCTGAACAAAGACCTGACTTTGAGCAGTGGAGCCCCACCTCTAAGAACATTATTTTGACTGCCTGGAAAGCTGCAAAAGATAATGTGCAAGACAGGAACAAGTGGTTTTCTGAGTCTGAATGGAGAAAGCATGAGACAAGGCAGGAGGCTATAGTCCAATATAGAAGAAAGGCCAAGATGGGAAAGCTACCTCCTACTGCCCAGGAGCCTAGCAAGTACTTTCCCAAGTCTTATCATTATTTTGAAAGGAAAAAGATCAAAGCTGAAGAGCTAAAGAAAAAGGATCTGAAAGGCAAAAAGACTGCTGCTGCTGAAGACACTGAAGCCCTTGTACAAGCTAAAGTACAATCTGGAAAAGGGATAGTAATCAAAGAGGCTGAACAGAAATAGCATAGAAATTTTTCTTAAGTTTACTATGCAATCTTTTGATGTTAAACATTCTGTAAACTTTTGAAATATGTATATGATAAAGTATTAGAACAATGTGTTGTGTAATAAATTTGCTGTGTGATAAATTTATTTCATTGTTGTTCTGAGATTATGTCTATGTATACATGTTGATTGATACATGTTTATGTTTGCCCTGTTACATATTCCTGCTTTACATCATGTTATAATTTTATTATGAATGGTGTATATCATTGACTAAGGGTTATGACTTCTCCAAATAAGGGGAGATTGTTGGGTACATTGGTTTAAATGTACCTGATTTGAAGAAACCTCACCCTACTCAATGATATACATCAAAATGTATTTGATGTATTTTTGAGTTACCTTGTGCAGGTTAAGTATTTGCAGGAAAGAAGAAAAAGTTTCTAAGTCCATGTGTCGACACCCAGGAGGAAAGTGTCGACACTTAAGAAGACTTGTGTCGACACCCAGGCAAGCAGTGTCGACACTTGGAGTCATTGTGTCGACACCTGGGATGCAGAGTCGACACCAGGCAGTAAGTGTCGACACAAGGAGCTGTGTCGACACTCAATGAAGAAAGTGCAGTGAAGCAGTGTCGACACTTAGCAGTTGTGTCGACACCCAGTGAAGTTGTGTATACATCAGAAAGTGTCGACACTTGGAGCTGTGTCGACACTCAGCAAAAGTCAGCAAAAGCTAAGTATAAGTGTTAACACTCAGAGCAGTTTGTCGACACTCAGCAGAAGAGTCAACACTTGAAGAAAGTGTCGACACAAGAAAGAATGTGTCGACACTCAGCTGAAGACTCAACACTTGAAGAAAGTGTCGACACAAGGAGCTGTGTCGACACTTAGCAAAGATCAGCAAAGTTCAACAAAATATTCTAAGTACAAGTGTCGACACCAAGGGGATGTGTCGACACTCAGCTGAAGTCTCAACAGAAGAAGAATGTGTCGACACAAGGAGCTGTGTCGACACTCAGCAAGTATCAACACTGAAGACATGTGTCGACACCAAGAAGAAGTGTCGACACTTAACAAGTTCAACACATGAAGATGTGTCGACACAAGGAGATGTGTCGACACTTACAAGAATTCAGCAAAATACTGAAGTACAAGTACTTGCGTCGACACACATTATCAATGTCGACACATAAAGAAGAAGCAGTGTCGAGATGTAAAGTCTACAATACAAGGAGTTGTGTCGACACCTTGTAGGCTAGTGTCGACACTTAGTCAACTTGTGTCGACACTTGGTCTATAAGTGTCGACACTTAAAGACAGATAGTCTCGACACTTTCAGACAGTTAGAGAATTTTCAAGAACTGACTGGATGACTTGACAGCTGCCATTCCAGCCGGTCTAATGCACATGTCAGAGTTGTCAGAAATCAGTTATGAACCGGACAAGCCGGTTACCATGAAGAAGGCCTATAAATAGGCTTATACTGTCTACAGAAAAGGAGTTCAGAAACATTGATCAAGTTCATTAATAAGAAGAAGATCTAGCTATTCCTTGAAGATTCTAGTGAAGATCTAAGAAGTTGGAGAGAGAGAGCTCCATCCAAGAAGTCAGCCGCTGGAACCAGGCTGAGAAGAAGGATTCAGATTTGGTCTGAATCTTAAGTAGCAGAGATCAAGGATCAACTGCAGGGGA
Organism: Platanthera guangdongensis; assembly: GCA_039583875.1. Classification (NCBI taxonomy): domain Eukaryota; kingdom Viridiplantae; phylum Streptophyta; class Magnoliopsida; order Asparagales; family Orchidaceae; genus Platanthera; species Platanthera guangdongensis. The sequence continues at coordinate 143,354,766 of CM077155.1, read as the reverse complement.
ATCAATCTTATTGTGTTCTACATTCAAGAAGCTTTGAAGAAAGCCAAGTCAGATTGATTTCAGCTGAGTTCTTTCAAGAACTCATCAAGAAACTCACAACTTATCTCTCTTTTCTCTAAGTTGTTGAGTATATTTTTGTATTCATTATAACTTGTAGGATCCTTAGGGATCTGAGATTGTAAGCCTGTAATTATAAAGGCTGAGTGTAGGGTCTGTGTGCCTGAGTGTAGGAGAGTTGAATCTCTGAGTGTAGGCCTTGGTGGCTGAGTGTAGGCCTTGGTGGCTGAGTGTAGGCCTTTGTGGCTGAGTGTAGGCTTTGGGAAAAAGCTGAGTTGTAGGGCCTTGGGCCTGAGTTGTAGGAACCTGTTTTGGGGTTCTGAGTGTAAGATCTGAGGATCTGAGATAGTGGAGGAGTTTGGCCGAATCTAGTACACTGCTAGATAGGCGAAGGGGGAAAGTGGATGTACCCAAAGCTTGGGGAACCACTATAAAACTGTGTGTCTACTGTGTGATTGTATTTTGCTGTGATTGCTGTTTGTATGCTTGGTAAATATAGATATAACTCTGAGAATTAATCTGAATTCTGCCTAAAAGTTAAAAAAATTTAAGTCACCTATTCACCCCCCCTCTAGGTGATTAGGTACAATATCTTTCATGAAGCCATTATAATATATATCAATATATATATATATATTTAAAAGGAAGTGCAAAAAGGCCATTGTTATTGTTCACACACAAAGCCCGCATGTTATACAGTTTTTATAGCTAATCACTCCTCTCTCTCTCCAATTTTGCTAGCCAGCACTCACGTCTCAATACTCGGGAGACGATGAGGATGCTTCTGCTCGGGTGGTCCTATCAGCTGACATATCGTCCTACAACAGCTGGTCTCTACGGTGCTCCATTTCGTGTGAATGGTTATTAAGATAACTATTAGTCATAGAGCTAAGTGGAATCAAATCTCCTCCCCGGATCCATATCCTGGGGACGAGTGCACGCACCCAACAAAATAAAATAACAGAAACAAGAGAGAGTTAGCACAGCATTTCACAAATGAGCTAAGAGCAACTAAAATAACTACAATATGATATAACTGGACTAACAACAGTAGTATACATTAGTTATATTTTAGGCTCCACTAGCATAGCTATATAGTATTTATTCAAAACCTGAGCAAACTTCGCAGGCCTTCAAGTCGTGCACGCATTGCAGGCAGTCATAACCACGCGCACATCGTAGGCATCCACAGTCGCGCGCACATCATAGGCATTCACAATCGCGTACACATCGCAGGCATTTACATCCGCACACATATACCCTATGTCGACATAGTACAGACTGCTTCTTTTCAAGCAGGGCAGCGAGCCCCGCAGGCCTCTCTGATGTGGTCGTCAGTGATAGTGGCCAGTCTTGCCATTTCTAGTGGTGATCGTATTATACAGCCCAGACCCTAACGTACATCCATGTGTACTCTTGGATGTGAGCGACATCCGACGATTCAACATTTTGGTCGACCAATGGAGAAAACCCAATGGGGGGAAAGCATAACGGTCGGTCACCCGTGGTACTCATCTCCCCGTCGCCTTGAGTCGTTGAACTCCCCACATCGGTACAAACAATCTGCGGAAGTGACTGACCTGCCACGATCCACCGCAAGCAATTTACAAGCAATAAATAAGATAGTTTATTAACATGCACTAGGTGTTCAGTGACTTACCCTACTATGCTTTAAATAATTCAGGCAAACGACACTTAGCTCGACTTTCGACAAGGAGCGTGAGAGCACCTATTTGGGCCTAACTCAGGAGGAATATTTCGACTCCCATTATCCCCAACTAAGGCCCAACCTATTAAATCTCTGCCCGTCAGGGCAGGACCCGTGCTCAGAATAGTAAATTGCAGAAATGAAAGTGTGATAATAGAAATTGATGTTAGTATAATCTGCATAATTGAAATGTTATAAAGAAGCAAGACCAGTAGATCACTAGAAGAGTACTGAAAGGAATGAATTGACAGGAACTTGACCAGTGCAAGACTGGAATGGTATTTTAAAGAAACGAACTGAAGTGAAAATAAATAGTCAGGACCAGTATGAAATTGGGGTACTTAAAAGAAAGTACTTGAAATGAATAAAAGAACTGGACCAGTACGAGACTGCAATAAAACATAAAGAAAAGGTTATTAGTTCAATCACTCATATTCAGAAGGCTTCGGTTTCATCTATATTATCAAGAGTTTTAGTTCAATTCTATCTTCGTTCTCATGAGTTTTAGTTCAGTTCCATCTCTGTTCTCAAGAGTTTTAGTTCAGTTTCATCTCCATTCTCAGGAGTTTTAGTTCAGTTCCATCTCCGTTCTCTGGAGTTTTAGTTCAGTTCCATCTCCGTTTTCACGAGATTTCCTTGGATTTTACTCATTATTCAGGTCTGATGATAGTTCAGTTACACCTTTTATCATTGTGGCTTAATCGGACTTGAAGAATTTATTAAGGGTTACACTTTTATTATTCGTCAAGAATGACTGCTCGTACTTTCATTTTCTGAGTCTGTTCAAGTTATCCGAGAGTTTTTATAACAGACAAGAACAAGGCGCTCAGTGGTTCCTTGAAAACTCGGAATACTCAGATCTTGGGCACTTACCTCGAACACTCTCATTGGTAAAACGATTCGAACTTATTAATTGATCAAAAAGGGTAGTCACACGCTCCAATTTCATTTCGAGAAAATCAGGCATATTAATTTTCTAGTGCGACACTAGGATCCATTAAATTTTAATACAACCAATTTTTCTCCCAAGTTTTGAAATTTTAATACAACCTTTAGGGAGGCCTAAGATGAGCATGCAAATTTTCTCAAATTATTTTGAATAATTTTGGACCTCTAATTTAGACAATTTCATTTGGATTTTTAAAAATACCAAAATAGCTTCAAAAATTCTCAAAATATTTGTGGATAAAACCCTCATTGAGTGGAACAACTTTTATGTTCAACACTTTTTCTCCAGAAGCCTATATTTGTTTTTAAAAAAAATCTCTAAAGTTCTGATTAAATAGGTGGTCTGCATATAGTAGATCTAAACCCATCCTGCGGCCAGGATTGCGCTAGACAGAGAAAATGGCTAGCATTTTCCCACAGCAGATTGGATGCGGATCCACTGTGGGGGCATAGAAGATGAGGTGGGGGGATGATGAAATCACAGTTTTTCTTCTCATTACCGTGAGATTAACGACATTGATTTCTCACTGTCGGATAAGGAGGCGGTGGCCCTCTGCCACCGCTAGCCGGCCACTACCGGGTGTCGGCTCCACCCCCGATTGACTAGCCAGGGGCCGACGAGCTTCTGGGCGGTGGTCCGGCGGCCTGTCGAAGCCGGCCACCGCCATAAATTACGAAACCGAGAGTAGGGTGGTGGCGACTCAGCTCCCAGCACCACCGCGCCATCCTGCCTCTCTGGTGACTACTCCTACCACGAAAGCACCCCCGACCGGTATGTCGGGGGTAGTGATCCTCTATGGTTGTGGCCCGGTAGCCTGCCGCAAAAAAACAACAAAAACATGTTGGAACCACTGTTTCATTTTCCCTATGTTTGAAAATATCAAATCTCAGATGTATTTGATCACGTTTTGTGTTTATAGAGTGTGCAGGTTGACAGGTTCGAGCAGAGAAAAGAAGTCTCCTATGGATGCTAACGCCGAGTGATAAGAGTTACCGTCGGGCGGTAGTCGTGAATTAATTGGACAGAGTTCTTGGGAACTTATCGCGCCGCGCTAGTCCTAACGCTTCGCGCTAGCCTCTCGACGAATGGCGAGAAGGATTCCTCAAGTAACCGATCTACCGTCATGCAATAGTTGCTACCGCGCCGTGCTAGTCTCTCGACAAATGTCGAGAAGGATTTCTGGAATAACAGACCTACCGCCAGGCGACAGTGGTTACCGCGCCGCGCCAGCCTTTCGACGAGTGCTGAGAAGGATTTCTCAAGTAACTGACATACCGCCAGGCAACTGTGGTTACCACACCGCGCTAGTCGTTTCACGAGTCTCGCGACGGTTCGTTGACTTAGTGACCTACCGCGTGGTGCTACCTTCTACCGTGGAGCGCTAGCTCTTTGAAAAAGGAAGATTTGTTTTGAAATACTATTCCAGATTTGGATGACAGCTGACACAACAAGCGCGCGAACCTACCGCCGAGCGCTAGTCGTATCGTCGGCGGTAGCTAATTTTCATGAAGACGTATAAAATGCCACCTTGGTTTTTGTGCCTTATGGATTGGAAAACGAAAAGTGAAGGGAGTTCGTGCATTCTAGGGTTCGACCGCTCTTTATTGCGCTCCATTCCAAAAAGTCTCCGTCGAAGAAGAAGAAAGTCATCTCCCTCTCATTCGTGAATGAAGGACGTCGGCGATCCAAGATCTACATCGAATATGAAGAGCCGACCGGTTGTTAGCAAACGAAGATCTCACCCGCCGGCCGTGGATCGCTCAACGGAGAAGTCGTGAAGAGGGAGAACTTCATCCTTTAAATTTTCTACATCCTTATTTCTGTAATCTTTTTTTTTCTGAATCTTGTGGTGAGGTAAATCGATCGGAAGGTCATCAAAATTCGGGAAGGGTTTTGTGAGAAATCGACTTGGAGGGTCGTTAGATTCCATGATAAATCATCCCGGGGAGGGGACGTCTAAATCGGGTGGATCTAGTGGGGCTCTAAGACCCTTCCTTGTGTGGAGGTGAAGAGCCAGCTCGAAGACCTTTCTTGGAGGGAAAGAAAGAGAGTCAACTGGTCCGTGGAGCGGATCGGTGTAGAAACCAAAAGAGTTTTTATTTCTCATCGCCTTCGGTCTCCGGCGCCACGAAGATCGCAGTTGTGTAATAATCTAGAACAATTGTTATTCTAATTCATGCAATAGAATTCTTGTTTTTGGTTTGATCAATTCTATGATTATTCTGGTTTTGTTAAGTGAGTGCTTGTGATGTGGGGATTGTAAATGAACTTGTGCAGGAAAACGAGTTCATAGACTTGTCATCGCGCATTAGATACCTAACCCACCGCGGTAGCTTCTAGAACTCGAGTTTCTGAGCAAAATAATTTTAATTTCAGTTCAAGGTGAAAAACCTTATTCACCCCCCCTAAGGTTGGCCACGAGATCCAACAAGTGGTATCAGAGGAGTTTATTCCAAATATGTTTCACCACCGGGAATAATGGTCAACCTTGATCTAAAATTGATCAGCGGGGATGAAAAATTGTACACTGAAAATTCTTTTGCACCACCTCTATTTACAGGAGTGAACTATAACGAATGGAGAACACTAATGAGAAAATTCCTTATATTATTAGATATAGAAGTGTGGAACATGACTTGTATCAAGCCACCAAATAACTTAAATAAGTACGAATGTCATTTAAATGCTAAAGCTATAAATAGTTTATTTTGTGTGCTTGGACAAGATATTTTCAAACTAATCTATACGCTTCCTACTGCATATGATATATGGAATTTTCTTGAGTTAACTTATAGTTCTCTTTCTGCAGATGACGAGTCAGAGCAATTTCTCAAGGATCCAAGTGAAGAACTAAATAGAGACTTGCTCTTGGAGAAGGACATGACAATCACACCACATGAAAAGAAAGTTGAAATCTCAACCATGGATATGGCAACACACGGAGAAGTCAAAGACACTTAAAGCTAAAATATTCCTTCATCCAAGAGCACTGTAGGAAAATTGAATTACCTTCGTGTATGCAATTCCATTTCTACAGTGATTGTGCTAGATAGGGCAAAACTTAGAATTAAGAAATTGACGAGTATCAATCCAAAACTACGGTCAGAAAATAACCGCTTAAAAGCATGTGTTAATGTAGAACCCAACATTGTTGTGTCTAGTTCGCCTGTTTGCTCTTTGGATATCGTTTCTACAACTTATATAGATTATAATGAGTTAAAAGAAAAATATAAGGTTCTTAAACAGGAGCTTCGTATTGCAAAAGAACAAAATGATAAATTGTGTTTAGAAAACTCATTAGTGAAAAGTGACTGCGCTGAATGCAATAATTATAAAGCTGAAATCGAAGAGATGAACAAGAAATTTGATGAATTTAGGAGTAAGTATAATGCTTATATCGAATCTATTGTCTTCACTCTCAAAAACAACACATTCACATACAATAAAGCTAGACATAACCTCAAACTGAAGAACAAATAGCTAACTATAAAAATCAACATGCTTAAGGATGTAATGCTTAAAAACTCACAAAGCTCAACTCCTAAGTTGCATATAAAACCCAAAAGCAAGTTGAATATGAACCACCATCTACAGGCTGAGTTAATCAAAGGGAGTAGAAAATCGCAAGCTAGTGCAAGTGAAACTCTTAACTATAGAAATAGCTCTCACTTTGAAAAATAAATTACTCTCAACTCAAAAATAAATGTGTAACGCCTTCATCCGTCACATGGAATATAACGGTGGGTCCGGCCGGGGCCCCACGCCATATTTCACAGATAAACGGCAGAATTACGTGTGAAAATCAAAATCGCATTCAACTCGTATCCTACCTCAAAGCATTCTAGCGCAGCAGTTTAAGTTATATGAACTCATCTCATCGAATGCCACTAAATATATAAACTCCACATTTATATATAACATGAATGTATACAACACACACAACCATGGCCTTAATAACTTACAAGTTGCTCTTTACAAAATATATAATTTCATACATCGGTACGCAGGCCGACCACACATGAAATCCAAACATTCATCGCACGGCCTTCAAGGGCCTTCACAGCAAGACTTTATTCCGCTCAATGCAATTCACTTCATCCACCAGCACCTGCAAATAGTCATCCACCCCAAGAGCGGTAAACAAAGCAACGGTCAACATTAGCTAACCAATTATAACGACCTTACCCCTTACCCGGGGCAGTGGTTCCTTCCCTGCAAGCATTGTAATTATAGATCACAATAAGTGCTCTCAGGCACAACAATATCACAAACACCGGTCACAACCAGGCGCTCTGTGCACTCAGGGCACATTACGGTGTACTGGTCTCCGAGGCAACACCACCGATTAGAGAATTATTAACTTGTTGACTGGTCGGTCCTAGTCACCCAAACCCACAGACTGGGAGCATTCCGCCCAAACCACTCAGAGGTGATAATCTCATGGCAAACCTGAGCAATTAGATCAACCCACCAATGTGGTGCAGCAAGTAGGGTCTGCCACGCGTCCTCCCAAACATTGCCACTAATCGACCTCCCAAAACAACCAGAGGCAGGTTAGCCTTTCCCATGCTCAATCCGTCAGTAGTGCACCACTAGACGCTGGTCGACCTTTCCTCCTGATTAGCTGCAGCTTTTCACACTCCCAGAGCAATTAGCGCTCACAGCGCTCACACCACACGGAGCTTATGCAAAACATCCAAGATCCATACATCCATACAAAATATCCATACTTACAACTTATACAAAGGTACCAAATACACTGAGTCTTCTCCGGTTTACCCATAGTCATCACCAATCTAAACTAACCGTCCATATGAGCTTCACACAGCATGCCTATGTCGTACTCCACACTTCTGGCTCTATATTCAGACTCAACTAAGGAATTACTTACGACGTCCACCTCTTGGTGGAGGATTCCATACATATGCATAAAGAAAGGACTTTGATGTCCAAGAAGGAGATCATTACCTTGAAGATCGCTTTGGAGCCATGAACTAGCCGGACGGAAATCACCCTCTCGGCATTGCCTCCACGAATCTGATCTCAGATCTTGGCTCCGCACTCCGCAGCTCCTCCAGCAGCTGGCTTGCTCCTCCCTTTCCCTCTTCCCTTGCTCTCCCTTTATCTCTCTCTTGAGAAAAAAAGAATAAGATGAAATGAAGGAGTTTATCCCTCACTCCTGGTTTATAACAGCAGGGAAGGGCCTGGACCCTTGGATCCAGGATAAGGAAAACGAACGGCTCTGATTTTCCCAAAAATAGGCTGAACACAGCCTGACACGCCCGTGTCCCTTAAGCGGCACACAACTGACTCAAATCCAACCAGTACACGATCGTGTGACATGCATGTGTCACACATTACATGCCTGTGTCATGTCCGACATGCCCATGTCGAGCAGTCGTGTACTTCACACAACATAACATCAACTTACCTGAGCGGGACATGGCTATGGGACACGCCTATGTCCCATGTCGTGTACCCCAGGACACACCCATGTCCACCATCACATGCATCCCCGACCGAATCTCGCAAAGGACACGCCCTGTGACATGCCCGTGTTACAGGCCGTGTACTCCCTTTCCTTGCAGCTCGACGATCGTCGAGCGTAGTTCGTCGACCTGAGGGGGACACGCCCGTGTGTCATGGCGTGTTCTTCGTCGACCGAATTTCGTCGACCACGCGACCAACTGCTCAACCCGAGTAGGACACGCCCTGGGACACGCATGTGTCTCAGGCCGTATCACCCAATCCTGAACCCAAATTAGGATTTGGGGTGTTACAATCCTCCCCTCCTTCACAAAAATTTCGTCCCGAAATTTAGATCAACTACATACACTCATCTAAGCACTTCTTATTGCACCATCAGCAACTAATCACTCAAATAAAGCGAGCCGGTTTAGTGCTCAGAGGCCGCAGCTTGTCTCACCCCAAGGCATCACACAAAACAAACATCACATTCTTAATATACACACATACATGTGCACATCCATCTCCAATTTCATAGTGATATAGGTCCAAACATTATATACATATATCATCAAACAAGATGTGCACCAACATTTCATCGTCCAACACGACATATAACATAAATTTACACAACCATCCCATGATTTATTGACGGCAGTAGTCATATCACCAAAGGAGTACGGGTCACCTTCCAGGCTTACTTACGCTCACCCGCATCATTTTACATATATAGTTTCATAGCCTCTTGAAGTTCCAAATTAAACACGCGAGGCTGAACTTCACCAATTAAGCTTTGCACCTCTAGCAGTTCCAAATTATGCAGTCGAGGTTGCGTCCGGGATGCAAATGACTCGGCCACTGCTTTACCCTTCTCTTCATACGACGCACCTACCTTTTTATCACCCCTTGGAGCATCACTCCAACAATTATTAGCTAAATGTCCTTGCCTGCCACATCGAAAACATGTATGTGTCTCCGCATGTCCTTGTCCATAAGTTGCTCCCGACGAAACAGTAGACGGAGTTGGTTCGGCAGGCCTGAACTTTTTCTTATCTCGTCTCCTAAACTCCGACTGTTCTGACTGCAGTACTTTGAATTCTGGCTTCTCCACTGCCAGACTCTTCTTTTCGTGTACCCATTTTAAATCCTTCTCCAGTGCTCGGGCTGTCTCTACCAACGCTTGGAAGACCTGGTTCACCGAACTGGGGAGTGCCAACCTTAACTCGTCACGTAGTCCCTCATAAAAGAGATTCGTCTTTTGCACTTTCTCAGCGAAGGTAGACCCCGCATAACGCCCCAGTCTGGTAAACTTATGTAGGTAAGTATCAATATCATGCTCACCCTACACCAGACGTAGAAACTCATTCTCCATGGCAATCCGCTGCGACACTGGTGTAACGCCCCGAAAATTGTATTTGAGTCGGTCGCGAAAAGGGATTTTTGGTGCCTGTATAGGGGTACACGGCCTAGGATACGGGCGTGTCTAAGGTCGTGTCTGGCTGTTGTTTTTGGTCGTTTTCATCCCGAGAAGGACACGGCCATGAACACGGCTAGATGACACAGGCGTGTGCCTACCCGTATCAGTACCCGTATCTCGTTGGGTCGTGTCCGTTGCCGTGGCGGTTATGCGTGACACGCCCACGGACACGGGCGTGTCGGGAGACCCGACACGGGCGTGTCAGGCTGGACACGGGCGTGTCTGAGCCCGCGTGGCTTTTCTCAGTTCGACGATCCTGCCTGGATTGAGGCACACGGCCTGGGATACGGTTGTGTGCCAAGCCATGTTCGGCCCAGGTCTGGGAAATTTTGTGCAGATCTGAGCCGTTCGCTTTCTTTAATTAAGATCCAACGGCCCAGATGAGTTCCTGCTATGTTAAGGCCGAGAATAGGGAAGTTAATCCCTCATTTCTCTCTAAGGTTTTCTCTTTCCAAGGTGTTAGAGAGAAGAGGAAGAAGAAGGAGGTTTCTGGCCGCCGGCGGAGCATCGGAGCACCGTTTCGAAATCTGAGAGCGGATCCGTGGAGGAAAGGTTGTTGCGAAGAGTTCTGTCCGCGTAGTTTTTCCATGGCCCTAAAACGGACTTCAAGGGTAACGATTCTCAACTTGAGCATGTGAAGCTCTTTCTTTCTGCATAGGGAATCCCGCTCCCGCGAGTGTGCGGTGAGTGCGTGGTGTTCCTTGGGGTTGATGTGAATAGTCCCCCTTGTGTTGCATATAGAGTTCGGAATCGTAAGTACGGGCATAGGCATTGTGTGTGAAGCCTACCCGGACGTGTATCGTCTGGATTGGTGATGTTGCATTTGATATGATTTGCCAGAGAAGACTCCTTGTTTTGGATTTTTCGGGTTTCTACGCGGTAGATTGCAGCAGGGATCCTTGGAGGTTAGCTTCAAGGTGCACCCGGAAAATTGAGCGGAAACGTGTTCTGCTAACTTGGCGGTCTGGGAACCGTCCTTGATCATAACTGGGTTATGAGATTGTTTGGAAAATTTTTGAGATCCGAGAGAAGCTTGGCCCGCACGTAGGACTTAAATTGACTAGGCGGCGTGGGCAACGGGCAAGTGGAATCAGACCTAGGCTATGTGGTTTGGTGCGAGAGACCCGAAGACGGGGACTGCCTGTTGGCATAGTCGGGAGCCTTAGACGGTGGTCAAAAAGGATAAATGCTCACTTGGTTGCCATCTTTGGGATGGTGTTGAAGCCACGGTATTGACCAGATTCACCGTTAATGTGCCCTGAGTGCACGTGGTGTTTGACCATGCGAGCCTACACCTGTGGCGTAGTATAGTTGCGCTTAATTGTTTTATTGGGCTAATGATATGTAGGGAAAGAGCACCGCCGTCCCGAGTAAGGGGCGGGGTCGTTATAAATTGGTCGGCTTTTAGCAGACCGTTGCTTTGTTTGTCAAAGTGTGGTGGAATGTTGCTTGCAGGTGCTGCGGAGCCGAGTGCAAAATAGCGGGCTGGAGCCCATGTTGCCGTGCTGGCCCTCGAAGGCCGTATATTATAGCTATTTTTATTTTGTCATGTGTGGCCGGCCTGCGAGCCGATGTATGTAAGACACTCTTTATTAAGTGAACTATTGCAAGGTCATAAGGCCATGTACCCGTTTTAGTGTATTTGGGGTTTCATTCCTGTATTTGTGGTTATGGACATTCATATTTATTGGATTTAAGTTTTGGGTTCTTTCAACTTTAAAAACTTCCACTAGAATGCACTGTGTATGACGTGTAGTCTTAATTGGATAGTTTGTATGATCATTTGGTAACCCTTCCGACTGTCTGTGGTATATGGCGTCGGGTTCCAGCTGGACCTTCTGTTATATGCCACGTGACGGATGGGGGTGTTACAATTTGGTATCAGACTTCTGGTTACGGTCAGGCTTTAATGAATTCGTGGGCGAATTCTTTTAAGGGGTGGTGAGCACATGTGTGCGTCATCGTTATAACATCAAAAAGAACTCATGAATGTCCACTTAGGAATGAAAAATACACTTGTTTTGTGAAATCTGAGTGTTCCAATGATTGCTTTTAGCAATTTGTTTGTCGTCTAATCGTGTGTCTTTGCTACTATAGGCAGCTAGGAGCGGTGCTGGTCAGTCAGAGCGTCCGCAATCAGCGGAAAGTAGTGCACCAAGGGACGTGCCTACAACACCTCCTTTGGCGGAAACCATCAGGATGGTGGCTGAAGTCGTGTTCACAATGATAAATGCCCAACCTGCAGGGCAAATGCATCGCGCACCTCCTGCGAATGAGCAAGAACCGGTTAGGGCGGCAGAGCCGAGAGTGGTGGAGCGCGCAGCAGTTGATCTGATAGAGACGAGGAGAGCTACGGAGAAGCAACTAAAGCATGTGATGGGCTTTAATCCTCCGAGGTTCGATGGGGTTGGAACGCCAACTCTAGCTGAGGACTGGCTCTCTTCGATAAAGAGGGTGTTGACAGCCACAATAACTGAGGAGTGGCAGAAGACCACCATAACGACTTTTCTTTTGGAAGGTGAAGCGAGGCTGTGGTGGGATTAGTTGGAGTTTCATCTTCTAGTGGGAAGACAACTTGCGGATGTGCCGATGGAGGAATTTTCAAGATTGTTCCTAGCTAGATTTGTACCCTCTGCTCAGAAGTTGGAGATGTAGAATCAATTTCTTGGGTTGACGCAGGGATCCAAAAGCATGGACGAGTATCTGCATGAGTTCACACGGTTGGGTCGGTATGCTGGTGCTATGTTTACGGAAGAAGAGAGGAAGACCAACCGATTCTATGAGGGTCTTCGTGGTGATCTACAGTTACTCCTTGTTGGGCCTAAGGCACAGGGCTTCCTAGCCTTGGTCAATTCGGCCAGATCGTTGGAAAAGGTTGCGAAGAAAGTTCAAGATAAGAAGGACCCGGGAGAAAGGAAGTCCGAGTTCAAGGTGCCAAATAACAAGTCAAGTTTCCGCAGGTGGAACAAGAAGCGGAGAACTTCGAACTCAACCTCTTCGGTTGATGCGTCAGGGGCAACTACAAGTCGAGTCCCAGGAGCTTGCTACAACTGCGGGAAGACGGGGCATTTTGCTCGTGAGTGTTGGAGCGAACGTGCAAAGTCCGAGAGGAAGCCTGGAGCGACTTATGAGGAGAAAGGGAAGGCGGTGGAGTCAACCGCGTCGCATCATGCTCCAACCCAGCCTAGAATCTACAACCTTTGTCTTAAAGAGGCCATAAAGCAAGCAGACGTGGTGACAGGTATGGGTTAAATTGCAGCGTTTTAACTTTTATAGTTGTTACCTTCATATTTGTTAGCTTACTATTGTTGATGCTAGGATTTGTGTTGATCTTTGAGTTTAAGGCGAGAGCCCTGTTTGATACGGGAGCATCGCATTCCTTCTTGTCCGAAAAATTCATATCGCGCATCGGAGTTCCGTCCTCGATGGCAGAAAACAAGTTGGATGTGTTGTTGCCCAATGGGTGCTCAATGCATGCGGATAGGATCTGCGTAGTGAAGATTCGGATTGGAGACGAGGAGTTTGATTTGCGAGCCTCACTTTTGTCGTTTGCGGAGTATGATGTAATATTCGGTATGAATTGGCTCTCGGAGCAGGATGCATGCATCGATTGCAAACGTAAGGAAGTTAAGTTGGGTCTGGATACTGATCGGGAGACGACTTTTGCGGGCATGAAGGGGTCAGGGAAAGTTTTGATGTCGGCCCTTCAGGTGTTCAAGGCAGTTCGGTCTGGGGCAGAGCTGTTTGTCACTCTAGTGCAGACTTCGACGCCTAAGCCTAGTTTGGACAACATCCCAGTTGTTTCTGAGTATCCCGATGTGTTCCCAGATGATCTCCCAGGATCCCCTCCTCAGCGGGAGATAGACTTTACTATAGAGCTGGTACCAGGTGCCAAACCGGTGTCACGCTCCCCCTATCGGATAGCGCCAAGAGAGATGGCGGAGTTGAAGGTGCAATTACAAGAGTTGCTAGAGCAAGGTTATGTGCGTCCAAGTTCGTCGCCTTGGAGCGCACCAGTTCTCTTGTTAAGAAGAAAGATGGGAGCTTGCGGCTTTATATCGACTATCGGGAATTGAACAAGCTTACGGAAAAGACTAAGTATCTGATTCCCCGGATTGACGCTCTGTTTGATCAATTGGTTGGGTCAACGGTATATTCGAAGTTAGATCTGAAATCTGGATACTACCAGTTGAGGATAAGGGAGAGCGACATCCCAAAGACAGCATTCAGTACGCGGTTTGGGCATTACGAGTTCACGGTCATGCCGTTTGGGTTGACGAATGCGTCATCCGTGTTTATGGATCTGATGAACAGGACGTTCAGAGAGTATTTGGATCGTTTCGTGATAGTATTTATCGATGATGTACTCGCAGTGCGAGGAGGATCACTACAAGCATCTACACATGGTGTTGGAGACATTGAGTAAAAATCATTTGTATGCAAAGTTCTCCAAATGTGAATTCTGGTTATCTTCTATAGCGTTCCTTGGTCATGTTGTTAGTGGAGAAGGGATAGCGGTGGATCCGGCGAAGATAGTGGCGATACGGGAGTGGCCTACTTTGACTACGGTGGCGGAAGTCCGGAGTTTTCTGGGACTTGCTGGCTACTATAGGCGCTTCGTAGAGAACTTTTCACGGATAGCACTTCCACTCACGACGTTGACAAGGAAGGATCAAAAATTTGTGTGGTCTCCGGAGTGCGAGCAGGCATTTGAAGAGTTGAAGAGGCGGTTGACCACGGCGCCTATTTTATGTTCGCCAAGTGGAACCGAAGGGTTCGAGATCTATAGTGATGCTTCGGGCAGTGGTTTGGGTTGTGTTCTGTTACAACAAGGGAGAGTGATAGCCTATGGTTCACGACAACTGAAGGTTCATGAGAGGAATTATCCGGTCCACGACTTAGAGTTAGCGGCCTTGATATTTGCTCTAAAGCTTTGGAGGCACTACCTGTACTGTGTGAAGGTCGATATTTACACTAATCATAAGAGTTTAAAGTACCTATTGGACCAAAAGGATCTGAACATGAGGTAGCGGAGGTGGATGGAGTTCTTGGGGGACTACACCTTCAAGATACATTATGTGCCTGGAAAGGGAAATGCAGTGGCGAATGCGTTGAGTCGTAGGATTCCGGCGTAGGCCAACTGGCTATCGGTACATGATGAGAGATTGGTCCCTGAGTTGGAGGCTTTGGAGATATCTTGCGTCGACAAGTAGTCTAGTGCTGAGGCGAAATTGTTTTGGACAGAGGTGCAGTGTGACCTAGCGAATAGAGTTCGGCGGGCTTTGGTTCAGGATAACAGCATGAAACAGATCTTGGAAGAATCTTTGGATGGGTCAAATTCCCAGTTTGTTGTTGAGGATGGGTTGCTAAGGAAGGACGGTCGCCTATGCATTCCTAGTGCGGATAAACTTCGGGAGGAGTTGATGTATGAGGCGCATCATACCAAGTATTCGATCCACCCGGGAAGCACGAAGATGTATAGAGACATGAAGAAATTATTCTGGTAGCCGGGTTTGAAGAAAGATGTAGCACTTTATGTGGCCAAGTGTTGTACTTGTGCGTTGGTGAAGGCAAAATGCCAGAAACCCGGAGGTTTCTTGAAGCCCCTACCTATCCCAGAATGGAAATTCGATGACATATCTACGGATTTTGTGCATAAATTGCCGAGGTCACAGAAGGGAAACGATGTCATTTGGGTGGTCGTAGATAGGTTGACAAAGGTGTCACACTTTATTCCGAACAAGGAGGAAGACCCGGTGGAAAAGTTAGCCAAACTCTACGTGGAGAATATTGTACGATTGCATGGTGTGCCCCGCAGTATTGTTAGTGATTGAGATGGATGCTTCACGTCGAATGACTGGAGCTTGGTGCATAGTCTGTTTGGTACTAAGCTAAAGTTCAGCATATCCTTTCACCCACAGACGGATGGCCAGACCGAGAGGGTCAACAGGACTATGGAGGACATGCTTCGCATGTGCGTCCTAGATTTTGGAAAGCAGTGGGAAGATCACCTGTACATGGTGAAATTTGCGTACAACAACAGCTTTCAGGCAAGTATTGGAATGATGCCTTTCGAAGCCTTGTATAGGAGGAAGTGTCGTACGCCGTTGTCTTGGTTGGAGGCAGGCGAATCAAAGTTATATAAACGTCAAGCAGTGGAGGATGCCACATCAGTGATACGGACAATTCAGGAAAGGTTGAAGATCGCTCAGGATAGACAGGCAAAGTATTACAACACCAAGCATAGGAACATGGAGTTCAATATGGGCGACATGGTGTATCTAAAAATCAAGCCGTTCAAGGGTGTATCGCGGGTTCGACGATTGAAGAAGTTGAGTCCGAGATACCTTGGACCATTTGAAATCCTGGAGCGTGTTGGCGAGGCGGCGTATAGATTGAAGCTGTCAGCGGAATTGAGTGGGCTGCATGACGTGTTCCACGTATCGGTGTTGCGTAAGGCGGTGCAAGAGCCTTCGCAGATCATTGCAGATAATCAAGAACCTGTTGATTATGAGTTGACCACAAGGGTCAAGCCAGTACGTATTGAAGATGTTGCAGTCAAACGACTCCGCAACAAGGAGGTCCGAATGGTTAAAGTCCGTTGGGACAATTGCGGACGTGAGGAGCTTTCTTGGGAGCGAGAGCAAGCTATGTTGGAGGAATACTCCGAGTTATTCCACTCAGGTATTATTTAGATTTGTGTACCTTTACTTAATTTCGGGACGAAATTCCTTAAGTGGGGGAGATTTGTAACGCCCCTAAAATTGTATTTGAGTCGGTCGCGAAAAGGGATTTTTGGTGTCTGTATAGGGGTACACGGCCTAGGACACGGGCGTGTCTAAGGCCGTGTCTGGCTGGTGTTTTTGGTCGTTTTCATCCCGAGAAGGACACGGCCAGGAACACGGCTAGATGACACGGGCGTGTCGTTTGACACGGGCGTGTGCCTACCCGTGTCAGTACCCGTGTCCCGTTGGGTCGTGTCCGTTGCCATGACATTTATGCGTGACACGCCCACGGACACGGGCGTGTCGGGAGACCCGACACAGGTGTGTCAGGCTGGACACGGGCGTGTCTGAGCCCGTGTGGCTTTTCTCAGTTCGACGATCGTGCCTCGATCGAGGCACATGGCCTGCGACACGGCCGTGTGCCAAGCCGTGTTCGGCCCAGGTCTAGGAAATTTTGTGCAGATCTGAGTCGTTCGCTTTCTTTAATTAAGATCCAACGGCCCAGATTAGTTCCTGCTCTGTTAAGGCCGAGAATAGGGAAGTTAATCCCTCATTTCTCTCCAAGGTTTTCTCTTTCCAAGGTGTTAGAGAGAAGAGGAAGAAGAAGGAGGTTTCCGGCCGCCGGCGGAGCATCAGAGCACCGTTTCGAAATCTGAGAGCGGATCCGTGGAGGAAAGGTTGTTGCGAAGAGTTCTGTCCACGTAGTTTTTCCATGGCGCTAAAACGAACTTCAAGGGTAATGATTCTCAACTTGAGCATGTGAAGCTCTTTCTTTCTGTATAGGGAATCCCGCTCCCGCGAGTGTGCGGTAATTGCGTGGTGTTCCTTGGGGTTGATGTGAATAGTCCCCCTTGTGTTGCATATAGAGTCCGGAATCGTAAATACGGGCATAGGCATTGTGTGTGAAGCCTACCCGGACGTATATCATCTGGATCGGTGATGTTGCATTTGATATGATTTGCCGGAAAAGACTCCGTGTTTTGGATTTTTCGGGTTTCTACGCGGTAGATTGCAGCAGGGATCCGAGAGAAGCTTGGCCCGCACGTAGGACTTAAATTGACTGGGCGGCGTGAGCAACGGGCAAGTGGAATCGTACCTAGGCTATGTGGTTCGGTTCGAGAGACCCGAAGACGGGGACTGGCCATTGACATAGTCGGGAGCCTTAGACGGTGGTCAAAAAGGCTAAATGCTCACTTGGTTGCCATCTTTGGGATGGTGGTGAAGCCACGGTATTGATCGGATTCACCGTTAATGTGCCCTGAGTGCACGGGGAGTTTTGGTCGAGCCTGCGAGCCTAACTATGGCGTAGTATAGTTGCGCTTAATTATTTTATTGGGCTAATGATATGCAGGGAAAGAGCACCGCCGTCCCGAGTAAAGGGGCGGGGTCGTTATAAATGGTCAGCTTTTAGCTGACCGTTGCTTTGTTTGCCACCGTGTGGTGGAATGTTGCTTGCAGGTGTTGCAGAGCCGAGTGCAAAATAGCGGGCTGCAGCCCATGTTGCCATGCTGGCCCTCGAAAGCCGTATATTTAGCTGTTTTTATTTTGTCATGTGTGGCCGGCCTGCGAGCCATGTATGTAAGACACTCTTTATTAAGTGAACTATTGTAAGGCCATAAGGACATGTACCCATTTCAGTGTATTTGGGGTTTTCATTCCTGTGTTTGTGGTTGT